>CM069459.1:39200747-39386669 GCA_035610835.1 Ophiura sarsii
ATAAATAAATAAATAAATAAATAAATAAATATACTAATAAATAAATAAATATACTATTAAATAAATAAATAAATAAATACATAAATAAATAAATAAATAAATAAATAAATAAATAAATAAATAAATAAATAAATAAATAAATACATGAATAAATAATTAATTAACCCAATAAATAATCCAATAAATAAATAAATATACTTATAGATAAAAAAAAATAGATAACGAAATTAATAACTTAATAAGTAGGCCTAAATAAATAAATAAATAAACAAATAAATAAATAAATAAATATACTAATAAATGAATAAATAAATATACAAATAAATAAATAAATAAATAAATAAATAAATAAATAAATAAATAAATAAATAAATAAATACATAAATAAATATAAAAAAATATAAAATATGGTTAACACGTAGATTATTCCATTCTATGTTACTCGGAGTTTCACGCACTCATGACAGTGAGGCGATCATCAGACAACTGATTTTTGCGTGGTTAAAAGTGTTACGTTAAGTATCGACTTTCTTTTTGGCACGGTTGCTTGGTCCCTTTATGTGTCGACACTTCGATATAACTTCACTTTTTCTATTCAGGATTAATCCCTTCATGGTGAGTATTGCCATTTTTCGTCCATACACAAGTTGCATTGGCCGGAATCTCTTCGCCTTGTATTGGATTTTTTGTGGATATCCCAGGTAATGTTGTAAGGTTTCTTTTTTTTCTTAAGTGACCAGATAAATTTTGAAAGTTCGGTATCTTTTTCGTACTTCATATGATTAAATGACTTGGAGTGATTATAGTAACGGCTTTTGAAAGTACCCCCCGATTGCCCAATATACGTGTGTGTGGTATTACTGTCAGGTTCACTGACTGTGGCCATGTACACAATAGCTTCCGTCAAGCACTTTCCACTCAGTGGGCAGCTATCTTTTTTTTCTGCAGTTGCACATTCTGGCGGCTTTTTCGCGATCGGGGTAGATTTTTTTATGATGTTGGAGTTGTGTGCTTGTATGATGTTTTTCATATTAGGCATGCAGCTGTAGCCGATCTTTAGGTTGTTTTTGTTGAAGATCTTTTTACTACCTCGTGGAAAGTGTTTGTCGACTAGCTTTCTGAAATTGCGGCCGATATTGGTTTTTACATCCTTGCTAAATGGGGGGTTAAACCAAGTGATTTTTCTGGATCGGTTCTTTTTCATTGGTTTTTCTGTGCTCATCGTGAGAATTAGAACTTACAAGCGTGGGGTTATACCGCGACGACGGCTTGGCGGTCATCAAGTCTAGAAGAGGTAGAAACGCCGACTGTGTTCGCAAAAAACTCATACAGCTATTCAAATCCATTGATTTGCAAATCACAGTTCAGCTGAACTTGAAATCCGTGAACTACCTCGATATCAACCTTGAATTGGAAAACGGCTTATGTAAACCATACAGAAAACCCAACAATAACCCTGTATATATCAATAAACAATCAAACCACCCCCCTTCAATAATCAACCACATACCCCAATCCATCAGCAAAAGAATCTCATCCTTATCTTCAAATGAAAATGTGTTCAAAAATGCTGCACCTGTTTATGATGACGCATTGAAAGCCAGTGGTTACAACGAAACCATAACACACACGAAGAGCACAGAAAAACCAATGAAAAAGAACCAATCAAGAAAAAGCACTTGGTTTAACCCCCCATTTAGCAAGGATGTAAAAACCAATATCGGCCGCAATTTCAGAAAGCTAGTCGACAAACACTTTCCACGAGGTAGTAAGCTACAAAAGATCTTTTATTTTAAGTAATTTTATACATTTCAGACAAGCAAAGTGAAAGCTATAACATTTTAAACTGTTTACTGTTATCCTGGAGAACATTTTGCTCTAGGAGCGGTTTTCTCATTTTTACATTTTTTGCATTTTAACTTAACATTGATATATTTCAGACTTTTTTGTCAATATTTCGAAAAATAAGCGTTATTTCGAAAAACAAACAAAAAAGCGATTCTTGGCAAAATTGACTTGATTGCGGTAATAAATATTAGAACAAATTATCAAGTAATTCTTTTTCATTATGCTGTCCGAAAATATGTGCCAATAATCGCTTGTTTGGTTGATTTTCGAAATAAGGGTATATATGTGTCAAACTGATGTCATAATCAGATTCAACGTTCAATTCGCTTTCTATAAATGTATACTTTTATATACTTTTATTAAATATATTAAATTAGAAGCAAAAACAAGGATCGAAAGGGCAAGGGTTGACACCCTCAATTCCTCTAACGCTGCTTATCTCTTGTTAAGTTTTTTAGAACCAATTAATTTGACCTGAACAAGATAATGATAGCATATTAACGTTATTCAGTGTCCATTTTAACAGATATGCCAAAGTCATTTTCAAAATACTTTGCAGATTGTTAAACGTTTTAAACAGTGTCCAAGATAGATCAACATTCAAAATCATCAATCAAAAAGCATGATATTTAAATTAAACAATCATTTCTTTCTTCATAGAGCTCCTGGTTTCCTGACACTTCATATTTGTTATGCATAGCGAGACATGTTCTCTACCACCCATACATTGTGTTTTTATTTCCACAAAACAAATGGCAACTAAGTATAGCAGTAGCAGTCTCACACCAAAACCTTATCGGAGGAGATTAAAGGTCTCCGGTTCAATTCAGCTATAGGTTAATGTGCTAATGTTGAACTTACCCATTGCAGACATCAGTAAAATGATTTGGATTCCTTTCATCGTGATGTTTTCATACTTCCTATAAGCTGTTGGGTCTTCTACAACTATATGTGAGCGGCAAAATGGAACGTCTTTCCTTAACAGGAACAAACGTGTAATGAGTTGCGACTAAACTGAGGCAATTGAGCTATTCCACAGATATATGACGTGTCAGTCTTGAGACAGAAAATTAGATATAAATTAAATATTATCCCTTTTGTAATATCTAATCCATTAGAGAAAAATTGCACGCAATAACTATAATGGATTGGTTCATTCAATTATAAAGTAGGTGTATGTCTTCTCATAAAAGCAACAACTTGTTAATACCATGACTTAATACCGTTGATTAGCAGGTAAATGATTTTCGCATAGGCATACCCATATACATAACTGTGACCTATTGTTGGCCAACTGCCTACGTCTAAACACGGCTATTTTACAAAGGAACCCTCTGATCATTCCTATAGTTGTTAATGTGCGTTTGAGTGTTGCTATGGAAAATGATCAACAAATAAAAAATTATAAACAGAAATATACAAGCAATTGTTTTCTTACTGCGCTTCATTATACATTTATTATAGAGGTAATGAGGTAGAATGGTTTAAATCGATAGAAAGCTATTGCTGTAATGTATTATATACAATAATTTTAAAGACATCAGTGAGTTTTGTGAACTGGTGCGACCGAAATAAGAGGAATATCTTTAGCATTTTATACATTGTTACTGTTGTTGTTCATCTATTGCACCGGAGAGGGGGCATTGTCATTTTGGGGAGAGTACGCATACGTAAGGTCGATAAAAATAAGACCTCCATTTAAGCCTCTTTCTCACTCAATAACATGAAATGAATAATGAAATAAGCCACTTTTCATCTAAAGACCCATATTGGAGAGCATTTTGGCAAATTGTTCATTCAAAGTCTTTGTATTTTGAGCATTTTGGCAAGTTCTTACCCATAGACCCATAGTTTATTGCGACCTCTCTGGCACCGCATGCCCCTGGACCTAAAGGTGCCAGTCTTACACACCAACCCGATACATGTAGATGTACATACACATATACATGGGATTGAGATACACCCCCATCTCCATGTTGATTTGTATTAGAGATTATAATCTGTTAATCTAGATGAGCTTTATTTCGTTATAACGCCCTCAACGGAATAAAGCGCAATGAAACTGACAAAATAGTTTAAGAATGTAGGATATTCCAAGGCATAATTAAAACCACCTCTGAATCGATATTCATGAATAAGTGTTTGTCAAAACACTCAGGGGGTTGGGGGAGGTGAAAGTATAAAGAAAGGGTCAAACTTAAACAATAAATATTGGATAACCTACATTATTAAACTTAAACAATAACTATTATATATATTCATGTCCTACATTCTTAAACTTAAACAATACATATTGGATATCCTACATTCTTATGTAGTAAATATTGGATATCCTACATTCTTATAACTATATGACCACTAAACAAACTTAAACAATGGGGTTATTATATATTTATCCTACATTCATTCTTAAACAGTAAATAGTGGATATCCTACATTCTTAAACTATGTGACCACTAAACAGCCATCAGTGGCTGGTTTATCATTTCCAATCGACGCACAAGGAAAAACGAGGAATTCGCATACAATGAGTATGGTTGCCATAGGAACCGAGGACGTCCTCTGATGGACTAAAGACGGGAGAACTGAAACTCGAAAACGCAATGTGTTATTGTAAATATATTTGACACAGATGTTAAGAAGGGTATTGTCTACAACATAATGAAGATATTTCCCCTGAGTGATTGGCTGCGGCCTGGTTACCATGGCAACCAATCTAAAATTCCGGAGACATTATTATGTACTTACTGTTCTCACGCACCAATACCCTAAATATGACACCAGTTGGTTATCTAGATTTTGAGTTAAAGTTGTGTACAATTGTTTTAATAACATTGCTAAATCTGACTCAACCTTCCCCGGTTGACATCTTGTTATCACCAGGTGTAAGCCATTTTTTGAATTAGTGTAGAATGAATTTTGAATCTTTAATCTGTGTACCTACATGCAATTAATTTTGAAATATCTTTATCAAAATGTTTGGTATGGTTATTTTACTACTCGACAGTCATCTTGATTTTTTCTTAAATGCTTTCATTAGAACATCACTCTCAGCTCAATTCGCTTTCGTATATTATGCTGCATTTAGGGCCGGACTTACCATTGGGCCAGATGGGCCCGGCCCCAGGACCCTCTAGATTTTGGAGGCCCCAAATTCCTAAAAAAAATAAGATAACAAAATTACCAACACTTAACACTGGTAAAATTAGGAAAGCACTGTAAAATGTCTCGCATTTGATCAGTTTAGTTAACGTGTTTTTGTCATCAAATTGGCAATTTTCGAGGAACCCTACTCATGCTACTTCCACGCCCTGGGTTCACCACTGGTATCCCCTATTAGCATGGATCCTCACTGTGAGTTGGGGGCCTCCACATTTTGGTTTGGTCTGGCCCAGCCCCCCCCCCCTCCCCCCCCCCCCTCCCCCCCCCCCTCCCCCCCCCCCCTCCCCCCCCCCCTCCCCCATGGTAAATCCGGCCCTGGCTGCATCGTATTATACATGTACTAGCGGCGTACCCTCGCTACGCTCGGGCACTCGCTAGCTGAGTATTATTATCTAAATTAGATACCTTCATGATTTGTAGCAAAATGGGCATAGATAATGAGTTCAAGATTGTAGATCCCTGAATTTTTTTTTTTCATTTGAAATAGACTTTGTTCACAGAAATCTGAGTTTTGTGATATCTTTGAATCTCGGACCCAATTCGATACCCCATTTAGGAGGGAAACAATGTTATAGTTACCCCATTGTTGGAAGTGGCTATTTTTGCTTCAGGCTTTTCTTCCATCTTTACTAACTTTCATATCATTCAGCCAGCATGCTTATATAGGCTTTTTAAGCCTGGCCCGAGCATTTTGCTTGAGCCGGGTCCCTTGAGGACCCAAAAATGTGCAGTACCAACCCCATACCCCATATAGTGTATACATGGTATAATAGAAGATAGTAGTGTTAGTCGTCAACATGATCAAAGCGTATAATTATAGGCTATTGTGAAATAGCAAGAGGTCCTTGATACTCAGGTGCCCTTAATCCTAATATCGGTGCCACGACGCCCTTAATAATCCAGGGATCTTAATAAGGCCTACCCAGAAACGCTAAATATTATTATAGGTAGCCCATAATATGAAATACCACTCTGGTAGGCCCTACCCCATACATCCTTAAAATCCAGTTATCACAGGTACCCTTAATATTCCATACTCCAGGTACCCAGTGTACCCTTATAATCCAGACAGGCCTACCCAACCCATGTGTTCATACACACGGCGTGTAGGCCTATATTTCACAACCCCCTTCGCGGACGCCCCCTCCCCCCCTAAAAGTTGTCAAGTTTCTCATAGAACACGCCGACGCTGTATTAAATAAATTTAGGTCCGCGACGCCACTGGTTTTTTTTAGTGGTTTTATTATGTTTTATTTTTAGTGGTCTTTCGTAGTTGGCGGGAGGCGGGTTCTCACCATGATCACTTTGTACCCACCCAGTTCAGTGCTGGCCATCCGTTTATTTTATTTTCCGGCCTATTGCCATTACATTATTTCTCCTATCTCCTTAAATTAGTGCTCTAACAGTTCCTTGTATATTTATAGGCCTATCCCCCATGTATAATATGATATCACGGTTTTCTGGCCTATCTATGTTTTTATATAGCGCGCCCTGCCCGTGGCCCGCATTGTGGATGGGTCCGCGATGGGACTGAGGCACTGTCGTATAAACGCCTGCCCATCAGTGCCACGGTGCCCGTAACAATCCAGGGATCTAAATAAGGCCTACCTAGACTAAGCTAAGTATCATTATAGGTGTCCCATAATGAGACATGAACCAACCCTCACCATGCTCACATGTAGGTATCTTTGATCAGGTTTCAGGTGGTCCTTTCCTATAAAATCCAGTTATCACAGGTGCCCTTAATATTGCACCACATACTTCAGGTACCCATGTGCCCTTACTAATCCATTTATTCATACTATGTAGGCCTAGGATTTGAGTTTTATAATGGGGTAGTTAGTGAGGCGGCGGAAGAGGAGTGGGGGGTGTCAAGGGTCACTCTTGAAATCCAGTTATCACGGGCGCCCTTAATATTCCACCCCATACTCCAGGTACCCATGTGCCCTTAATAATCCATGTGTTCATAATTATGTAGGCCTAGGATTTGAGTTTTATAGTGGGTAGTTAGTGAGGCGGCAGAAGAGGAATAGCAATAGAACACGTGTATTAAATAGGTCCGCGACGCCACTGGTTCTATTTAGTGGGGTCTTAAGTTTTATAGTGGGTCTTTTTTATATTATTGGTGGGGTCGGGGTCTCACCATGATCACTTTGTACCCAGTTCAGCACTGTGAGCCATCCGATCCGTTTATTTTATTTTTCGGCCTATTGATATTAAATTATCTCTCCAGTAGGCATGTTAGGCCTAGGCCTAAACGTTAGTGCAATTACCATAGATGATATTTTTCTCACACCATTCCTTTAACTACGCTTTTCGCCACTAACGCGTGTGCAACTTACGGTTTGCGCCATTACGCGTGCGCCGGTAACCGCGAAATTACGCGTGCGCTGGCGATCACCCGATTACGCGTGCGGTGCGCCGGCCATCGCCATGGTGTGTCCAGCGTATACGCGGCGCGTAGCAATAACGTAGCAATGGGCTAAAAAACCTCGAATTTCACGAAATTTAAAAAATCAAACATAAACTGGTTCGTCGTGGGACCCATACGCACTCGCACAGAAAGTTTGAAGTCAATCGAAGGTGCAGAAAGGGGAGAACATCTTTGTACAAGAATCGGCAACTCCGTATTATATATAAGATATTTTGCTTCCAGTGGGCGATTTCAGCCGATTGTAATGTATACGGTTCGCCGCTCAGTTTGGTTATGTAGGCCTACAGGGTGTATCAAAAATAGGACTCTCTTTCAACATGGATTTAATCCTTATTACAAAAATCCATCATTAATTAAGGAAGGTACGGCCATTTACGCAAGTCAACCTATTTAGTAGTATGATGTACGATGGTATTTCACACAGTAAAGGTAAAATTGAATTACAAGTTCGATTTCACCTATCTATGAATGGTTTTATATGCCCTTCTCTCTCTATAATTGATATAAATACACTATTAAATTGATTGGTACTTTACTACCACAACTTTCCTACATGCTTTCCTACCAAGGCTTTCTCATGAGAACACTGAGCAGCATTGAATATTGCACAGGCATGTCAATGCAGCAAAGTTGTGGATTATGTAGCTATTAATGATTAAGACAGAATAATGAGGACTATAATAGGAAACTGATCTTTGCTATTGTTATTGATAGATGATTTATATTTATGAATGAAAAGTATCGAAATGTAAACCATTTTATGTTCTGGTTTGTATATGTAAATCCCATTGTACAGACTAGTAAATGACATGGTTTACGCAAATTATGCTAGTGGACATATTTTTCATTGGATTGGATTGGGCTTTGCACTGAAGGTGAAGTGGTCATGGGCCAGTGGTTTTGACAAGTATAACACCGTCAAGAAATCCGTTATATTGCATTGATACGTGTTATCAAAATTGATTACTTGACGTGAAAAATACCGTTTCTATTTTGACACATAAAGTTGAGATAATGTTCATGAAAAACTCAAGTTTGATCCCACTATTAATTAAACGTCAATTGAGCTAATGAACATATAACACACATGTGATGTACTCTCTTAGGAATCTTAAGATGACACTGTCAGTGTAAGTGTCTTGTGCGAAATCGTTTCGTGTTTACAGGAATTAAAATTAAAAATAACCGCTTCTTAATAAAGGTTAACATTGCCCAAATTGGTTATTTGATCTACATTTGTGTAAACACTGATATTTATGATACAAGCATATTTCCCTTCAATGAGATAGTTCATCGTAACTGATGTATGAACCATATATGAAATAATTTCTCTAACACTCTTCCCCGTGGTGTGACTGGGCTTTTTAATACGGTCTAAAGTGAAGTCGGCGTTGGGTAAAGTATTGGCGTATAATGAATAATTAAACGGTAGGTAATTTCTTCTAATCATGAAATGCATTCACCCGATTGTGTTCACTGGTTTTATGCACATTACATTATTGAAACGTTGCCAGGAAACGTATAAACACAAACTGCTGTTATGATCATGGAGTAATTTACAGAAGCTATACCTCAGCAAAGAGTAAAAGCAATATATACCAACAGGGTGCGGGAAAACAGGTAATAACAAGGGAGAATAAAGCGATAAAACAGATAATAGCACATACTCAGCCATTCCAGAGTTCCACAAATTTCACTTATTGTATAGCTTCAGAGTGCTATAAATTTGACATCGTAAATAACCTGATTAATTATATCCCAACTTGGTGTGTGTGTGTTTAGTAGACGATTGTTTATCTTGATCAGTGTTGCTTGAATCAAAACTTCTAAGTTCTATCAGTATCCAACTTTGCAGGGGTTTGTACAGCAGAGTTCTGCCACATAAATCATCACTAATATACTAGTACTGTCGATGAGTGCTATTAATTCATTATAAAATCATACTAAATGACAAAAAAACACCAATAACACACGGAAATGCACTGGGACAAGCAACACAAATTGCTGTGCAATAAAACAACAAAGAAATAACGTAACAATAAAGACTGACGTTTCCAGTGGATATACCACCCTTCATCAAGGACAAAATATTTAAAATAAAGTGTTAAGAACTATAAAGAAGATAATGAACTAGACAAGTCCACCACGGTAATTATAGCAGAATGCCATGCCAGTAATATATAGATGTTGACTACTAGACACCCAAGTTAACAAGTTTATACCTAAGCAGCTTTATACATTAAACTATGTAAGAGGACAAGATGAACCGATGATTTACAGATAAGTAATGTCCTGCTCTTATCTCCATATGACAATTTTAATAGCTCAGTTGGTCTAGAATTTCAGAGGCTCCAGGTTCAATTCCTGAATCGTCAGGGATGTTGTTCACTAAAGTGTCATTATGTAATTTGTCAACTAACTTTTTAGCGCCGCGATGCTGTGTTCGAAAACAGACTGTTGCAGCCGCCATTTTGTTCAGTACAAGGGAAGCGATTGTTGACTTTCCGATAACCGAGCGACGAAAATGGCTCAAAGGTACGTAAAATGTATGTCAAATAATTTGTTTTTAAAGAGTATAAATATGTAGATGCTTCTGGACAGTTCAATTTTTGTGACAGAAGTGTGTGTGACGTGCAGTCTTAATTCATGAATTTACGTACCGACCACAGCATAATTCTCAGTTCATTGCATGTCGTGATACTGTTGTTTCAAAGATTTTCTAGTATTGGTTCTTCACGCTATGTCATTTGAACTTTGATGGCCGTTAGCGGAATTATTGGAGAAATGACAGGCATGGTAGAAAAAAAGCTACATAGTATTTTGTGATTTGACATACATTTAAGATTATTTTACATATCTTTGAATTATTTCCTTCGCTCAGTAATCGGGAGTCAACGCTTGCTTCACGTGTACTGCACACAATTAGTAGACCATGGTTAACTAATTTATACAATTAGTAGACCATCTTAGTTCAACTGAATGAACTAAGCAAGATTGGTAAAAATAGACATTGTTTCTACTAATTTTTAAGTTAGTAGAGCGACCCTAAAAATTAGTAGAACAAATTGGTTTATCATCCTGAACTAATTGTTAACATCACTGAACTAAATTTTGACAATTGTTGAACTAATTTTAATTAGTTCAAAAACTAGTTTAACATGGTCAACTAAGTTATAAGTTGGTTAAAAAATGCTTGAACTAATATTAAGTTAGTAGAAACAGACATCGTTTTTACTAATTTATTTTAGTACAGATAACCGAACAATGTTTTCAGTGTTGAATGATATATTTTACGGAATAAAGCTCAATATATATTTGACATAGCTTAATTCTGTAGTTGCACCAAAGAAATAAACATTGCTATACTCAGTATGCTCTGTGTTACATATCAGAGCATACACAGCGTGTACTGAATACATACATGTGTATTGGGTGCAGAGGCAATACCCGTTTAAGGGGTGTCTGGAAAATATTTGGTCGTGCACGCTTATAGCATGATAGTTGAGTGCCCCCCTTCCACCCCTCCCCGATTTCTTTTCAGGGTCTCCGCAGGCTCCACTTCGAAACGTGTACTTTTTCAATTGGTAAACATAAACATCCTATCATTTAAAGGGATACGCAAAAGTGTCGACGTATTTCTATTTTTTGTAATTTACTTCAGAATTCAAGGTGAATATTAACACTTTCCACGCGGCAGTCGTCTGCAGAAGACAGTTCCAAAATGTCACATAATGTTTAAGAAATATTGAATTGCATCATCATATTTGGAATCACCATGAGAAATGCATTAACATAATTACAAACATTGGTTGAGTACTTTTTGAGATAATATTTTTAAAGTTAGGAAAGGTTTGTGAACAATCTGTTTTGTGTAATGGTAAAACTAATGTATACCCGCGTGGAATGTATCAACCCTAACCCCCTGAGTGCTAAAAAATTGCTAATCCAAAGTCCCTCTCCAAACGCATGCGCCGTCGGTTTTCGATGACGTTGTCAACCGAGCCTATATAATGAGTGCAGTATACTGCACGAATGTGTAGCTGAGGGCCGTGGCTTAGTGGTTGGAAGGTGGGACTTGAGAACGGAGGGTCCCTGGATCGAATCCCGGCAGGTTCCCGGAGATTTAGTTGGTGTTTTTCCCTCGAAAATTGTGATCCCGGTCAAAAATCCTAAACCGGGGTTAGGGTTAATAATGGTCATGCGTGCTGCTGCTCACACGAAAACACAGCAAAACTTGTTTAAAATAGTTCGAATGCTATCGCAATATATTGAAACGTAATAAGAACATAATACAAAATGTTGTATGTATATTTGATGTTGTTTAAAATGGCTTTAGAATGACTATAACACACCCTCTGTAAAACTAAATGCAAAGCGAGAGCAGCCTTTATACCAAGCGTATTTTAGCATGACACTGTATTAGCATGGAATACTGCTGTAGAACTGGAATCGGTCACTCACGGCCTTAGTACACTGATTTCGAACGGCGAAGCTGAGTGCCGGGACGGGCCGCGTCTGCCGACATCAGCGACCGATATTAGTTCTATGAATACTGTTATGTTCCTAGGAAATATCATTTCAATGAAATGTTTGTTTGTACAAAGAGGACTGATTTTTCTAAATCCTTACATAATTATGTAAGTTCATTCATAATACAATTGCAAACATGTAGAAATCTCTATTTTGATCAAAACTGAGGACGCAGCCTCCAATTCAACTCTGAGTACCCGTTTAACACAGGATGCACGCTGTTACTCTAATAGTGCATATGGTAGGAATTGGCCGATGAAATTGACATGACTAGTTCAATAATTTCAAGGTGAAATAGCCAGGCTATAAGAATTTCAATAAATTGCTATCTTCGGTAGATAGCAAAAAACAATATGCAAACAACGATGATCATGATTTATATGATCATGATGATCTTTTGTATTGTATGTTTGGTATCATGCTTGTCGACAATTACTATGTATGGTTACACACTATTATATATTATGTTTTACAACTTTATGTGGATAGAGTGAACGCTGCGTTGCGCGCCATCTCATACCACAGATCCTTTTAAACGTGTGTCAGCCAAGGTAACGCAAGGGGGCGCTAGAATAAACGTGTTGCAGACACAGACGACGATATACATCAGGACACATAATTGATTGATTGTAAATTTTGAAATCCAATTGAATATAATCTACAAATGAATTTTGATTATGTATATGGTTCCAGAAATTGCATCACGTGTTGTAACTAAATCAACCCCAGTGCAAGTATCGTTTGATTTGGAATCGTATCCGTCACTCGTTAATCGTATTTTGGCTGATAACGTATAAACGCGTATGCATAATTTAACCGTGAATATTCGTGAACGAGCCCATGTCCGACATCGTCTGTGCAAATCCAGACGTAGGAAAGTGGCTATACATATGTTTTCAACATTTGGGAGTTTGTGTAAGCATAAAGTACAAAAAAAAAGGTATGTTTTTCAATATAATTACCCTATTCTCTCTTGGCCTCCTTTCTCGACGCCATTATTTGCCCGGTCACAGACCCCCCCCCCTCCCTCGTGACCACCCCCCCCCCCCCCCCCCCCCCCCCCTCTACTTCTTGAAATGGTGGAATCAGCGATCATATATAAATCAAAAATATTAATTTCTAAATCCAGGCAAATATATGTATAGCATGTAAATCGTTTACAAATTTCCATAGACATTCATAGCATTCAACTCGTACCAAGTCAATTCGAATTTCTATTATGACAAATCCCCTTGGGCTATGGTATAAAGGTTATCATTTTGCGACGGCCACGCGCTATAACAAAGGGAGTACTGAAGGAGAAAATACACTGCCGCGCAAAAGTATTTCCCCCCTGGAAGCTTGCAAGTTAACACTGTGGTGTCGACAAAGTATTAAACCATCAGACCCAATTACCATTTCAGTGTGTACATTGTACATTCTATACCAATAAATTCATGTTTCCTATTCAGATTCATGATTTAAAAGCATTACAATTCATGATTTTATCGGGCAAGTCAAAATTCCAATAAGTAAAATCGCCGTAGTAAATCACCTCATGAATATATCAATTTGCTCATTATCGGCAGTGTAACGCTATGGACATTTTCAACTGAGATCAACTGGTACAGTTCCTCAATTTCTGTTCTTCTTACCATCAATTCCTATTTCTTGCGCTATATGTTGGGATAATTTCGAACCGCGCTGAATAGAGGCCCATAAGGTTATGAACAACGTGACATAAAACCCTATTTTAGACCACTACATTTTGAAATGAGACCGTTTAGAGGACATTTTGCTTGAAGTGATTACTTTTTCTCACCAAAAGGTGAAAACAGTAGGTAGGGTAGCCTGATCGATTTTCCAAACGACCACCCTAAAGGGACTACATATCGGGGTGGGGGTGTTGGGGGGGGGGGGGTGGGGTGGGGGGGGGGGGTACTCACGTATATTTGCCATACGGGTATGTGCGGCTGTCAAGACCCCCTTTTCATCCACTGGCAGTTCCATAATACCCCTTTTCATCCATTGGCAGTTCCCTTAGACCCTAAATTCAACCAAAAATCATTAAAATGTGTGAAAATCTTATGAATTTGAGTTATGTAGCCTTAAATTTTGCCTAAATTCAGTTCATAAGGCAATATTTTGCCTAACATTCAGTTTATAAGACACAATTTTGTATAAGAACTCAGTTCTCTAAGACCCCAATTTCGGCGACCTTTCAGTTCGGTAAGCCCCTGTTTTCAGACTGCCCAGCCGCACACCCCTACCCTCGTCACTATTCCGGGTTACATGTCCTACGAGCTAGGAAATATCACCGTAATCGCCCTTGTTTCTAAAATTTGAAAGATCTCTCAACATTTACCTAGTTGACATGCACAATGGTCACAATTTTGCCTAATGAACTGAATTTAGAAAATCTTTAACACAGTTATTATATCTCGACAAGATGGCAGCTAATCCAAAACACGAATAACCTCAATTGAGTATCGACCATTGGTGGCCAGTATGATTGGTAATATTCAGATGAATTACATGTATATTCATTTACAATATGAAATATGGACTTGATCCTGTTACATGGTTTTACAGATCTGTTTCGTAAGGACCGTTAGGTCCTCACTCGTCAGAAACTCAATACAGAATGATGGTACAATTATAATACACACAGCAGTGCGACCCTGTATACACATGTTATACGCATAAAAACCTGAAAGTTTATATAAAGTTCATAAACACATGTGTACACATGATTGAGTACGCATAAAAAGACAACCTGAAAGTTTATATAAAGTTCATAGATCACAAGAAGTCACTCAAAATGCATGGTGTCAGAGCACTTGAGTATCAATTGATAGATCCTATTATTTGACATGATTAAAGGCCTAATGCCTATTTATCATGTGTGAAGTTACACAATAAGTGTTTTTTTCTATGGCGGCATGCACTTGTGAGTTCATTTCTTTTGTTCAAAGAAGACATATCTGGTTTGTGAATGATGAAGAACTTTTCTTCTAAACAAAGGTGGCATTTTTTACTATTCGGTGAATAAGGCTTAGCTTTGCTTATGATTCTCCACTTTATTGAGTATTGTACATTGTCGTCCTTTAAATTCCAAATATGTTCACTTAATGTTGTGGCATTCTTCGTTTCTTCGTTCTTGAAGCTGGAGATGTGCCCAGAATAGCGTGATTTGAAGCTATTACATGTAAGTCCTACATATGTATCGTCGTTCATGTTATCCTGACGGGTAACCGTGGCTTGATATATAACACCAGTGGTGAGGCATTTTCCATCTAATGGGCACTGCCGGTTAGCTCTGCAGTTACAGCTGTCAGTATCTGTTTGCTTAGGTTCAAGTTTTGATAATACTGATTTGTTATGGGTAGATATGATCCTTTGCATATTGGGCATACAACTATAGCTGAGTTTGATGGTGTTTCTGTTGAGAAGTTGATGAAGTTGATGGCCCTGTGGGAAGCATTTGTCCAAGAGGTGAAAGAAGTTTCTTCCAATGTTTGAAGAGACACTGTCATTGTAGGGCCAGGGGGGTTGAACCATGTTACATTTCTGCTGCGTTTTCTCTTAGTACCTTTACCCTGTTGTTTGCGTGGGGCATATTTGAGTGTATAATCATATCCACTTTTTTGTAATGCTTCTTGATAAGGTGGTGACGCTTTGTTAAAAATAGTTTCGTTGGATGAGATATTGGAAAGTCTCTTATTGATGCTGTCTGGTATATTATTGATAATTGATGGTGGATGGTTGCTGTGTTTGTGGACATACAACGGCGTGTTATTTGGCTTCATATATGGTTTATATGTGCCAGCTGTCAAGTTCAGTGTGATGTCAAGAAAGTCCACTTTTTTTTGGGGGGGGGGGGGTGGGGGGGGGGGGGGGTACTCACGTATATTTGCCATACGGGTATGTGCGGCTGTCAAGACCCCCTTTTCATCCACTGGCAGTTCCATAATACCCCTTTTCATCCATTGGCAGTTCCCTTAGACCCTAAATTCAACCAAAAATCATTAAAATGTGTGAAAATCTTATGAATTTGAGTTATGTAGCCTTAAATTTTGCCTAAATTCAGTTCATAAGGCAATATTTTGCCTAACATTCAGTTTATAAGACACAATTTTGTATAAGAACTCAGTTCTCTAAGACCCCAATTTCGGCGACCGTTCAGTTCGGTAAGCCCCTGTTTTCAGACTGCCCAGCCGCACACCCCTACCCTCGTCACTATTCCGGGTTACATGTCCTACGAGCTAGGAAATATCACCGTAATCGCCCTTGTTTCTAAAATTTGAAAGATCTCTCAACATTTACCTAGTTGACATGCACAATGGTCACAATTTTGCCTAATGAACTGAATTTAGAAAATCTTTAACACAGTTATTATATCTCGACAAGATGGCAGCTAATCCAAAACACGAATAACCTCAATTGAGTATCGACCATTGGTGGCCAGTATGATTGGTAATATTCAGATGAATTACATGTATATTCATTTACAATATGAAATATGGACTTGATCCTGTTACATGGTTTTACAGATCTGTTTCGTAAGGACCGTTAGGTCCTCACTCGTCAGAAACTCAATACAGAATGATGGTACAATTATAATACACACAGCAGTGCGACCCTGTATACACATGTTATACGCATAAAAACCTGAAAGTTTATATAAAGTTCATAAACACATGTGTACACATGATTGAGTACGCATAAAAAGACAACCTGAAAGTTTATATAAAGTTCATAGATCACAAGAAGTCACTCAAAATGCATGGTGTCAGAGCACTTGAGTATCAATTGATAGATCCTATTATTTGACATGATTAAAGGCCTAATGCCTATTTATCATGTGTGAAGTTACACAATAAGTGTTTTTTTCTATGGCGGCATGCACTTGTGAGTTCATTTCTTTTGTTCAAAGAAGACATATCTGGTTTGTGAATGATGAAGAACTTTTCTTCTAAACAAAGGTGGCATTTTTTACTATTCGGTGAATAAGGCTTAGCTTTGCTTATGATTCTCCACTTTATTGAGTATTGTACATTGTCGTCCTTTAAATTCCAAATATGTTCACTTAATGTTGTGGCATTCTTCGTTTCTTCGTTCTTGAAGCTGGAGATGTGCCCAGAATAGCGTGATTTGAAGCTATTACATGTAAGTCCTACATATGTATCGTCGTTCATGTTATCCTGACGGGTAACCGTGGCTTGATATATAACACCAGTGGTGAGGCATTTTCCATCTAATGGGCACTGCCGGTTAGCTCTGCAGTTACAGCTGTCAGTATCTGTTTGCTTAGGTTCAAGTTTTGATAATACTGATTTGTTATGGGTAGATATGATCCTTTGCATATTGGGCATACAACTATAGCTGAGTTTGATGGTGTTTCTGTTGAGAAGTTGATGAAGTTGATGGCCCTGTGGGAAGCATTTGTCCAAGAGGTGAAAGAAGTTTCTTCCAATGTTTGAAGAGACACTGTCATTGTAGGGCCAGGGGGGTTGAACCATGTTACATTTCTGCTGCGTTTTCTCTTAGTACCTTTACCCTGTTGTTTGCGTGGGGCATATTTGAGTGTATAATCATATCCACTTTTTTGTAATGCTTCTTGATAAGGTGGTGACGCTTTGTTAAAAATAGTTTCGTTGGATGAGATATTGGAAAGTCTCTTATTGATGCTGTCTGGTATATTATTGATAATTGATGGTGGATGGTTGCTGTGTTTGTGGACATACAACGGCGTGTTATTTGATGCAAAGACCAGAGCTTTGTTTAGTAGCTCATCAGTGATGGAAGGGTAGAACTCACGGACGTCAAAACAAATGAATGAGCTCTTATGTTTATTATGTACATCATCATCATCATCATCGGTCGTCCTTGGACGGAACGATGGAAGCAGCTTAGTTGCCTCCATCATTCTTTCTTGGCTATTTGTTTACTCCATTGGTGCGCCACGCCTAGTGGAGGTATGTATATGAATACATATATTATATGTGTGTGTACAGACACAGACCGGGATGATCCCCTACTCTTTACGAAGGAGTCTGTGACCTTTTAACGTATTATGTACAAGCTCTTATGTATAAGCTCTTATGTTTATTATTTATTATGTTTATTATGTTTATTATGAGCTCTTATGTTTATTATGTGATTTATGTATATTCATTTATAAATATGTAGCAAGGACATGAGCCTGCTCATGTCATTGCTTTTTTAAGTTGGGATATGATTCGAGACTTGTTATGTTTGTTTGAGTTGTGGAACTTGCGGTAGTTATCTGAATCGTTCTTATTTATTTACATTGCTCAAGTTCCCTATTGAATCGCTTATGAGATCCTCTATTGGTGTTCAAGAGGTCACGGGTTCGAGTCCCACATCGGCTCATGTCCTTGCTTTTTAAGTTGTGATATGCGTCGAGGCTTGTTATGTTTGTTTAAGTTGTGGAACTTGCGCTAGTTATCTGCCTCGCTCTTATTTAATCACAATGTTAAAGTTCCCTTTTGAATCACTTATGCGATCCTCTATGTTGGTACGTGATGCGTAACCCTTCGCATCTCAAATGTGGTGTTCATGTATTGTAAGTGATAAAGATAAATAATAAATTGTTACGGTATAATATGTGATGTGAACAGTGAAAATAAAGTTTATTGCACTAAGTAGAAACATAGAAATATTTTAAATAATTTTGTTTTCTGTATGATCAGTCGTGTTATATAAACTAGAGTGTCCATCGGAAAATCACCACCGGTGAACGCATGTGTTGGTGGAAATCTCCTGTTGGATGGATCATGGATCATCGGTAGTGTAATTCGTATGATGTGACACTCAATTGAATGATATATTTCACGGAATAAAGCGCAATATATATTTGACATAGCTTAATTCCGTAGTTGCACCAAAGAAAAAACATTGCTATAAATATACTCAGTAGAGGCTGATCAGTTTGTCACGGACTGACATTTTTGGAAAACACAGGAGGAAATGGATTATTAACACAAACTACTGCCCCACAAATGTTTATGTATTATGTTGAAGAGTGTCATCAACTTCATTGAAATTTATAAAATGTTGGTGTGTGTGGTTTGTTACTAAAAATAGACACAGTTAAATATTTGCCACGGACGTACAATATAGAAATAGGGTTCTCTACGATTACGTAGTCTTTCGTCATTTTTATCTAAACCATAAGTTACTCCCCAATGTTTTCTGGGCTAAAATAATTTGCATAAGCACACTCACAGAGGACAAGTCCATTTTTTAGTAAGAGGGGTGGGTTTTAACTATGGAAAATACTCACAGGCTTGAATAGTGTCCGTCCGTGACAAAATTTGTGTCCGTCCGTGACAAGTTTCGTAATTGATTTTACTTATTTGATGGTGCCATTGTTAGATTCTTGCATGGGAAAGGGGAGATAGCTCACAATGTTTTAGTTTTCTTCTCTGTCCTTAAAAGTTGTTAAAAAACTTTAAAACTTTTTATGTGTCACGGACGGACATGTCCCTCATCAAAATGTTAACTCAAGGCTAATGTAACTACTTCCCAGAACTTTTTTCCACATTTTTTTTAGTATTTAATAGATACATGTCTCATCTATCAACATAACATACAAATCCTGAACATTATTCATTAACATAAAACTATGGTAAGGTCATCTTCTACTTATAATGTCCGCTTGTGACCCCCTTGTGACACATTTTGTTTTCACCCCCTTGGCAATAATGGACCGCTCCAAAAAATAAAACGCATATTACGTTTTAAAAAATACAGTTTCAGTTAGCCAAGATGTTGTTCAACATAATGAGGTACAATTCAATGTCAATATCAGGAATTTATTTGTTCACACCTATGTAAACCTTAAACCGACCAGCCTCAGTATATGCTCTGTGTACATATAGTAGAGTCATTATCTTGGATTCTACTAATATCATAGCATACATAGTGTGTACTGAATATTATATATACATGTGTATTGGGTGCAGAGGCAATACCCGTTCATGGTTTGTCTGGAAAATATTTGGTCACGCACGCGTACATACATCATGATAGTTGACTGCATAAATATAATAAAACTCTTTCCTTTTCCTTTTACCTATTGTATTAAAAACAAGGTCGGACAAACATGTTTTAAAGCTTGTATTTTGGTATGAAGTCATACAGAGGTGAACGGCCTTTCTCTTTTGTATTCTACTTCACTACTTTTGCTATGTTAGTTTAATATCTAAACTATTTGTTGTTAATTAGTTTTTATCACAATTCCAAAATCGTAGTCAATTTGTTTTCCAAGTCATCTTTTCCTTTAAATATTTGTTAAAATAGAAAGTCTTTTTATTTAAAACATACTATAGTAATAATTTCCAAAATTTCAAATGTGTATTATTATTAACAACAATAATTAATCAGTAAGCATTTTACGTTTAATCAAATTTAAACATTTTTAGACCACGTTTTGTTTTATTAGTAATTCAAAATTGATCAACATACCTTTGAGGGGCTTTACTAATGCGGCCTGATCTTGTACGATAAGGCCGGTTTAGTTCAGTATCAGTAATGTTTTCTGTGTCATGAGGCTGGTTTTGAGTAGGATTGTTTTTGTTCTCAGATGAAGTAACATAGCGTCCAAATCTTGTCTCAGATTGTCTTTCTTTGTGACTCAAAATCAAATCTGGCATATTGCGTGTCTATCTTGTTCCATTTAATTCAACAATGCAAGCGTGTGGGCGTTTTGTCTTGGTTTTACGACTATTCCTTTTGGCCACGTTTTTCCTACTTTCATTCTGATTGTGTTTCCAGTTTTCAATGTTGGTAAAACCTTAGTTCCTCGGTCATAATACTTTTTCTGTCTTTGATGATTTTCTTTCAACTTTTTCGTGACACCTCTTTGAATTTTAGTTTGGTTTCAACAAGTTTGTTTTAGTGGGAAGACTCGTTTGTGTTCGTCTACTCATCAAAAGTTGAACTGGTGAGGCTCCTAGCCTCCTACACCTGGAATTGGTGTGTTCCTATAGTTCAGTAGTGCTAACTATGGATATTGTCCATCTTTTTTAGCCTTTTTAACAGTGACTTTGCTATTTGTACTGTCTTTTCTGCTTTTCCATTCGATCTTGGATACAGAGGAGAACTTTTCTGATGTTGAAAATTGTAATCTTTGCTGAATTGAGCAAACTCTGATGAAGAGTATTGAGGGCCATTGTCACTAAATAGTATATTTGGAATTCCATGTCGGGCAAATTGCTCTTTGCACATTTTAATCACAGTTGAACTACTTGTGCTTGGTAAAGCATTGGTTTCAACGTAGCCTGAATAGTAATATACACGAATCACTGAAGTACTGTTTTTTGTCTAGTTCAAATAGATCGGTTCCAACTTTCTCCCATCTTCCAGTCGGTTTTGTATGACCTGTCACTGGCTGACGTGGATTGTTAGAACGATAAATAAGTATTTTTAAGAAGGTTTTGAAGAATCATTTATATCCAATTTAATTTGGTCATTTGGTTTTCAGGTTTTTGTACTTCTGCTTTCACTGTATTTTACATTGTTTGCTTTTTCTGTTTTTCACATGCGCTGCGTCCTTGATGTAGTGGCGCTATATAAATGCATTTATGTTATGTTATGTATTGCATGTTGCACATTTCCCTACACGATCCTCTATTTTGTGAATTCATCAAGGGCCAAAGCATTATATCTCTTGCTAGATTGTTTTGTTTTTCTCTACACCTTAATGACTTACACCTTAATGTCATAACTTTTGTCAACATTTCGTTTTGAAGACTATTGGTGATAACTACTCTATTGTTTCTAAAATATCAGACCATTTTCTAGAGTCAGTTCATCTCTATCATCCCAAAAGTGTCTACAACTTGCATGTACTTCTTTTCTAGAAGTTGGCCACCCGTTTTCAATGATACCCCTTAATGTTGATAAGATTGAGTCTACTTTGGTTCCTTAGTCAATTGTTCAATTTTGTTGTCTGCAATTGGTAATTGCACAATCATACACACTGGTATATCGTCGCTACTATGATCGTCCCTGTCAGGTAGGAAGTTTCTAGATAGAGCATAACATGCAACAACTGAGGGTTTACGCATTTGTAGGTTTTTGCCTTGTGTGTAATTTAATTTCAAAATCATATTGTTGTAGGCTAAGTAACATTTTCTGTAGTCGTAGCGATGCAGTGTTTAAGTGGTTTTCTCAAAATCATTTCCAATGGCTTGTGATCTGTGATAATTTTGACATCTGCTTTGTGACGTCCAGTGGTAATTGCACAATCATACACACTGGTATATCGTCGCTACTATCTTCCGTGTCAGGTAGGAAGTTTCTAGATAGAGCATAACATGCAACAACTGAGGGTTTACGCATTTGTAGGGTTTTGCCTTGTGTGTATTCAATTTCAAAATCATATCGTTGTAGCTAAGTAACATTTTCTGTAGTCGTAGCGATGCAGTGTATAGTGGTTTTCTCAAAATCAATTGCAATGGCTTGTGATCTGTGATAATTTTGACATCTGTTTGTGACGTCCATAAATATAGTCTCTACATTTCTCACAACCAAATATTACTGCTGCTAACTCTTTCTCTATTTGAGCGTATCTTGTCTGGGCTGGCGTAAATGCTTTTGAGGCAAATGCTACAGGGCTGTTATTTTGTACCAACACCGCTCCTATGCCTGCCTGGGAGGCATCTATACACATTTCAACAGGTTTTGTTATGTCATACCATTTGAGTGTCGGTGATGATGTTATACATTCCTTTAGTACCCTGAAACTATTTTCGTGTTGCTCTTGCCAAACGAACTCTGAATCATTTTCTAGCAGTTTTCTAAGTGGCGCTGATAGAGTTGACAAGTGAGTAACGAATGCATAGGTAATTTACCATTCCTAGCCATTCTGAGGTTATTGGACGAAACTGTTTCTATGACATGACAAACGACAATGGAGAGAGGCTTGTGAGTATGTGCGAAGAATACAAACTCCGCCCAGCTCAGTCAAGATTCCCTCAACCCATACGCCGTCTGTGGACATGGATGCACCCAGCAGGGTCTAAACATCAGCTCGACCACATCCTAATTAACAGCAAGTGGACAAACTCCCTAAGGAACTGTATAGCATACAACTTTGTGGAACTAGACTCAGACCACCGGATTGTCAGCATCAAGCTCGTGTGTAGCCTAAGATCTACCAAAGGAAACACTGCACAAGACCGAGGTTTGACTGTGAAAGCTGCAAAATGCTGACACAAAAGAGTTATTCCAGATCGAGCTGTCAAATAGATTCGAAATCCTCAAGTGCAACGACACATCCACACCAATAACGGAGAGATACAAACAGTTTGAGAAAGCAGTTTCAGAAGCAGCCGAAAAAGTTGTTGGAAAACTCAAACCTCATTGCATGCCAACCTGGGTTACGGACAAGACTATTCACCTAAATCTGAGAGGGACGCGGCCAAAAGACGTTACCTTGTCTCAAAGTCACGCCGCAATCCAGAGACAGATGTAATAAGCTCAACACCTGTTTGAATGAGTCTTACAAGGCAGATGAATCGTCCATGCTCAATAAGCAGATGGAAGATCTTCATCAGGCTGACCAGAAAGGTGACTATTCCACCACATGGAAAATCATCCATGATCTCTCTGGGAAAGATAGGAAGTCCAGCGTCAAGGTCAAGAAAAGAGATGGTACTACCCCAAAGAATGACAAAGACCTTGCAGAATGGAGAAAGTATTTCAGCTCACTGCTAAACAATAACAGTGGTCAAATCCCATCTGATCTACCATCACCTGCTGCTCAGGACCTGCCCATCCACATTGATCCTCCCACACTTGAGGAATCACAGGAAGCCATTAATCAAATGAAGCCCAAGAAGGCTGCAGGTCTTGACTGTGCAATCACATCAGAAGCACTCCAAGATGGCGGTGACACATTGGTACAAGTTGTCCATGGGTTCTTCATGGAAGTTTACACCACCCTGAAACCACCCAACCAGTGGACCACCAGTGTTATTGTTCCTCTACCTAAGAAAGGGGACCTCTCTCTTATGACTAACTATAGAGGAATATCTCTTCTGTCAATTGCAGCTAAAGTATACAACAAGATCCTGCTCAACAGAATTAGAGATCATGTCGACCCCATCTTGAGGAATAACCAGGCTGGCTTTCGCCCTGGCAGAAGCTGTGCTCAGCAAATCCATATCCTGAGGAGAATCATGGAAGGGTTTAAAGACCAGCAGCTACCTCTCACAGTCACATTCATAGATTTCAAGAAAGCCTTCGACTCCATAAACATTAAAGTTATGTTTGCAGTACTGCGACATTACGGAATCCCAAAAGCTTTAGTCGACGCTATAGGTGTACTGTCCAACAACTCCATAAGTGCTGTGATGGTCGATGGCAGTATCTCTGATCCTTTCGCTGTCTCCACTGGATTGCTACAGGGTGAATGTTCTGGCTCCATTCCTATTTGTGATATTGGTAGACTACCTTTTGAAGAAGGCCACATCTGATCTTGACTCAGGAGTTGTGACACATCCACGTCATTCGAGGCGTCATCCTGCCATTGTTCTCAACGACTTAGACTTTAATGATGACATTGCCTTACTCGAGACAACAATTCCACGAGCCTAGACGCAGCTGGCAGAACCTGCTGCAGCAGCAAAAGACCTTGGCCTCTACATTAGCGTATCTAAAACAGAATACATGACTGCCAACTGCAATCCTCACCCGACACTTCAGGTCTATGGGGATACCATCAACCATGTGACAGATCTCAGGTATCTTGGCTCTATGATGGCATCGTGTGCAAGTGATCTTAAAAGACGCAAGGCATTAGCATGGTGCGCTTTCTGGAAGTTAGAATGCTTCTGGAGGAGCCCTCAAATAGGTATCACAACAAAGATGAAATTATTCAATACCACCTGTGTGACTATCTTACTGTATGGATGTGAATCCTGGGTGATATCCCAAGATATGGAATGCAAAATAAATGCCTTTGCTACCTCTTGCTACAGGATAATGCTAAACATCAAGCGCATGGATCATGTCCCAAACACCACAATTTATGACATGACCAAGACAGAGCCTCTTATCCACCGTGTAAAGCACCGCCAGCTGAGATTCCTTGGCCATATACTCCGTCTCCCTGATGAAGAGCCTGCTAAAAGGTATGCCACCTATGCACCAACACATGTCCGAAGGAGACCTGGTCGTCCCCGCACATCATATCTTACATATATACAACGCTTACTAGGGGACAATGAAGGCATGCTTGAAGATCGACAGATTGTCACTATTGCTCAAGACCGTCGTGCATGGAAGAAACTTGTGGTCGCCTGCTCTGCAGCCGAAGGATGATGATGATGATGATCCATTCTTGTAAGGCTTTCTTTTGTTTTCTGGTGCTGACATTTCTGTTATTGCCTTGATATTCTTTGGATCAGCTTTTAACCCATCTTTGGTTAGCCTGTGACCCATGTATGAAACTTCTTGCGCTCTAAAAACCAATTTGTTTTTGTTCAGTTTTATGTTTTATTCTTGGCATCGTTTTAAGGGGGATGTGCACCTTCGCATAGCCTCCGTAAAACTGCCGTAACTTCTTCATTATTCATTTAATCTTAATAAAAGTATACATTTTTTTGCAGGAAAGGGTTCAATGAATCCAACTATGATCATGAAATTGACCATTTTTTAAAAACATGTTTTTTAACCTCCAAAATCGTGAAAATTACGTTTTTTGGTAAAAAATCATATTTTTTGGCACTTTTTGGTCGATAATTCAAAAAATAATAAAGTAAAATTAAAAAAAAAAAAATATTCCTAGGGAATTGCATGAGGAATATAATAAAACTAGTTAGATAAAATTTAACAAAATATATTTTGAGTTATCTTTGCAGAACCTAAAATGGGTCAAAAAACGTATTTTTTATCATTTTCTCCCAAAATGGTCAATTTCATGATTATGTTTGGATTCATTGAACCCTTTTCTGCAAAAAAATGTATACTTTTATATAGATTTAATAAATAATAAAGAAGTTACGGCAGTTTTAGGGAGGCTGTACCTGAAGGTGCACAGCCCCCTTAATACCTTTTCTAGGATTTCATCATGTTCTTATTCCGTAGAAGCAAATATGAGTATGTCATCCATGATGACTTCTACTCCCGGAATATCTTCAAACATTTGTGTCATAATTCTTTGAAATATCTCAGGCGCTACTGATACACCAAACGGTAGGCGTAAATATTCATATCGGCCAAATGGCGAGTTAAATGTACACAAGTTTGTACTTGCTTCATAAAGGGAAATTTGCCAGTATCCACAATTTGCATCCAAAGTTGTGAATATCTTTTTGTTCGCTAATTTTTCTGTAATTTGGTCAATTGTTTTCATGTGGTAGTGCTCGCGCTCTAGGGCTTGATTTAAGTCTTTTGGATCCAAACATATTCTGGGTTTTTGTTTGTCCTTTTTAACTACCGATGTCATGCTGCTGACCCATTGTGATGGCGTTGTGGATTTTCTTATCACACTTAGATCAACCATCCTGTTAAGTTCATCCTTAACTTTATCTCGAAGTGCTACCGGCACTCTTCTTGGTGCGTGTACAACTGGTACACTGTCATGTTTTATTTTCAGTGTTACTCTTTCTTCGATACAGCCTAATCCATGAAAAACTATCTTCGTATTTTGTTTCAATTCTCTGAGTACCTTGTACTGCTTCAATTTTCTGAATTAGGTTCAGCGCTTTGCATGCCTGCAAACATAACACTTGGGTGAAATTCCCTTGTACTATCGCGAATGCTATGTCATGATAGTGTTTCTTGTATTCAACTACTAGTGTACATTGTCCTTTGGTTTGATTATATGACCTGACCAAGATATAAAGCTTCTGTCTAATTTGTTTAATTCTGTCATTAGGTAACCCTAATTTCTTGAATTGTTTGTATATATGTCAGCATTTTACATTGAGCACCTGTATCTAATTTGAACTTTACTCTTGTCATTATAATAGCAGGTTCCCCTAATTGTACTGATACATACCATTTAGTTTCATCTTCATGATCTTGGGTGTCCTCATCATCAATTGTTCCAATAAAAACAGAGTTATCAGAGTCACTAGTGTCATATTGTTCATCGTCATTTGAATATACTTTTTGATCACGAATGGTAGTGTTCTTTTGTTTGTCTCGTATTGTTGTATTTAACATCCTCCTTTCCATGGCTCGCTGCGTTACTAGAAGTTTCTGCTTAATTTCTTTGGTTGTTGACCAAGTTTCGGCACCGTATGTCATGGTAGGTAGCACACATTGATTAAAAACCCTAGCCCTATATGTTATTGGTATGGTTTTATCGCATAGAATGGTTTTGTTTCTGCCGAAGCAGCTCCAGCCTGCCTTGATTTTTATTATGACTTCCTCTCTCGTGTTCTTCATTTTGATTTCCTTTGTGCATTTTCAGACCAACTTTTCTGCTTTCCGTATTCAGACAGTTTAGTTGGGCCTCCATTTCCTTCACTGAGTGAGCTAGCAAAGCCACGTCATCTGCAAACCTGAGGTCTGTTAGCCGCTCTCCATCGATGAGTATCCCTCTTTCTTTCATGTCTGAAAAAGGTGGTCATGTGACAAACGGAGGGAAGTAAACACTACGCTGAATGAAGGGGTCGTGATGACCTCGAAAGCTACGGAGCTCAAACACAATGGTTCGAAAAAGGTATCTAAATTATTCCTCTAACGAATTTGTATGGAATCAGGACGATTTTTACCCACAATATGGTAAACATTGACCTTTTTGGTAAAAAGCCGAATTTACATAAATTTATCAATTTAATCCAATATTAAAGTGTATTTGTTTATAGAAACATGACCCTCTTTTCCTTGGATAAGCCCATGAAAACATCTATAGCAATATTCTGATTTGTTTTTTCCCCAAAATTGTCAAAATTGTAATTTTTACCCCAAAATGGCCAAAATGTCGAGTGTGGGTCGTCATTGCATTGTTTACATATCTCCTAGGGTATTAAATGCATCATACAAGGTTATTTACACATTTCCGGTTCACGTGACGTCAAAGTACTAAATTATTTAAATCAGCATGGTAACATACCATCAAATTGTGCTAACATACGTTAGTATTATACAACGAGCGTTGCAATGACAAATCCTAAATTTGTAATTTTATGTTTCAAGTGTTGGTCAGTGTTAAGCTCACTTTCAATTTCTCATTATGGCTGTTGACGGCTTTCTTGGATTTCTTTAAAATACTATATAGTCATACCAGCTCCCACGTAAATGTATTATATTCATCCCAGCCTAAGAAATGGCTTACTTGATCCAATATATTGTATTATCATACTGTACTAGTACACCACTGTGTTATTGCATCATGAACATGCATTGGGCCTAGAGTTTAGCAAGCTACCTCCGATAGACACCGAATTGGGGTAGTCAAAGCTTGGGGGTAAATTGAGCTAACATACGTTAGTAATAAACAACGAGCGTTGCAATGACAAATCCCCAATTTGTAATTTTATATTTCAAGTGTTGGTCAGTGTTAAGCTCACTTTCAATTTCTCATTATGGCTGTTGACGGCTTTCTTGGATTTCTTTAAAATACTATATAGTCATACCAGCTCCCACGTAAATGTATTATATTCATCCCAGCCTAAGAAATGGCTTACTTGATCCAAGATATTGTATTATCATACTGTACTAGTACACCACTGTGTTATTGCATCATGAACATGCATTGGGCCTAGAGTTTAGCAAGCTACCTCCGATAGACACCGAATTGGGGTAGTCAAAGCTTGGGTAAACTGATTGATCTATTTTAGATCTATACCATAGATTGGATTTCTGGATATAAAATTATTCAAAAACAGCGCATGTCAGAAGATGTTGCAGCTTGCGGTCATCTTGGATCCCTTGCTGAAGACAAGCCCAGAATCGTAAAAAGAATCTGCATAGCACACATAAAGTCAAATTTAAATATATACACCTCAATCATGGCTTCAAACCAAGTATGCTCTCAATGCTCTCAAGAGGTCCACTGGTGTCCGATTTGAGTGTTGCTCTCTCCCGGAGTATAGCCTACAGATTGTTCCTTTTCCACAATACCCTTCTTTGCAATTATCAATTATCATGGGGTCCCAGTTTTTGTATTTCTTGCGTTTAGGTTTCATTGAAGTCATTAAAGAGACAATCAACAAAGTCCATCTGTACTTTATTAATGCATCTATAAACACCGCACTTAAAAGGGGGCTGTGGACTCTCAGGTACAGTCTCCGTAAACTGCCGTAACTTCTTCAATATTCATTTAATCTTTATAAATGTATACAGTTTTTTGTAGAAAAGGGTTTAATGAATCCAACCATGATAATGAAATTGACCATTTTGGAAAAAATTATAAAAAACACGTTTTTTGACCCATTTTAGGTTTGGAAAAGATAACTCAAAATATATGTTGCTAAATTTTGTCATACTAGTTGTATGATAATCCTGATAACATTCCCCAGGAGCGTTTTTTTTTATTTATTAAATAATCGATTATTTTTTGAGTTACAGACCAAAAAGTGCCAAAAAACGTGATTTTTTACCGCCAAAATCATGAAAATCACATTTTTGGGAAAAATTCACATTTTTTTGGCACTTTTTGGTCTATAACTCAAAAAATAATCGATTATTTAATAAAAATAAAAAAACGCTCCTGGGGAATGTTATCAGGATTATCATAAAACTAGTATGACAAAATTTAACAAAATATATTTTGAGTTATCTTTTCCAAACCTAAAATGGGTCAAAAAACGTGTTTTTTATAATTTTTTCCAAAATGGTCAATTTCATTATCATGGTTGGGTTCATTGAACCCTTTTCTGCAAAAAACTGTATACGTTTATAAAGATTAAATGAATATTGAAGAAGTTACGGCAGTTTTACGGAGGCTGTACCTGAGAGTCCACACCCCCCTTAATGAAACTTTGTGAACAAAATCCCTGACGATTCAGGAATTGAACCTGGAACCTTTGGAATTCTAGACTGGTGCTTACACCAACTGAGCTAATAAAACGCCATAGGTAGAGAGGAACAGAAAATTAAGTATCCGTAGATCATCAGTTCAAGCCTGTCTTCTTACAATCTTCTAATCTAAGAAGCTTTAGGTTAAGCTTTTGGAACTTACGCTATCATGTATATGATCGTAACATTAACCATTTATCATGTTGGTAATAAATATAAGCAAATTAATTCATCAAAACACCACATTTACCATCCACTGCAGCAGTTTGTGTTTATACGTATCCTGGCAACGTTTCATTAAATATAATGGGCACAAAAACCAGCGGACAAAATTTAGTGGATGCATATTATGATGAGAAGAAATTACCTATCGTTTAATTATTCATTGTACGTAATTTACTTTACTCAACGCCGACTCTATATAATATACTTAATACCGTATTTACACCACGGGGAAGAATGTTGGAGAAATGATTTCATATTTAGCTCATACGTCAGTTATGATAAAATATCTCCTATGAAGGTGACAATTCTTGCATCATAAGTCCCTGTGTTTATAGATAAAAGACCCTAAATTGTCCAATTTGGGCAATTTTAATGTATATTCAAAAACGGTTATTTGTGCATTATATATTCTTTAGCTCAGTTGACGTTTGATTAATAGTGGCATTAAACGTGCGTTTTTCATGAAAATTAGCTCAATTTATATGTGTCAACATAAAACGTTATATTTCGGTTCAAATAATCAATTGTAATAACACATATTAATGCAATCTATACATAACCAAAATGAGCGGCGAACCGTATACATTACAACTCAGCTGAAATCGCCCACTGGAAAGATACATATATATTATACGATGCAACATACGATGCGAATTGTACGAAATATTGAAGGTGACCGTCAAGTGGTAAAATGACAATACGAAAAAGTGTTATAACATATTTCAAAATAAATTGCATGTAAATAGAGATTCAAGATTCAAATGTCATTCTATACGAATTAAAAATATGGTTTACACCTGGTGCTAACAATATGTCCAGCCTTAAACAGAAAACAATATTTTGACGCGCCAGAGAAAACAATATTTTGACGCGCCAGAGAAAACAATTTAAATTTAAATATTCAGAAATATGACCACTAAATACGCTATCAGTGCCTATTTTGTCATTTCCAATTGATAGTCAATAGGCCCCATGGCGCAATGGAGTTCGCGTAAAATACGCAAGCACTTTGTTTAAAGGCTATTAAGAGATTGGATCAATTATGCTAATGCTTTATTTAAAGGCTCACGGTACAGAGATTTCTCGCTTGATTTGTTGAAAATAGCTCTTTTACCTCATTATTTTCATCCATCTGTTGTTGATGTCTGGTGCAATCGTGGCCCAAGCTGTATGTCTGTATGGATCGACCATAAACCAACCAACCAAATAACCCGTTATACAACACGGATGTCTACTATCTAGAGTAGATGTCACCCATATTATAACATTGCTTTTTCAGTAGATATCACCCGTATATTTATTACATTGCTTTCTTCAGTAGATAGCACATATCCATAATATTGCTATCTTCATCAGATAACATCCATATATATAGACGGCAATTATTTACACCGTGAACAATATCTGCTATTGGTGTGCAACATTTTCTAAACTTAAGGACAGTTAGACTAAGAGAGTGAATGATATATTTATGATATATTTACAGAAAATATATAATAATAAATTTATATACCAACAGTTCCAATGTAGGCCTTTTCAATTAAGGATATAGACCAACCAGTTCGACCCCTGGCTAGGCATCGCTCTTGTTAAATACATGGGCCTAGAGGCCTAGCTGGATATATGTATCCTATATTAACCCTTTCCGAAATTATTTCGAATCTCATCCCCATATTTCGAATCAAAATGAGAAATGCATAAACATAAGTACAAACATGCCAAGTATTGGTGCAGAAGATCTTGCGATAAGACTTTGGAAGTCGGGAAAGGTTTCTGCTAAATCTGTTTTGTATTATGGTAAAACAATAACCGCGTGGAAAGTGTTAATATACCCTGTATAAAGACTATCGTTAAAAATAACCCCTTTTCATAGTTCTATGTATTATAGCTATTAAATGGCAGAGCTTATTCGAATACCTATCGTGGTTTGAGTGTGTTTTAGTCTGGGACTAATGATATACCTAAGTAAGGTTTTCTCAGGTTTTAGTGGGCTTCTAATTACAATATGTCAATATTTTCAAGCCAAATGTTGGAATGGGTTATTTTTTAAGCAAATATGAAAATGTGTCGATTCAAGCGAACTGTTGGAATGGGTTGAATTTTAGGTCGCGCTATGACAATGTATCATAATTATATTCTTACAATTTACTATTTGATGGGCCCATTTTGCCCAACGTCAATATTTAGATTAATTATCCCCCTCCCCAGTTGCATCCATCACTGTTAAGGGTGCGTGCATGGTGTGCGTTACATGAAGTGTTTAAGGTGCAGGCCAGTGTTTATAGTGCGGGGAGGCCTGTATACAGGTGGTACTGCTTGCTACTGCAAAGTTGAGGGCGAGATCCTAGAATGAGTTTGCATTGAATGCAACAGGTGTGCACTGGTGGTTTTGAGTGACATTTATTTGTTTTCGGTTTGTACCATGGGTTGAACTGAGTGTATGTAGCATGTTACAGGGTGTGGGTCATGTTCGACATGTTTAGGGGCATGCTAGCTGTTAAAATATGTGAGGGTGTGAGAACTTGGGGTTAAGATTCATGTAGGGTATTAGTGGTATGAGCATGTAATTAAAGCTTGCATTTCAAATAGAATAGGTGGGATTACTCTTTTTTTTTATTCAAAAAGATGTAAAAATCAGTATTAAAACAATAATATTAACCTTAACCCAAGGCACGTACCCGATACGCACCCTAGTTCCCTCTTGACATTGCATACCCTAGCTAACACAAATTACATTCTAAACCTACGTTGCACACTTAGCCTGTGGCGCACACTCTAAACTCCTGGGCCCACACCCAAACAGTCTGTACACCTGTAATGCACACCCTGATGTGCACCTTAAATCTTCATGGTGTACCGCAAACATCAGTCATGTTAACGCTACCGAAAGTGCACACTTGGCCATATTTTTTGAAATTTACTTTTATCCAAAAGAATTATTTCCCTAAGGCGACGAATAAAACAAACCCTATTGTACGTCCCCGACAGACCCATTTTATTTAGAAATCTGTAAAAATAATATTTACATGCCAATAGATACCGACCCAAGACATGTTGCTTGCCAAAAAACGGCAACATGTTTACAGATTGTTTTGGAAATTTACGGTCATTTTCAAGGGAAAATAATAATAAGAACAAACGCCCGACCGACCGACCCGACCTGAGAGGTCCGTTTGCCGGTACAACAGGTTTCTTTGATTTGTATATTCCACAAAAATGATTTTGTAAATCTTTCAATTTTATGAAAATTTACTATTCAGAGAAATGGGAATTATATATAAAACTATATTCTTTTAGAGCAATATTTAGGAGGTAATGTTTAAAACTCAATTAATATGTAAACTATTAAGAAAAGAAAATGACTCAAAAATAGCGTGACTGCGTGATTATTGTAGAAAGGTTTTTCCTCTTGATACTGGAGAAACAAGTAAGGGGGGGGGGGGTAGTAAACTTTCTGTTTTGGAAGAATAAAACCTTGAGACCAACGAGCATTATTGATATAACATTCCCTCTTTGAAATCAAAACCATCAAAATCTTTCAGAATATTATTCAACAACTGTGTTGTTTACTTATCTTGATCATGGATTAAATGACAAACAAGATAAATGCTAGCGTGAAAGTTCATCTGTGTTGGTAGACAATAATTTGAAAATTAAGCTTATGATCTCAACACAATGGTTTGACATACCTCGAATTTTCGACCGATCACATCGATCTTCATCTGGAGACTGGCAACCCAGATTTGGGGTCAGTGACCTTTCGGACACGTGATCCCAAAATCGGGTCGAACACTCTTGGAAGCTTGTATCGGCCCCCGTCCCTGTTGAGTGACGGCTGGTTTACTCGGATGTAGATGGCCTCCTTATCACCCCTCTCAAAGTATTTTGGTTCACGGTCCAATATTTTGACTTGTTCCAAGTCTACGTGATGGCCCGGTGACTCGATGTGGATGTGTTGGGAGACCTCCGACGAGGTCGAGCTTGGGCGGCGGTGCTCAAAAAATCTAGTTTTTAGAGATCTTTCAGTCTCTCCAATGTACGCTTCTTCGCATTGGCCCTTCCGGGTTTTCCCCTGGCAAGGGATATAATACACCGGCCCAGCTATGTCCTTTTTCTCGGTTTTGTCTTTGGGTGAGACAAGTAGCTGTCTGAGTGTTTGGGTGGGTTTGAAGCAAACTCTTATCCCATACTGTCCAAACGTTCTACGTAAGGTTTCAGATGTGCCCTTTACGTAGGGCAAGACTACTTGTCCTTTACTCTCAGTAGTTCCAGCCCCTTTGTTGGAGGTGGACTTAGTCTTTGGTTTTGTGGCTTTATCAAACACCCAGTTAGGATAGCCACATTTCTTCAGCGCGTTGTTAATATGCGACTTTTCTTCTTCCTTGTCCTGTTGTTCGGAAACGACGCTATCCGCTCTATGATGGAGGGTCTGAATAACGCCGAGTTTGTGTTGAATCGGATGATTTGAGTGAAAGTTCAGATATTGATCTGTATGAGTAGGTTTGTGATCGGTCGAAAATTCGAGGTATGTCAAACCATTGTGTTGAGATCATAAGCTTAATTTTCAAATTAAGATAAATGCTGTTTTATTTCACGAGATGCAAGGATTCACTTGTCTTGAATATTCTGCAAGATCTGGGGTCGATTATTAAGCCTTACATTTGGGATTGTAACTTACTCAATAATCAACCATTCCTAGCATGCAATATTTCAAATTAAAAAGAGAGAGAAATGGAGTGTGTGTAGTGAGTAGGCGGTAGAGTTATTTTAGTTTCCACACCTCTCATAAATAATGTATTTTATTGTATTGGTACTCATTCATAAAAAACATTGGTAATTTCATTTACGGAACTTTCACCAAGTAAACCAATTTACGAACGTTAGTTAAGGGTGGGGCGGGGGGGGGGGGGGGGGGGGGGGGGTGCAACTCAAATCATATGAAATTGACCAAGCGCTGTAACTTTTGAACTAATAATGTGATCTATATAAAAGTATACATTTATGGAATGGAAACGAGTCAAATAATCCATTTTTGATATCAAATTTCACTAAAAATGCTGATTTTTAGAATTTTGAAAAAAGAAAATCACATTTTTGGCTCCAAATATTTAAGGGGATAATATCACTTTTTGGTCTAAAATAAAGAATCTAAAACATGGTTTCAGGTCACATATTCCTGGATTGATTTAGTGATATTCGAAAATGGATAACGATGGCCGCTGGTGCCGTTTTAAATAGTATAGGAATTCCTTGGCCAACTTTTAAACTACATGTCATACCTAGATTGTTCTTCAGTCGGTAAATGTTCCAATAGGGTATTTTACATTGTTGACGAACTGCCCCCTCCCCCCCCCCCTCACCTCACCCCAACACATACACCCCACACACACCTCCAACGTTATAAAGTTTCCTTTACTATATTCAGACGGTGTTTTTTAAAGTTTTTTGGTGTGTTTTTTTGTATTATGGAAAATACACTATTTCGCTGGTATTTCAGTAGAAACAAGATTATTTAAATTACTTTCCATTTCAGAAAATGGTTACAAAACATGCTTCTTTCTCTAAGATCGTCTCCATTCCATTTTAATATTCCTAATGTTCTAAAGCTCCTAATGAGGGCAGTACTGCCTGTGTTCTGTTATTATGTCGATAATAATGTCCATCTACTGTTACAGAGGGCTTACTTTAGCTCACTGGTAATATCAGACGATGCTGGACACGATTTGCCTAAATTTGCAATTCGTATTGGTTTTTAAAACACATAATCGCGAATACCCATCGAACCACTCTAAATATCACATTCCTTTGGTACAACTTAATTAAATATCCCAATACCAATGGATTTGGATAACCAACTTCAATGTAAGTGTCCTTTCTTTTTCATTTTTGCAAGTTAAATGAGAGTTCTTGAACATGGCCGGTAAGTTTAAATTCACGTGTTTAGCTCGAAATTTCATATTATACACCTCAATTCTGAGGCGAAATGGTAAAAAAGGGATAGTCATAGACAATGATATCCCATTTTAATATTCGTAAAGTACTAATGTTCCTAATGAAGGCAGAATTTCCTGTGTTCTGTTATTATGTCGATAATAATGTCCATCTACAGAGGGCTCACTTTAGCCCACTGGTGATATCAGACGATGCTAGACACGATTTGCCTAAATTTGCAATTCGTATTGGTTTTTAAAACACGTAATCGTGAATACCCATCGAACCATTCTGAATATCACATTCTTAGTACAACTAAATTAAATATCCCAATATCAATGGAGTTGGATAACCAACTTCAATGCAAGTGTCCATTCTTTTCATTTTTGCTGGTTAAACGACAGTTCTTGAACATGATCGGTACATTTAAATTCAAAGAGTTTAGCTCGAAATTTCATATTATACACCTCAATTCTGAGGCGAAATGATAGAAAGGATAGTCATAGACAATTATATTCTATTGTAATATTCTTGAAGTTCTAATGTTCCTAATGAGGGCAGTATTGCCTGGGTTCCATAAATATGTCGATCATAGTGTCCATAAACAGAGGGCTCACTTTAGCCCACTGGTAATATCAGACGATGCTGGACACGATTTGCCTAAATTTGCAATTCGTATTGGTTTTTAAAACACGTAATCGCAAATCCCCATCGAACCATTCTTAATATCACATTCCTAGGTACAAATAAATTAAATAATCCCAAAACCAATGGAGTTAGATAACCAACTTCAATGTAAGTGTCCTTTCTTTTCATTTTTGCAAGTTAAATGACAGTTCTTGAACATGATCGGTAATTTTTAGAGTTTAGCTCGAAATTTCATATTATACACCTCAATTCTGAGGCGAAATGGCAGAAAGGATAGTCATAGACATTGATATTCCAACCATAAGTTATAAACGTGAGAAATCTTTGCGAAAAATAGGGTTTTGTCACGCCCCTGCTTTTGTGTGAAACACCGTATGCATTTCTCACGCCCCACGATCCACAACGCGACATGTTAAAAAGACGGATATTGTTTGGTATAATTATATTTAATTAGTAATCGCTACATGATTATAATATTGATCTAGCTATGTAGTTTAAATTTTCACAATTGAAGCAGATCAATTTTTCATATGCATAACATGTGCATTTTGGTTCCAGCATGGGTTTATTGATGATTACAATGAAAACGAAAACTGTTGAAACTGTCAACATTTAAAATTGTGTATAAGTTAAGCTTAATTAATCCCATTGTGTTTTAAAATATATGCCAAAATGTTTGTATTTCTGTCAGGTAACATTTGTTTACACATATTTGCCCAAATCTGGCATCCGTACCAATTTTACCTTTCATTTTATAACAACAATGACAAATTCTATTGTTGAACCAAAATGTTTGCAAATTCCATGCAAATTAGATATAAATAAATATTTATACAAACGCGAACCACTGCAGACTCTACTGTGATATGTGGAGGAAAGAGTTTTCTATCTATTTATTATCAAATTAACTGGTAGTACTTTCACAAATTCACAAGGATGATCCTCCGTGCCTATACATTTGTCATACCATTACATTATGATCAGTCCCGTAAAAAAACACCATGTTGTACGGGCAAACTAATCTCTCAGGTCGGGTCGGACGGTAGGGCTTTTGTCTTTCTTCTTCTTTTATTCTTATTTTCACTTAAAAATGATCGCAAAATGTTGCCGTTTTTCGTCAATTATTATTTTTTAAATGGGAGGGGTTGTCGATATCCATTTTCTCATGTGAACATTTTTTCATCAATTTCTAAAATAATGAGTCGGTCGGGCCCATACAACAGGGATTTTGTCGCGTTGGGGGTTGTGGGGCGAAAAACCCGTACATCGGTGCGTCATCGCCACCCTTTGCGGGAGGGGGAGGGGAGCAAATTAGACAATCTTTGAATATGAAGGCCCAAAGCAAACAACTTGGGTCACCATTTTGCTTCCCCCCCCCCCCCCCCCCTGATTATGATAACAAGATTTCCTAGTCTGAACACCGACCCGAAGTGCGAGGAGCAAGTACAAAATCGGACTTGCTTGGCCTTCATGCTCACAGAGATTATCCACCTTGACGGAATAGGATATCCTCATGAGATTTCACACCGGTACATATCTTACCTGTACTTTAACACGTTTAAGGGTGTTATAAAACGTCCATTGTCTCTTTAGCTAAAACGACAGTTCAGAGAATAGAGACATTCCCTGTTTGGGATTAGCGGCCATCTTGGGTGTATCACAAAGGAGTTTGCAACACCATTCGAACCCCATATCTCCCCCATTCAATTCAATATGGTGAATGACCCTAACGTAGTAGGCTGTACTTAGTTGAACGCCAACAATATCTATTTGACTGACTTTGCCAAGAACAGATAGTGTATTGTACCCTCTAAGATGGCCGCTAATCCCAAACACGTAGGCCCTCGAAATTGGACAGCTGGTGTATCGCTCTTATTTTATCAACAACAACTGGAACATGGAGGCCTATATTAATTGATAAAATAATCCTACATCAGGATTAGATTCGAACTGTTATCGTTTAGATGGAGGCAATAATTAAACCGTCCCTTCCGGATTAATTATGATAGTCGTGGGCCACAGGATGCTAAAATAGAGAACAAATCCAATTGTCGTCGGCAAGCACTACCATCACTTACCGGTGTGAAATCAAGAGGTGTAGTTTTTCCTGTAATCCCAATTTGCCTGATGGGTTATTTTGCGCGGTTTAGTAATAAATATAAGCAAGATTCTTTTCTCCAAGCAAGAGTTTTATTAAACAATCTTCATTTCTCTTTACATCGTCATGTACGAGCATTCACACAATTCCTTACATATGTTATATAGTTGTTACATTTTAAAAATCATTGTAAATTTGTATCGTAACATAATAATAATTACCTATATAGATGTACAGCGTGTCCTATAAAACGTGGTCTAAAAACTGGAAAGCTTATAACTTAAAAAGTAGGAAACATGACTGATTTATATTCTTGGATATGGATGAAAATATATTTAGCCTTAATTGGTACAATTGTGAGCTCAATTATGATGTCAGCTTTTTAAAGTGCACAGATTTGAATAGAGCGTAGTCAGACACCGTTTGTCCTGCTTGAAGCAATACACCACCCATGCATTGCATCTTTGTGCTTTATGTGCAAGCTTTCCCTGCATGTAGTTTATTCTCCGAAATAACTTATGTTTGGTCAATTGAGTTAAGTTAAATTCCATATGTTTAAATTTGGATTTCTGTTTCTTATTTGAATATTCAACAACAAGTAACATCATAGGAAAGCATCTGTCGGAGCGCCTTGATACACTGCCTCTAATTCATTTGATGAGATAAATATATGAATGACATGGCCTCAGAAGGTTATTTATTGATGTTCAAAAAAAGTCATAGGTATTTACACTTTTTAAAACCCCTTTTTATGATGAAGATATGTTTCCTGCCAAAGTGGTTTTAAAGAATAAATGTTGATGAAGTCAGTACAATGCACAAATGCAACGTTTGGGCAAAATCGGGAAAAAAGGTTCCGAACACGCTCTATTGAAAGCTTTGTGTTTCAACAAGTTGACATCGGATTGGTCTCATAATTTCACCAATTAAGGTCATGTTATTACCTCTTATGTGAAGCAGCTCTATTCCCTACTTTTCACTTATAAGCTCTTCAGTTTTTGAACCAAGTTTTGTGGGACAAGCTTGATTCATACCATTTCTGACCAGCCTAAGAAATAACTACGTGGTCATACTACAATATTGTCATGAGAAAGGTTTTGACCCATTGCAGCGAAAATGCTGGTCACTTAAAAATGCGTCTCGCGTTGGAAAAATGTTGGACACTTTTGGTTTGGGTAGTCAGGAAAAGATCTATGATTATTATATATATAATAGTTACATGATATAACTCCAACACACACATTGCATATTACATATTACATGATTAAATAAACATAGTTGTTACAGATATACATTGTTACAAATGCAATTCCAGAAACGTGTAACAATATCACATTGGTATAGTAAGTGGAAAATAGTTTCCGTTTTGGAATTGTAAAAACTACATTGATCATTTTCTTTTCTGTTCATTTCGTAAAACAAACTATTTGTGCCTATATGCTGTTTAGTACTCTGTATTGGAACCAATGAAGTCCTTTGTAATCTGCATAGGTTGGTGTAGCATATTCGTTGCCAATCCTTTATTGTGATTAATACTCTTAGCTCATATTGCCATTTCATCGGACTGTTACACAATGTCTTAACATTTTTAGCAAAGTGCATAAGAACAATTTACAGTCCTTTTCGCTCCTAAGAGCAGATCATACACCATAGGTTTAAAAGGTTCGAAGATTTTTGTTCCACCATTACCAATACATGGCCATTTACTTTTGATTGAATTTACGTTACCATAATATTCAATAATAATGAAAGACATTTACCATTTCTTTTCAACAAATCATTAATGGAAACCACGCCTTTAACGTGTTTATACCTGACAGATTGATTACCAACCATTATTGTATTATTCCACAATAAGTAATTCCTTGCAATAGAGACTATGGAGTTATAATCCAAATTTGGGTCGAAAATTTGGTTATGAATAACATTTGCCCATGTATGTCTGCATGTAATACATCGTACCAGAACAATTTGTTATTTGTCATTTTTCATCAATGTTTTGATGCCTTATTTTCCTACATCTATTTTCTCCAAATTCATTCATATATGTCATATTTCTTCAAGTCAGACAGGGGGTGAAAAGGTTTAATCCATTTTGGTGACCTAACTCAATATATCTTAACCAATCTATTTTTAAGGATTTAAAATGAGAGATATTATGAGGAACTTTAATACTCCTTCAAGATTATATTCCTGTATCATTTAGCTGCGTTGTATTCTTGTATCAGATTTTCCATTCCATATGAATTTAAATATAGAATCATTTACTTCCTATGAAGGATTTGGAAGCATTTGCCCGATATAATTGAATTTTGATAATACAAAACATTTAACCACGGTTACTTTTCCATACACCGTCAGAAAGCGTTTCGACCTCATATTTATTGTGTTTTTAATCGAATCTAAAGCTTGTGTGTAATCCATATTAACCATATCTTTAAGGTTCGCCCTAACATTTAATTTCCAATCTAATGTTAGATGTGGACAAATCTGCACTGTATTGGTTCTGTTAATATACCAATCCATACCATTATTATTCTGTTTGTTTGTTAATCTTTAGACCACACATTTATCGAAATGTATATAAAGTATGTATTACATGTTCTAATGATTGCTACGCCTCTTGAATTTGTATTATAACCAGCGATATAGCTATCATATCCCCATTCAGATCTTATGAATTTGTCCCATTTGTTATCCCAATGAACATCTTGCAAACAATACACTGAAACCCCTTTGTCTCTTATATATAGTAACACATCTGCACGCTTCCTTTTATCCTTTAAAACATATTTTTCTCTCTCTTATAATGAAGTTTGACTATCAGGAAAGACTTTCCTGGACCCACAACTCGACTTAGACTGTATTTTCCATAACCATGATAACAAAACCATAACAGAACTTTACTAAATCATAATGGAAATCTGCTTCCAATTTAAGGCATTTTTCAACATATTAGTTTCGATAAAACATTCCGTAGGGGTGCGTTCACTTGCGTACAGTTCCGATCGTAGTCAAACCATGGGATTCTATTTACGAACGAAAAAAACACTCAGAAAATGAACTGTCCTGATACCAGGACAACTAGTTTCAAAATCTGATTTTGAAGTAATTAGGAAACCTTTCCTCTGTAACCTATAAGATATTTGAGTTTTATGGTTAAAATGTAATTGATTTGACACAATGCATTTCTTGGAAAAAAAATCATAGATAGAGGGAATTCCATGAAGAAAAAGATCGCATAATATGCCTTTAACCCTCTGCAATTTTAAGGGAACATATCTCAATTTGGTTTGCCATTATGTTAACATAACAAAAATAATTATTTATGCCGTTAATAGTGAAACATATATATAGAATCTGACACACTTGCTTGGAGTTTTGTATATATACAAGCCAACACATTATAGGCCTATGCTATTATTTAAGTAACACTTTCCACGCGGCTATTGGTTTTACCATTATACAAAACAGATTTGTATGAACACTTTTCCAACTTTCAAAGTCTAATCTCAAGGATTACTTAACCAATAATAGGCATGTTTGTACTTATTTCAATGCATGTCTCATGGTGATTCCAAATATTGTAATGACATTTAATACTTTTGACATTTGTGAAACATTTTGTGAAATTTTGGAATGTCGTCTGTCGTCGCCTGCCGCGTGGAAAAAGTTAATAAGATACCCATTAGAATGTGAGAAGTATCCATAATATTTAATAGTGATAACAATGTGTTGACTTTTCTTTACAATAATATATTACGTTTGTACATAGACAACAAATATACAAAAGAAAATGTATTGAACATGAAATTATGTTTACAGTTTTATATTATACATACAGGTATGAAAAGATATATGCACACGATAGATTGAGCATTTTAAAAAAGAAGACCCAAATATGTATGAATAAACACCCTGAATGGTTTTTTTAGAAATATTAAAATATGAGCAGGACTTGACTGTGGTTGTAAATGATGGATCATGAATCCTGTCATGATTTCAAAATATAAGATCATACATTTAGTCATTGCATACTGTAGTGTTACGTTGTTGAAAAATACATAATATAAGTCCTTAAGATATTCCTAGTTGTTCATGCATTTATTTAATGAAAACAGGATTAAAGAATGTGAACTTTTTAACGCATAAGTACTTTTTTCAACTACCTTTCTACTAAGCTTAAAATTAAGCATTGTATCGATCGTTTTAAACAATGTTGAAGACATTTTAGGACGACCTGTACAATAATGTGATACCATAATAACAAGTTCTAATACTCAGATGTATGATTTGAGATTTACTTCATCCATATTTTAACACGGTTAAAGACATTTTTAGTGTAGGCCTATGGTGTGTTTTTGAAATATTCTGATTTTAACATTCTAACACATATATTTTAATAATGAAATTGAGTTTTGGAATCTGGTATGATCTTAAGCCTATACGGTGTTATAATATTATGTCCTCGATCATTGAAATTTCGAATTCGGAACTTTTTTAAGCTTCTTCATCATTTAATGTTCTTCATATACAGTGGAAAATACAACATCGATATAAATATCAAACATTAAAGTTAGAATAATTATTAAATAATAACTGTGAAAGGATATTACTGCATTTACAGGTGAGTAAAAAAAACACCTGCAATAGTGGAAAGAATCCATCTTGTTTTCAAAACCAAGTTGAAGTTTGATAAATGTTTAACGTTTATAAGAATGACATATTTGTTATTAACTTCGTATGAAAAATTACGTCAATAGCATTTTTTACTGATGCAACCGTATCACGTGTTGGTCCACGAGACACCCGAAACATGCATAATAATCGCACAATACGTCTCTCATTCAGATTTTAAAACTTTAGGTAATGTGTGACGTAATTGGTATTTATTGCTTCCTTTCTTGTTTACATGGTACGTATGAGTAACATAATCAATTTAACCTATGCTATGAACTACTTATGATTTTCTAAATTTGAATACAAGTATGAAATTATTCCAAGGTGTGCTAGCGGGATATTCAAATGTGAAAATGCAATGTATGGAGTGTCAATTGAAAAGCACTATGTTTCGTGGACAAACAAGTAAATTGGGATGTGCAGTTGCCCAAAGACAAACGAAAATGCGATTGACTTCATGTTGGCACACAACATTATTCATATAAGTAACAAATATATCATTCTTGGAACTTTAAAAAAGTTTCAAACTTTAACTTGGTTTTGAAAACAACATGGATTCTTCCGCTATCGTAGGTTTTTTATTCACCCTATATATTGCTATACATGTTTACAAATATAATTATATAACATTAATTCATGAATATCGACAACATTTCATGGTTAGACTATCTTTTGAATAAAAGTGCTCAATCCCAAACGGGAGAGCTTCCGTCAGACTTGTCGTCTGAAGATTGCCTATTGTTGGAACGGTGAAAAACACTCAGAAAATAAACTGTCCTGTTACTGAGGACAACTTATTTCAAAATCTGATTTTTAATTTGACACAAAAATGCCTTTCTAGGAAAAAAATCGCAGATAGAGGGAATTCCATGGAAAAGATCGCAAAATATTGCCTTTAACCCTCTGCAATTTTAAGGGTACATATCTCAATTTGGTTTGCCATAATATGTTAACATAACAACAATAATTATTTATGCCGTTAATAGTGAAATATATATATATAGAATCTGACACACTTGCTTGGAGTTTTGTATATATATACAAGCCAACACATTATAGGCCTATGCTATTATTTAATTAACACTTTCCACGCGGCTATGGGTTTTACCATATACAAAACAGATTTGTATGAAAACTTTTCCAACTTTCAAAGTCTAATCTCAAGGATTACTGAACCAATACTAGGGATGTTTGTACTTATTTCAAGGCATGTCTCATGGTGATTCCAAATATGGTAATGACATTTAATACTTTTGACATTTGTGAAACATTTGTGAAATTTTGGAATGTTGTCTGTCGTCGCCTGCCGCGTGGAAAGTGTTAAATAAGATTATAATTAGAATGTGATAAACAATTTGTTGACTTTTCTGTACAATAATATCTAACATTTGCACAAAAAGTTTATAAAAGAGAATATATTGAGCATGAAATTATTTGTATAGTTTTATTCACACCCGTTATGAATATATGCACACGATTGATTGAATATATATATGCACACGATTGATTGAGCATTTTAAAGAAATACCCAAATATGTATGAGCAAAAACCCCCGAATGGTTTTAAATTTAATGAGCAGGATTTGACTGTGGATATAAATAATGGACCATGAATCCTGTCATGTTTTCAAAACATAAGATCATAGATTTAGTCGTTGCATCCTGTAGTGTTACGTTGTTGAAAAACACATATTAAGTCCTTCAGACTTCCCAATTGGTTCATGCATTTATTTAATAAAACATATATGAAAACTGGATTATAGATTTTGCATTTTTTGACGCATAAGTAATATATTAATTTTCCCCTACCTTTAAGCTTAAAATTAAGCATTGTATTGATCGTTTTAAACAATGTTAAAGACATTTTAGGATGACCTGTAAAATAATGCAATACTATAATAACGAATTACTCACATAATTATTTACATAATACTCACTACCAAGCCCTACCAGGATCCATATATTTAACTCGTATTTTAACAATTTCAAGAATGTTCTTGTTAGTATAAAAGAAAACATAGGCCTATAATAGGCCTATAGGTTTTTTTTAAATATTTTGATTTTAACACAAATATTTTAATAATGAAATTGAGTTTTGGAATCTGGTATGATCAATTAGTATTCTTTATCTACAATGGTAAATACAACATTAATATATTTCCTAAATATCAAACATTAACATCAGAATAATAACTGTGAAATTATAACACTGCATTAACAAAGTGAGTGAAAAACTATTGCGATAGTGGAAAGAATCTATCTATCTTGTTTTCCAACATTAGTTGAGGTTTAAAAATGTTTAACGTTATAAGAATGAATTATCTGTAGTTAACTTCGTGTGAAAAAAACGTCAATGCATTTTCCGTTAGTTTTTGGTGAAACTTTTTACCGATGCACCCGTTTTACGTGTTTGTCCACGAGACATCCGAAAAAATGCATAATAATCGCACACTTCGCTCACTGCGTCTCTCATTCAAGTTTGACAACTTTAGTTAATTTGTGACATAATTGGAATTTTAATGCATCATTTAGGAGTAACATAATCAAATTACTTCACCTATATGCTATGAACTGCTTCTAATTTTCTAAATTTAAATATAAGTATAAAATTATTCCAAAGTTTGCTGGCGAGATATTCAAATGTGAAGAAGCAATGTGTGCAGTGTCAATTGAAAAGCACTATGTTTCGTGGACAAACACATAGATTTGGTTGACCAAAGACAAACGAAAAAACCCCAATTAACTTCATATTTGTACACAAAATTGGTAACAAACAATCATAACTTGCAACGTTAAAAAAATTTAAAACTTTAACTTGGTTTTGAAAACGACATGGATTGGATCCACTATTGCAGTTTTTGAATCATCCTGTATATCGCTATACATATTTACAAATCACAAATATAGTCCGAAGCACACATTGCTTCAAACGACTTGACGCACATAAGTATCCATGTACTTGAAATGCATTAATCAAATGTTGGAACTAAATTATTTTATGCTGAAACTGCTGGAGTTGGAAAATCAACTCCCGCGTAAGCATCAAAAATATCTGTGATTAACTGTTCATCGCATTTGGTTGACTTTGTACACATATAAACCTTTAACGAACCCATGTCCGATGTACAAATATGCCTAGACCCCTGGAGCTGTAGTCCGGCCTGTACAGTAAAGTATAGGGCGATCATCTCTACACACGACACTAGTTTCACCCTTCAATGTCTATGGACGCCGGACTATAGCCCCACGTGGACTATATGGCTCCTCTCACAGTGGACACGAAAGGCCGTAAATTGTGACTCCCCATTGGTTTCAATGTAAAATTGGATTATATGATTCCAGAAAACACCAATTGGTGAAACTTAATTTTTCATCCTAAAATCGCTGGAGTTGGGAAATCAACTCCAGTGTAGGCCTTTAGTATCAGTTTTTGAATGTATCCATCATTCGGTTAATAAACGTAACTTTTTCGTACGCATACCTTAACCGTTATAACCGGGAACAAACCTATTCTTGAATGCATCTTTGCATAGACGTAAGTCCCAATCTTTGACTAGGGGGGGGCTATGTAATCATCCCCATGATCTCACCCGCCCCCTGCATGATGTGCAATATATAATCCTCATATCGTAATAGAAATGTCTAATTAAGAACCCTTTTTTTTTCGCGCGCATTTTCCCATCCAAATGTGTTCTTCCCTTCAACCCCCCCCCCCCCCCCCCCCCCCCCCCTCGTTTTCACCCCTGAAATATTGATGCTGATGCCGCCACTGGTCAATCACCCCCAATGCCAACAGCAAATTTACGCCACTGCATATTTGCAACCCAACAATTCAAATCTCATATAAAAGTAGTTGCTGTTTTTAGTCAGAGGATAGATGCGCACGATTTGTGCCGTGACAGATTCGTCGAAGAGTATAATAACCGCTGTGCTGTCGTCAGTGTTGGCTTCGAATACCTAGGGATCAAACAAACAAAAAGAAAATTATTAATGTACCTTTTTCGACCTTAGACTATTACAGCTGGCAAAGGATAGTTCTAACTTATCACCTTTTCCGGCTAATCCATACGTTACTTCCGAACCTTCAATAGCCAGTTTTCATTCATGTCATAGTCATGACCAGGCCTACGGTAAAAGAGTTATTAACAAATGTTTGTCTTTTCATTCAGACTTGTATAGATCTACATTATTATGACCATTTGAAACTTTAGGTGCTCATGACTGCCGAAATGTCATGATCTTAATTATAGATCTGAATGACCAGTAGGCTATGTTTGTGATTCAATATTGTCCAAGAAGATAGAGTCCTTTTTTTGTGGTGTCCGAGACCGAGACTACAAAAATGGTATCCACTATAATTCTTGAACAGTAGTATGTGCCAGCCAATGCCGGTACAGTGATGGGATGAGTATGAGTCGACCCAGTCATTAGTGCGGGTGAACCCGGCACCATGCACCTCTGACTATAATGAGCATGGATAAAGATCGGACTCGACCAAGTAATTTATACACATGTACATGCCATGAAGGTGATATAGTCTCAATCCATATACCGCCGAACTCTATTAACATTAATGTACAGTAATATCAATTTTGTAATCATATTTTACTAATTATTTCCATTCCCAGGCCACAGTAGATAAATATTTAAATCTCATAACCTTTTCACACAAACATAACTATATTATGGAATTGAAGCTTAGTTAGCAAATTATACACACCTCACTATTCTCCCCTGTAGCAAATGTTTCTGTGTCTGATGTGCTGGACAGGAATGTTGATACTTTCAGTGTTGTCACCCAATTAGATCCCCCACTGCCTTGTGTCACCACACCAGTCACGTTGGTTTGATTCCCAATATCTGCCTGAATCCACGGCGCGGTATCTGAGAGGGAGGCAACCCACGCCGGATAGCTATTAAGTCTTGCGTTGGATGCTTTATGAGCCAAGGAATACTCTGATGATGCTCGAATGTTACCATCGGGTATTGATCCATCTTGCATACCAAGTGGATCAGAGCATTCTAGAAAAACAAAAGAAATACACAAATCATCGTTAACAGAATTAGACAACGACATGTTCTAATACCGCGGATATTAAAATATCTTCCACAAAGAGGATTCTAGAAAAGGTCCCTGGCCAAAAACAAAAAGAGGAATAAGAAGCAGAGGAAGAAGGAAAAGGAGAAGAAAGGGATAAAATACATGGGGAGTACAAATGGGGATTTTTGGGTGTTTTTTGTTTTATTTTATTTTAATACAAACAAAGGTGTACACCCTCTCCCCACTGTGTTGGATGGGTGGGTTGGATGGATGGATGGATGGATGGATGGACAAAGTTTACGCCTACTTTGCATGGTTTATAGAGGAAATAAGTGTAATAAAGTATATTCCAGTGAAATTGGCTAACAACTGGCGTCGCGTGCATGTTTTCACAAGGGCTCACTGCCGCGGCACTATGCACTCCTACACATGGCGCATATAAGCCGCGGACATTGTTATAGGCCTATTAGGGGTGTGTGGTGTCGGGTGGGTAAAACCACGGGAAATGGTTTAGGATAAAGAGTTATATAGTGATGAGGTATAAGTACAATTTTTGAGCGGGTTAATAAAGCAACCTGGTTTCTTTACTTTCTTTTTGGGAGTGAGGTGGGGTAGGGGGTTAATGAAGTAAGTTGGCATATGCCAAACAATCCACGGGACCGAGGGTTAATGAAGCAATGCCGTTTGAGAGGTAGGTGTTAATAAAGTAGCCACGGGAAATGGTTTAGGAGGGTTATGATTATAGTAGTTGATCTTTGCTGGGAACAATGCCTCATCTAAGGTGATTGATAAAATGCATTCAAAACGACGGAGACTGTTACACTCTTAATAACTCCCAACCATTTATTACCCTAACTTTCAACATTAGTCAAATTCACCTGTGTCAAACCAATGATAAAATCGTTGTATTTTCTCTCTATTACTCACTATTTCTTCAGTGAATTATCATGATATTGATTGCAAAATGTATGCAATACATTATAAAAGTATAATGATGTTGGATTGTTCCACTTTTGCCCCAGGGGTACCATTAAAATATTCAAAAATCATGTTTTTGTAGGCATGTCAATCATTTTCAATGTGAAGGCAACACAGAGTATAGGAAGTAAAGATCCTGTTATTGCCTGTTGTTTATTGTTTCTTTTAAAATGTAAACGTTGTTGAGTGCCCTTGAATTGTTCCATTATATTTCGTAGGAGTGTGTTTTTGAATAGCAAATTGTGTTTTGCGACACTTTTAAGCAGATATCTGAGAAAGTCAGGCACTATGGGAAAATGTGTACAGATGGGGGTCAGCCAGTTTCAAACATATTTTGGTGATTTAACATGTTTGGTCCAATATTCACAAAAAATGACTATTACAAAATCTGACATAAAAACTCGACGCCCCCCCCCCCCCCTAAAATGGTCCCCAGGAACCTACTTTTCAGACCTGAAAAATACTGTTTCATACCAAATCTAGACTAGGGTTTGATACCTAAGATGAAGATCTATGAATACTATCTTTTGTACATATGATTTTTCATCCCTTGTCTTTATCACGCACACAGAAAAAAGTTGTTATCATTGGAATATTCCATTATCGTACAGGGGGGGGGGGGGGGTGAGCTTATTTTCGAAAGTTTTTAAAATTTCGAAAACTCTGAAATGTAGGTATATTTTACAATGCCACTGTACCTTTCCCAGTATAGTTAGAAGATTGATCTTTACTGGAAGCAACCTCTCATCTAAGGTGGTTAATAAAATGCAGTCAAAACGAAGGAGACTCAACTTTTTATTACTCACAACCACTTATTACCCCTAACTTTTATATAACATTGGTCCAATTTCACCCATATCATACAGGAAGTACAATCGTTGTATTTTTTTTCAGTATTACTCACTATTTCTTCAATGAAATCTCATGATATTGATTGCAAAAGACTACAAAATATATAAAATACATTTTAAAAGTATAATGATGTTGGATTGTTCCATTCTTTCACAGGGGTACTATTCAAATGTTCAAAATCAGATAACAATTCATGTTTTTGTAGGTGTGGCAATTCGTTCAATGAGAAGGCATTACACACTGGTTGTATTCAATATGTGGAAGTTTTGGTATTACTTGTTCTTTATTGTTTGTTTTAAACTGTGAACGTCCTGTACTTTTGACTATCAAATGGTGTTTTGCGACACTTACAGGTAGGCCTTGGTAGGCCTTCTTTAGATGATCGATATTGGCTAACATTTAGCCTAAATTGAATCTCACTGAAATTAAAGTGTGAATGTCATTAAGTACTCTTGGATTATTCCATTATATTAAATAGGGGTGTAGGTTTGACTAGCAAATGGTGTTTTTCAACACTTACAGATACTTTAGATGATCGATATATTGGCTAATATTTAGCCTAAAGTGAATCTCTAACTGAAAGTTATGTAAACATAACTTGTGTATTTTGTACACAACTTAATTGTGTACAAAATACACAAGTTATATTTACATAACTTGTGTATTTTGTACACAATTATTGTGTGAAGGTTTACATAATAATTATGGAGTTCTATATTTAACATAATTATGTAAACATTTTTCTGTGTGTAGTATCATACTCAAATTTGCAATTTGAATTATCACAATTTTTGGTGGTATTTTCATGGCAATAGCTCCTTAATATTTTAAGTTATGATTTTTTTTAAAGGAATATACGTTAGATATCACTGGTTGAAAAACAAAGAAATACATGAGATATGTTATACCACTATTTGCGAGAATTGCCAAAGAGTTTCGACTTTGATTTGCCGTAACTTTTGAACCGCAGCTCCGATTTGTGTGAAATAAAAAGCAAAAGAAAGAAAAATGTTAGCTGCTTCTTATAGGCATACTCTTCAAATAGCCTTTTTTGAGCCATTACATGGTAGACCATTACCTTAAGGTTAACAATATGTCGACTATTTATTTTTTATTTGGAAATTATTATTCGAACGAACTTGATTTGATAGACAAACAGATCTTATCTTATTTTTAAACAGTTCTTGCATTAAACATCTTAACAAGTGCGTATAAAATTAAAATTATTATGAATGAATATGTTTGTACAATACCATCATAAATTAACATCGCAATATGTTGCATACAATATCGTTTTAATTATCAGAGATTCAACAAAAATATGTAAATTAGGTCTATTTAATCAATTACATGTTATTTTATTTATAAAATGTCAACATGTATAAAGTGTGTTGTGTTGTGTGAATAACTAATAGTGCAGTATTGGTAACATCCACCAACTTGGCTTCATTCATGTATTCTTGGAACGCTATGGATTTTCGAATTTTTTAAAAGTAAATATGTTGTAATTATGGCGCGCAATTAGGTATGGTCTTGACAACTTCACTCAGTATAAAGAATTGAGTCTACTCTCATTATCATTTATGAACTTGACACATTTTTGACAAGAAGTATTTTTCCTGATTTTTTGAAATCGGGACCTGAATATTTTGACTCACCCTGTATGAACGACTTTCCCTAAAATATGATGAATAAGATTGTAACTAAAATTATCTCTAATAGGCTTGCAAATAGTATAATATCAACTCAAATGTATTGCTATGCTAAAGTGATGCTTCGGCAAAGCAATCTTGGCATCATACTTCCAAATGATCTTATAATGGATGTTCATGTCAATAACATTGATTTTGTCGTGCGGCTTCTCATACTTTTTATACAAATTCGTCGATATCTCGACAAGCCAACAACTGAAAAAACTAATCCATGCTTTTGTGATTTGCCGACTTGATATATATAATAGTCTATTATTTGCTCTCCCTGATTTACATATCTCAAAACTTTAACGCATTCACAATTCAGCAGATCGACTTGTTACTCTCTCCAAGCTTTGCTGTCACATTTCTCCTGTACAATATTCTTCTATAGGTCTAGCACCTCTGTATCTCCAAGATCCATATGTCATTCAACAATACAAGCCCTTACGCAATCTGGCTCACCTTGCACGTGTTTCTTCACCTTGTACATTGTCTTTTTAAGATGCTTCGGCTGCACTTTAGAAAAATTTACCATATCGTATGAAATCTGCCAAAACTCTTGAACAGTTCAAATCATTGCTGAAAATTATGTCATATCGCACTCGCTACGCTCGGGTCCCGCTAGATTATAATATCATTCGGTCTGATTTGGATTGAACAATGAATATATATGCAGTTTCAAAAACGAAGAAAGGGATTGATGGCGGGGGAGGGGGATAGAGCCATTCTAATTTTCATCCTTATATTATTCATATCTTTTACCATAGGCCTACTTTTAACCTTTCCTCCCGTATAGGTTGGGGCGGACCTACGTCATGCCGGTATAAATAATCAAATGCCGGTGAAAACAACTTGCGCAGATCATTCAATTAAGGCAACCGCAGATTGCGCCTACTGCGAATCAAGTGCGTAACGCTCATCGTTGAGTGCATGCATGGAATCTTTTGCTTTTGAAACACTTGTTGCCAAGCAAATTTGCTAAAAATAACTCAAAGTGCCCGTATGTCCGCGCCGTCCTATTGAGATCGCATACATTACTTCCTTTATTTATGTTTGATATTCTTCCCATTCACAGCTTTCCTCCGAGGCTTATACCATACATCATTAACACCCTTCCCCCAAGCTATATCGCATGGTTTATTCTTATAAGAAACCACATTATTTAATTACCTCATGGCCCTCCCGTGTGTTGTTATACCCAAGACGCGATGCGGTGCTGTATCCTTGCGATATGTTTGAAGACTGGAATGATTAAGTTAATCCAAGACTAATCCTAAGCCATTTCCCGTGTGTGGGTAGTCCGTCGAGAAGGGGTCACAGAAATGAGTAGAGCGCCGCCACTTCGGCTCGGGCGTGTCGGTTCTCGCTGGTGGCGCTCTATTATATTATACCTCACTGGGCGAGTGGGACTTCTCGACGTACTATAATGTGTGGGCCGTATGTGTACCGTGCCGGCCGCAACAGCGGGCCATTGCGCAAACATGCACGCGGCGTGTTACACGGTATTATGCGACAGTACGCGCAACGCACATTATCGTGCCAATTTTAGTGACTTTTTTAGCCAAATATGAGCGGTTTTTTGTGTGTGTTTTGGAACCAATTGTAACCAATTTCACTGGAATATACTTTATAACACTTCCCATATTGTCCTCTATCTGTCGTGCAAATTAGGCGACACTGTGATCAAAACTAACGGAGTACTAAGGATAACAAACACACAAACAAACACACCCCATTTCCAGATTTATACATGTAGTATGATTATTATCATATTATACACGGTTTTTTATGCGCAACCTTCAATTATTAATATCAATCGATATTCAATCTCTCAGTTCTAATGAAAGGCAAATATGACTTTTGCAGTGTTCCCTAGGAGAGGGTTAAATTTGGTTGCCCTATTCTAGTTCTGGCTAATCAAAGGGTATCTTTCTATCAAATCAGTCACTTCTATTGTGTGTAGTATGTTAAAGGGATATCTGACATCTTGAACGGATAACTTGACCGATAGGTACATTCTGTCTCTTAGAATTGCCAAAATGATCAGCACAGATCACATATCAGAAGATATATCGCTGTATTGCATGCCTTTGTGTCACACAGGAGCAGTGGCGGCACCAGAAGCAACATTTTAGGGGGGGAAACAGGGGTCTGCAAGAAAAATCTGGGGTAAAAAAAAAAAGAGTTCAAGCGCGCGAAAATCGTTGGCTTTTATTATAAAAATTGCCTAAAAAAACATTAAATTGTTCTTAATTAGACATTTTGGACCAAGCTAATTTTAAAGGGGCAAAGGTCGCGACTGCACAGGAGGGACATTCGAAAATTACTGCATCTCCAGAGGAATACAACCATCACTCAGACCAGTTCACTATAAACTTGTGGCTGAGATTCAAAGCTACAATTGTGGAATATTTCATAAGATTGGCTTATATAATTTTAAAGTTATGTGGCCGGCGGTAGAACTTATTGATACTCGTATCTATATGTTTCAGTTATGTGTATGAAGGCTGGGAAGACACCCAACTGTTTGGACAATTTTGTTACTTTTTTCAACATTTGTCACACAAGTTTTCCTTTTTGTCATTCACCCAAAACATTTTTTTTTCGTTCGCTGTCACCAAATGTCTCCCGGTTTATAATTTCATTTATTGTACCCATTTCCATTTCACACTTGAGTGTCTCCCCACACCCCGGGCTTAATAACTCACCTTCGATTTCTGTTGTAACGGCAGTGGTTTCCTCATGTACAACTGTTGTAGTTGCAAGGTCTCCTGTTGAAACCTCCCTTGATGTCGGCCCTGATAAAATGAATGAAATGGAAAAGTCTGACGTAAGCAGATTGAAGAAGGTTTAGTACTTTTTGCATGGCGCATATATATGTCCTTATACAAGTAAATCGGATTCTGAAAGGTGTTATCAGTCAAATACCTCATACTCTTAGAAAACGTGATATTTATCAAAATGTTGCAGCTTGTTACCCCAACACCTTACTTGGTGGAAAATGTGCTTTAAAAAAAGTTGCAACTTTGTCATGCACACATAAACGAACCCCCTTTTGGAACATTTTTAACATTTGTCATCCAAATTTTACTTGTTAGTGCAATTTGGTATTCTCCTAAAACCTTGTTAGCGTCTCCAAATGCCTGGAGGTGTGAAAATTCTAACCCAACCGTGCACTTGTACCCATTTCCAACTTGACCCCCCCCCCCCCCCCCCCCCCCCCCCCTTATCCCCATCCCGGGGTCTCGTATCTTACCTTCACTGCTTGTTGATGGTTTCTCGCTAGTTTGAGATGCGCCTTCACTTGTTTTTGGCTCTGGGAATTAAAAAGAAACAGAAACAACTGAGTAAGAAGAATAAAATGACAGACATGGTTTAAATAACTACTTGTATTCATTTGTTATGTAAGATCTTGTAAAATATTAATTTTCGCAGCTTTTTTGTCCAAACACTTTACTTGTTGTAAAAATGTTGCAAGGAAAATGGTGTAACATTGTCATAAACATACACAAACAAACCCCGTTTTGGAACATTTTAAACATTTGTCACCCAAATTTGACGTTTTGGTGCAATGTGATATTCACCTAAAACCCTTGTTGGCGTTTTCTGTCTCCAAATACCTACGGGTGTAAAAATGCTAACCCAACCGTACACCTGTATCCATTTCCAACTTGATTGCGCCCCCCCCCCCCCCCCCCCCCCCGCGTCCGATTTGATTGCCCCAACCCCTGCCCTCACCTGCGGGATCTCGTATCTTACCTTCACTGCTTATTGATGGCTTCTCGCTGGTTTGAGATGCGCCTTCACTTGATGTCGGCTCTGAGAATTACAAAGAAATAGAAACAACTGATGTAAGAAGAATAAAATGACAAACATGTAAGATTTGTATCCATATTTCTATGTTAGGTCTTGTAAAAAATCATTTACATTTTTGCAGCTTGTTTATCCAAACACTTGTTGGAAATTGTTGCTGGAAGAAATGATGCAACTTTGTCAAACACACACAAACTAATCACTTTTTTGAAAATTGTTGTCATCCACATTTTACTTTGTGGTGTATTTGGCGTTCACCTGAAACCTTGTTGGCGTTCTTTGTCTCCACATGCCTGTGCGTGTGAAAATGCTAACCCAACCGTGCACCTCTATCCATTTCCAACTTGATTGTCCCCAACCGTCCCCAGCCCCAGGGTCTCGTGTCTTACCTTCACTGCTTGTTGATGGCTTCTCGTTAGTTTGAGATGCGCCTTCACTCGATGTCGGCTCTGAGAATACGAAAGAAATAGAAACAACTCATGTAAGAAGAACAAAATGACAAACATTTGTTAAAGAACTGTTTGTATCCATGTGATATGTTATGTCGTGTAAAAAATCATCTTAATGTTTGCAGCAATTTTATCCAAACACTTTACCTATTGCAAAATGGTGCAGGCAAAATGGTGTAACTTTGTCATACACACACACCCCAACCCAGTTTTGGAACATTTTTAAGATTTGTCACCCAAATTTTACTTTTTGGTACAATTTGGTATTCTCCTAAAACCTTGTTGGCGTACGATGTCTCCAGATGCCTCCGGGTGTGAAAATACTAATCGAACTATGCACATACATCCATCCATTTCCACCTTGATGGCCCCTACCCTTTTGGGTCTATAACTCAAAAAATAAATAAGATATTCAAAACAAACAAAAATGCTTCCTAAGGAATGTTATTAGGATTATTATAAAACTAGTATGACAAAATATATTTTGAGTTATGTTTGCAGAACCTAAAATGGGTAAAAAAATGTTTTTCTCCAAAATGGTCAATTTCATTATCATGGTTGGATTCATTGAACCCTTTTCAGCAAAAAACTGTATACTCTTATATAGATTAAATGAATAATCAAAATGTTACGGCAGTTTAACGAGGCTATGCTGAGGGTACACCCCCCCCCCCTTAATTTGTGCAGCTTTTTTTATCCAAACACTTTACTTGGTGGAAAATGTTGAAGGGGGAAAATGGGGTAACGCACAATAACCCCCCCCCCCCCCCCCCCGTCCCCTTTTGGAACATGTTTAACATTTGTCATCCACATTTGCAATTTATTATTCTCCTAAAACCTTTTGCCGTTCTCTGTCTCCTGATGCCAAATTCATACTGCCCGGATATAACAAAACACCCCTCTTTAATGAGTGGAATAGTCTCATTTTGGGCTATTCCTGATATTAATGGTACCCCCCCCCCCCCCCCCCCCCCCCACATGGAAGGTGTGTGAATTCTTCAAACTACTTTTTCACTGGTGAGAATTCCCCAGAAAACATCCATGTCCCTTCAGAATGGTATAGAAGGCATAGGAATTCCCAGATTTGTCTGTTAACAAATGTTTGCCTTTAACTTATGGAATAGCACGTTTCCACCGCACTATTGTAAGTACATTTAAAGAATATTATTGTCATTTGCTTAATATACTAGCACGGGTTTTATGTTACGATGCATCATCACAAAACCTGACTTTTCACATATTCAGGATTTTTTTTGTAGGAATTACCCATGAAAATAATGGAACAGTCCAATTTTATTTTATCTTATTAACTTTATTTGTAGAAATGAACAATATTGGTCTTGTTTGTAAGAAAGAATTATTTTAACCGCAACATTCATTCAGTTGAGAGAACTAATTTACTAAATTAACGCCAAGTATGAAAATACTAAAATCTGTATTTTCAGAAAATGGCCCGAGTATATGGTGTGAATATATTAATAATGAACAAGTCTCCGTCGATTTTATTTGTTGAATTGTTTTATCTATGTCTATTGGTGCTCTGAGGAAAACAACAATAAAAAAAATCACTGGCAATTTTGCTATGCTATTGCAAACTTGATCTTCATTTTGCCTTTTCTCCATTTAATGAAAACCCTGAAAATGCCATTATACCCCCCTCTAAAAATGGAACAATCCAATATCTTAAAAAAGAATTTATTATTGCATTGTAAAGACAAAAGATGAATGTTTGATGGAAAGCATAACTGAAATGATATTATAATGTTGTCAGTAATTGGCACTAGTCTGAAAATTGTGAAACATTACTTTTTTCACTTCTGAAAATGTACTATTAAGGGTCATTATTAGGGGGGTCATATATCTCCCAGTAGGGGGGTACCCAGATTTTTTTATTACCATCATTGTAAATCTTCATGGACATGTATCTTATCCCCAAAGTACAAACAAAATTGGCCGACCCCCCATCTGCACACCTCTGCCTGACTCTCTCAGAAAGTTCTTCTTAAATAGTTTGCATGCAATATCGTTTAATTTATCAGAGATTCAACAAAAACACATGTTAATTTGGTATAAATTGCAACAGTTATACAATGTTGTATGAATAATTAATATAGTGTTAACATCCACCACCAAACTTGGAACACTTTGGATTTCGCTTCTTTTCGTAAATATGTTGTAAATCTGGCGTGGAATATGATATTGTCGTGAAAACATCATCAGGTATGACGAAGTATGTCTACTCTCATAAACAATGAAAAGATTTGCCAATTTTGTACAAGAAGTATTTTTCCTGATTTTTTGAAAACGGGACCTGACTATTTTGACTCACCCTGTATAATGTAAATACTTATGAATTATGGTCTATCTAATCCTCCCTGCATGATTGCAATATCAGTGAAATCAGCAAATGTTTTTGATGGTTGTTTGTCCTAAAGTGTCATATCCAAATTAACTTATTTTCTAAGTCAATCGTAGACCCTAAAGAAATCCTGAAGAAAGTCAGGGTCTGTGAGGCAATCAAAGGTCGAATTTGGTATCATCACAGCGCTTTAAAGTGTGTAAATGCCAGGAGCTTCCACGGTTTTTTGTTTGTCTCTTCAAGGGCACACTACAGGGTGAGTTAAAGTATTCAGGTCCCGATTTCACCGATTTTTAAAACACAAAATGTGAATACATTTAATGAAATGCACAGCAAGAACACATTTGTAGCTACAACCTAAAATGTATTTCATTCAAATTGGTTTTTCAAACGGGAGATATGGGCTTTGTCCCGAATTCCTGTGAAATAAAATCTGTTTCAACTTCCACGTTATCCACTATGAACATGATAAGGTATTTTGCTGAATGGGTCGCAATGAACATGTTGAAGGAAGAGCTGGACATATTGAATCCAGTTCCAGACCATCACACATGTCACAAATATCCTCCATTTATTGGGAGTAGTGCAATCAAAAAGTTATGAAAACGTTAATTTACTCCATTTGAGACGAGAAAAAGACAATCTTCATATTTGTAAAGATGTAAAGAGTTGATGTACTTACTACACACAGCTCACCAGTCATACTGCTTGACTGCTATAAATTCATTTTATGTGCAATGCTATGTTACATTGTATTGCTATCGTTTTCGAGCAATAAGAGACGTAACGAGCAATATTGAGATAAATGTTAACAATATGTCGACTATTTATTTTTTTATTTGGAAATTATTATTCGAACGAACTAGATTCGATAGACAAATAGATCTTATCTCTTTTTTAAACAGTTCTTTCATTAGAATAACTTAACACTTTCCACGCGGCAGGCGTCTGCTGACGACAGTTCCAAAATGTCACGAAATTATTCAAAAATTACAACATTATTGAATTTCATCACCATATTTGGAATCACCATGAGAAATGCATTGAAGTAAGTACAAACATGTGTAGTTTTAGTTCAGTAATTATTGAGACTAGCGGGAATCCGAGCTTCGCGCGGACCCGCTAGAAGATTTCACGGGGAGGTAAACAAAGCGTAAGCAAATTTGATACAATATCAAGAACATGTCCTACATGTATACATAATCCAGACGGGCCCTAAATAATCCGAATATCGCAGGTGCTTTTAATAATCCAGGTATACACGTGCCTTAAAGTAGGTAGGCCTACCTTTGTCTTTCCAGATGGAGGCCTCCCATAGTGACCTGAAATGCAGGTACCCGTTGTCCCATTATATCCAGGGACCCCATAGGCCTAAGCCCTACCCCTAATCCAGTTACCACAGGTGCCCTTAATGGCACAGGATGCCACATAATCCAGGTACTGCAGTGTGCCGTTATCGAGATACCCGGTGCCTTACTGTATCATTCAAGTAACTTGAATTAATCGCGGGCAGTAATAGTCATACCACAATAGGCAGAGGTGAGTAATATCAAAGCGTTATAAATGTTTATATAAATATCAAGAGTATGTTCTTATTCAGGTACCCAGGGCAGGTACCTAAAGTGCCCTTGATATAATGTAAGTGACATTGTACCCTTAATACACCATGCGCCTAGGCCCAATGTGCTCTTAAATAATACAGATACCCAGTACTGCAGATACCCATGTTCCTAATCCAAGTACCCCACTTGTTCTTAATACACCGGTTACCCATAGGCCTAGGCCCTACCCCTCACAGATGGCCTTAATAACCCAGGTACCGCATTTGCCGGCATTATATCCATACCAATGTACCCGTATTATATCCAGTTTATAATGGAAAGCGCATATGTATAGGTGCCGAAGCTATAATAGCGAGTGGTTAGTCACGTCAAAACGTATAAAGATGAGGGTATTGTAAAACAGCAAGAGTATGTCGTTGATACTCCATGTATCCTAGGTGCCCTTAATACTGACATTGGTACCACAGTGCCCTTAATAATCCATATATACCATGTGCCCTTAATAAATCCATGTATGCCATGCATGTATAACACATGGTGCCCTTGATTATTCAGGTACCACCCATGTACTTTAATAATCAAGATTGTGTATTAGTGATCCAATATAGGACCTCCATGGATTATGTGGTTTATCTTGAATCGAATATTAAGGGCACCCGTGATAACTGTGTATGCGGGCACCCGTGATAACTGTGTATGCGGCTATTAGGACCTACGTGGATTAATAAGGACACCTGTACGATGAATGGTTTTTCAGGTGTAGGAATACTTAAAATATTCAGAGTATCTGGATTGCCTTAATATCCCCTCCCCCAGTTATTACCCCCTGTCAGCTCATGTCCCTACCCATTTTGTACCCCAAATAATACAAAAGTTGTATTTTAATGTCAAAACTGAAAGTAACTTAAAATTAGCTTTAAAATGTCTCCCCCGATTCTTTTATTGCCCCGCCACCCCGTTTTCCTCCTTTAAAATGTTTATATGTGTGCCATCCGGGTTTTGTTTGGCCTATTTACTTAAAATACATTATTCCTCCAATAGGCATGTAGGGCCTAAACGTATGTAGTCCCTTTGTCATGTTTGTTGTGTTCTAAATAAGGCCTTCCGAGATACTACCTAATACACCCTTAAAATCCAGTTATCACAGGTGGCACACCTGCGCATAGTATATCCAGGTAATTTGAGACTATCTGTGTTTTATAGTGAACCCGTAATCCAGATACCACTGATGCCCTTACTAATCCAGACACTCTATAATAATCATGATAACATACTACACGTTTCGTTTATCCACATGCCGGGGTGCCCTTATATCCAGATTATCAAGTAAGGGAAGTGCGGGGGAGGAGGAGGTGGCTTTAGGGTCCGTTCCGTTTATCCAGATACCCATGTGGCCTTAGTAAGGCCGCCTTACTATCTATATCCATATTATCAAGTAAGGGAAGTGCGGGGAAGGGGGCTTAGACCTTAGGGTATGATGTGAAAATCCCGTAATTTACGTGCTATATAAGCCGCACGGCGAATAAGCCGCAGCACCTCAAATTAAGATTCAGACCTCATCGTATCAGTAAGCCGCACCGCTGTATAATAAGTCGCACAAAGAAAATGAAAGGGGTGTGTGTGGGGGAGGGGTGTGTGTGGGGGTGGGGGTCGACCATGATCCACCAGCCCATAGCTTCATGACCAGCCATGGGGTTACAACTGCATGACTGAGTGACTCCATCAAATGTATTTTCCTTCAGTCACTTGTTATCCTGGATACAGTTTCTTTATTAAAATAAAGGTCTTGGCTTTATGATTGTTTGTGTCTTGCTCTCGTTACATTTTATTGTACTGTACGGTATGCACCGCGGAGCAACCGTACGGACTGCCTGCTTTCACTGCATGCCCCGTTTACAATGTACAGTTTGCGCCATAAACGCGTACACACTTTGTCTGCGTCATTACGTGTGCGCCGAATCGCATGCGCCATGTTAAACGCGGTCGCGCAGCAACAACAACGGTTGGTATGGTACCGCCAGTTTCTTTATCGTTAGCAAACTCCGCGTTCATCTATGTTATTAATGTGAAAGTGTCACTTTAAGATCTGCGTAAGAGTTTTTGTTTACATTTAGAAAATGTCATAAAATATTTTAATTTGTTGGACGTATAGTCCCGTATAAATGCTTGTTACTATGTGTTCTTTAAGAATAACAAACAGCCGCATATACAGAAATGTAGCTATATCCCTGAAGAAAATATTTTGGGTGAAGACCATATGTCATCACTCATTCCGAAAACCACAATTTGTGTCCGAACAGTAACTACCCGAGTAAAAGAAATTCAACATTTCGGATTTTCATATGTGATCCTTTCTGCGCATGTCTGAAAACGGTAAAAAACGGGCATTGAACTATCTAATTAGCTCGTGTATTAGAGGCGCAATTACCACGCTTTTTCAGTTGAAGAGGGACGCGAGTGTAAAATTATATTGAACTATCTAATAAAGCCATGTTCCGAAAATTAGTATATAGATAAGACTTAAAAGTTTGGAAAGTTTGAAAAAAATTGTTTCTTATAATGGTAAAACTAATAGCCACGTGGAAATAGTTAACAAGTGCGTACCAAATTAATGTTATGAATTATGTTTGTACAATGCCGTATATCATAACATGCAATATCGTTTTAATTATCAGAGATTTAACAAAAAATATGTAAATTAGGTCTATTAATCCAATGCTGTTTTATTTATCAAATGTCATATCATATATAAAGTGTGTTGTGTTGTGTGAATATCTAATACTAGTGCAGTATTGGTAACATCCACCAACTTGGCTTTATTCATGTATTCTTGGAACACTATGGATTTCGAGCTTTTTAGTAAATATTGTAATAAGAATTTTCCAGCGAAAGAAATGCACGCAAAGCGCGAGGACATTAAACCTTTTTGGCTATCTTTTTAAGATTTCAAAATGTTTTGAGTCTTTAATTTTAAATTGTATTTTTTCATTATTCTATGATAATTTCATGATGAATTAGAACGTGAGCCCTGACCAACATCAATTCGGTAAACACGTGAAATCGAGATGTGCTTTATCAACTATAATAATATGGGTAGCCTACTTAAAAACTGGTTGTGCCACTTTTGATTATTTACTAATCATTATTTACTAATTGACATTTATAGGAACTTGAAGACGATTAAATTACCTTCAGATGCTGTTTGTTTTGTCTCATATGCTTTATCCTGTCTCAAAATATGCTTGATTAAATAAAGTGGGCGTTAAAAGTCAAATCTGTGCCATTTACCTAGAAAGTGTAATTGTAAAAGGGCACAGAGAGATTGCCGAGAATAATGACATTTGGAGAAAAAAAATTGACAGTTTAGATTACAGTGTATTTAGAAACCATGAAATGTAATAATGTATGTGAAAAGGGTTGAATGATAGAGATTTGGTTCATGAAGCAACATCATGACATGTTGGACTGGGAATCGTGCTAATAATTTCGATGTCATCTGCATCGAAATGACTAAATCATGAAATAAGAATTTCGTATAGGTATATAACTGTTATCATGGTTATCGTAAAAATAAAAATATTAAAGGGGTTTTAATAGCAGATAGGGAATATCGTTTTTCTCAATATACGACGCTGATGATACCGTTCTCGTCCTTGATGGTTCTGCTAAATCAATGAGCTGGGTTTTAATATGCTACATTTGTTCGCAAGAATATTGATAAACCCAAGCAGTTCAGAAAAGGCCAAGTAAAATGGTCTGGAGTAAATGCATAGGACAATTTTAAAGGTCTCGAAATTGTATTCTCAACTAATGTCGAGAGTATTTTAAATTTGAACTATGAACATGTCATGGAATGTATTATAAAAAAAACTTATGTATGAATGCTCAAGAAGAAACTTCACAATATTGAAGAAATAACCATAACAAAACCTATTGTTATCCAAGCTCACTTTCTTAATTTGAACTTTACCTGATCCTCTTGAAGAATTTATCAAGGAACTGAGCAGATTATTATACAAGTTTATCTGGAAAGGTTTCAGTTTTTAACTGAATTGGTCCCGAAAACGTTCCTGCGCGCGAATTAGTTTCAATATTTTTGTAAGCTAAACAACATGGCCATCTTGTTACGCTTGAATAAATAATTAACATGGAAAATAATTCGCGAGAATTAAGCTTTAATAGTAAAACATTTGGGCTATTCTAACCCTAACAAGAAGCGTCTTTAAAAAGGACAATCATCGCTCAGAAGAGGTGGATGGGGGTGTTAACCCTTTTGACATGAAGTTTATCAAGCACTGAAACTTTTGAACTATTAATGTGATGTTTATAAAAGTATACATTATTGGAAAGGAAATGAGTCAGAGTATCCATCAAATGTCACTAAAAAATCAGATTTGGTACAATTTTGACCATTTTTCCGGACACTGTAACAAAATCAGTTTTTGGTAAAAAAATGCCGAAATAACACTAAAAGCATCAAACGACACTTCTCTAGGAGCGCAATTTTATTTGAATTTTTGAGGTAAAAAAATCAATTTGTTGACCCTTTTTTGATCAATATTTTAAGATCAATATTTTAAAAACTAAACAGTTTTATGAACAAACAAAAAATGCGCTACTAGAGAAGTGTCTTTGGATAGAGAACACTTGTAGATTTATGTTGGTATCAAACCTACAATAACAGCTATCTGTTTTGCTAAAATACAGACGAAAGTTCCCCGAACTGTAATATAAAAGCATTGTATAATGAGCTGAATAAAGTCAAGGATTTGACAAACGGTGACTAACAGGGTGTCCAGCAAATCAAACAATGTTATGGTATTGCGAGTTATGTGGCAAATCTTTCAGCGTGTGTTCTATTTCAGAGCCTCAAAAAGGAGTCATGTTTGGTACTGAAATGATTCCACAAAGTTTTGTTTTTTCAAAAATATTTTCATATCGGCACAACAAGTTATTTAAAGAGAATTACAAATCTTTAAAATGGTTTCGAAACTTTTGGGACACCCTGTACTTACTATACGTGCGTACAGGCTGTCCCAAAATGATTACTACCCATCGATGCCCAAAGTTCATTCATTTTTTCGTATGAAAATCAATGAATTATATCGGTTGTTTTTTCTTTATCCTTGACATAAACCTTGTATTAGAATTTTTATATTAGCTCATCATGAATACATTGTAACATTGGACTTAAGATACACTTTTGTGCAGAAGACATGGCGATTTTACCCTTTTGACAAAATGTAAATCTTTTTTTTTCTCATTATAAAGTAAAAGATGTTTGTCGCTCTCGAGTGACCCCATGTTTCATATCTACTAGTATTTGAAATGTGACATTCCTGAAAATTAGCTATTTACTTACAAAAACCCTAAAATGGTCCAAAAAAAACCGTTCCTAAAATCATCTCGTTAAACTTGAATAATTAAACATTAAACATAATTCGCGCGATACGAGCAAAAATTGGCAATTGTAAGCTTGAATAATAAACATTGAAACTAATTCGCGCAAAGCGTGCTGCAAAGACTTCTATTTTTTTCTTCATTAAAATGGTCCAGACAACGTTCCTAAAAGCAAGTATGACATATCCTATAACTTTGAATAATGAAACTAATTCGCGCAAAAACCTGTAGTTTTTTCAATAAAATGGTCCAGACAACATTCCTTAAACCACGTTGTTAAGCTTGAATAATAATCATTGAAACTAATTCGCGCGAAGCGTGCAGAAACTTCTATTTTTTCATTAACATGGTCCAGACACAACGTTCCCCGATTGAATAATTAAGCACGTTTTTTTTTGGGGGGGGGGGGGGGGGGAGCCGAACTGACACATCTTGAATTGGGGGTCTTGGCTTGTGTGTTTTTAAAGGAAATTAGGACAAATTGGGCAACATTTACCAAAATTGAGTGTATTTCGGGGCAACTCGGCGCTAGAGTTTGGATTGTATATAGCCTTATGAGCGGCGACAGGTCGTGAAAAGGGGGTCTTTGTCCCCGTACATACCCGTATGGCCAATATACGTGAGTACCCCCCCCCCCCTCCCGGAGTACGGCCTGCTGGGGGCCCCTGGTGACGCCACAGGTGGTGGGGAATGTCGTTGGCGGGGATATTCAGGGGGCTGAGCCATTGGGGTTTTAACTCTTGTCTGAATGACCTAAAACTCTCATTGCTATCAATATTTACATTTGTTATAAAATACTGACACGTTCGGAGACGTATAGATAAAGTGAGAGACACTAATAAAAGCTCCCCTCCCTTCCTGCACTCCTCTTCCCCTTTCTCTCCTCCTCAGCCTCCGCTTCTCTGTCCCTCCCCTCCCCTCCACCACCCCCACTCCCCTTCCCTTCACTCCTTTATTTTTCTATCGGGTGGGGGGGGGGGGGGGGGGGGGGGGCACGGGCCGGGGTAACGAGAAATCAAATTATTCAGAATTATAAAAACCGGTGGCTACGAATGGTGAACATTCAATTTTACATCTGGCCACAGGTCACTAATAGGTATATCAAATAAGGTGGGGCCGTTTCAAAAATCCTTAAAATCGTGATACGTGTCTCTATTTTAAATAGAAGGTTGTCAAAAAATTATAACATTTTTGGTATCATATTAAAGACAATTTAACCAGCTACCGAATAAAAAAAAGGAGTAAAGCCACATGTTTAGCAACAGTGAAGTTATCAATCTAAACGTCGAGTGACTCAAGGGTGGGCCGGTGGATGTGGCGCCCATAGGTTTCTACACAAAATAGCGGAAACTAGGAACTTTTGAAATTCATGCCATTTTAAAAGTATACATAGGAAAGTTTTTAAAACTTCTCATATGTGTTAATAACATGTGCCTGCCACTATGAATAATAATATGAATTGTTATCTAAACATTCTCTACTAGAATATGATGTTCAATTCAGGGATTGTTTTAATGTAAAAAATACACAGTTTTATTCATTTTATTGATTATTCATTTTATTGACAATGGCCAACTCGCAGTCTCTCTATTTCATTTGTGTGACTCTTCGGTCCTTTTCTACCCTAGGTAGTAAAACATTTAACTAAAAAAGCAAGAAGTGCTTCTTCACAGAATTGTTCATAGATTTATGAACATTTGCTATTTAGACCTATTTTGAACCATCCTGTATTCAAAATAAAAGGAACTTTAACGATATTCATGTAGTTCATTTTGGTAACCATTTTCTTTTAAATTAAATAGTCCATGCTAACTAAATTTCATAGAATATTATATACAAACCTTCATTTTATGCATTATTTCATCATAATTTTACACACTCTGTACTTTTCCTGTGTACATTTTGGGCAAGTGATTCTTAACAAATTTGGTAGCACCTTCTGCGGTTGTTCTGATTTTGGTGACTATCTTCAGCTAAACCCTAATTGTACAAACTATCAAAATATTTTGTGAGGAGCAAAAACGATCAACTTTTTTATGTTACATCCTGTAAAATTGTACACACCCTGTATAATTGAAAAACCTTGAATCATAAGCTTTCCAACGATATATAGTTTGTGGGTCATTAAGTATGTAAAACTTAAGTTTCGTCCGGTTTAATCAGAATTGGTGCATTTCTCAACATTATAAGAAGTGAAACATTTTTTGGACCAGTTTCTGACTCTGACCATCTATGCCCTGAAAGCTACATGGATCCCAAGACTTTTTAATGTGGAGGAATTAGAGTGGATTAGCCCCGGGATTAGCCGTTTTAGTAAAATGGTACTTTTCTCTCTTTAGACGAATATAACATTAGAACCAATTGTTTAATATGGCCTCTAAATATCATGCAATCACTGCCTAAAGAACAATAACAAACACGCTCAACTTTCTTTCAACATGTTCAAGTCGTCAACTTTTTTTTAACACTCGACATGTTCAAAGAAGTTCTTTGAATATTTGACATGTTTGATGTCGAGTGTTATAAATGAAAGAAGGTTATATGATTCTCTAATCTCGTCTAAAAAGGTCAAACGAAAATTTATAGAAAATGGGAAAGCAAGTTAGACATATCCTATAGTTTAAAAAATGATCGTTTTTTTCTTATAGGCCTACCATTCAAATGGACCGTTGATATAAAATTAAGATGGTTCCAATTTCGCCTGATTCATAGAATTTTAGGAGTTACCTCTTGTTTGGAAAAAATCATGAGGCGGAAAGACTCACATTTATGCACATTTGGTAAAGAAACCGAAGAAACCATACTACACTTATTCAGTGAGTGTCCAGCCATATTATTTTAATAGCTTACTACTAAACTGTACGCCTTGCACTCTCAAATTAAAAATAAAAGCGTACCGCGTACACATACTCGCGCGTTGCGGCGCGTGGTAACGGGTCATAGCTGGTCCCGGGAGCTTCAATAGCTTTTAATGCAATCTAAAGGGCGAAAGCAAAGTCAACGCTGATTGGCTAACTGTGATGTCAAATCGCTGGTGGCGCTCTATACCTCAGTGGACGAGTGGGACTTCTCGACGGACTATGTGTGGGCCGTGTGTGTATAATAGTGCCGCAACAGTGTGCCATTGCGCTAACATGCACGCGACGTGTTACACGGTATTACGCGGCAGTACACGCAACGAACATTATCGTGTCAGTTTTAGTGACTTTTTTTAGCCAAATATGAGCGGTTTTTTGTGTGTTTTGGAACCAATTGTTAACCAATTTCTCTGGGATATACTTTATAACATTTCCCGTATTTTCCTCTGTCTGTCGCGCAAATAAGGCGGCACTGTGATCAAAACTAACGGAGTACTAAGGATAACAAACACACAAGACTATACTGTTCTCAAGTCTGTAAAATTGTTAACTTTATTTGTTGGGAGTGGCTGTTTTTAATAATAATTCAACCAGCATGCTTATATAGGCTTTTAAGCCTGGCCCGAGCAATTTCCTTGAGTCTGGTCCCTTCAGGACCAAGTGTGTGTCTGTACGGACCGACCGTGTAAACAAACACACAAACAAACAAACAAACAAACACACCCCATTTCAAGATTTATACATGTAGTATGATTATTCTCATAAAATTATTATATACCGTTTTTTATGCGCGACCTTCAATTATTAGTATCAATCGATATTCAATCTCTCAGTTCTTATGAAAGGCAAATATGACTTGTGCAGTGTTTCCTACGAGAGGGTTAAACTTGGTTGCCCTGGTCGGGTTCTGGCTAATTAAAGGGTATATCTTTCTAACAAATCAGTCACTTCTACTCTGTGTAGTATGTTAAAGAGATATCTGACATTTTGAACGGATAACTTGACCGATAGGTACATGCTGTCTCTTAGAATTGCCAAAATGATCAGCACAGATCACCGATCAGAAGATATATCGCTGTATTAATTTTCATGCCTTTCTGCCACACCAGAACCAACATTTTAGGGGGAAACAGGGGGGCATCAAGACAGGTAAAAAAAAAATGAGGACAAATGCGCGCAAAGAGTGAGAAAATTGTTGGCTTTTATCATGTTTATAGTAAAAAATGCCTAAAAATACATTAAATTGTTCAAAATTAGACATTTCGGACCAAATTTAAGCTAATTTTAAGAGAGGGGCAAAGGTCGCGACTGCACAGGAGGGACATTCGGAAATCACTGCAGAGGAATACAACCAGTACTCAGACCAGTTCTATGAATTTGTTGCTGAGATTCAAAGCTACAATTGTGGAATATTTCATAAGATTGGCTTAAATAATTTTTCATAGGCGGTAGAACTTATTGATACTCGTATAATATTACAGATATGTGTATGAAGACTGGAAAGACATCCAACCCTTACTGTTTGGAAAATGTTGTTACTTTTTTTGAACATTTGTCACACAAATCTTCCTTTTTGGGGGTGTTTTGTCATTCACCCAAAACCTTTTTTGTTTTCTTTTGCGTTCTCTGTCACCAAATGCCTCCGGGTTTGTAATTTCATTCTTGTACCCATCTTCATTTCACACTTGAGTGTCTCACCCACACCCCGGGCAAATAACTTACCTTCACTGTCTGTTGTAACGGCAGTGGTTTCCTCATGTACAACTGCTGTTGTTGCAAGGTTTCCTGTCGAAACCTCGTGTGATGTCGGCCCTGAGAAAAAGAATGAAATGGAAATGACTGACGTAAGCAGACTGAAGAAGGTTTAGTGCTAGTGCATAGCGCATATATGTCCTTATGTAAATCGGATTCTGATTATCATACCGCCATGGGGAAGGCCTTGTAACAAATTATCTTAATGTTTGCAGCTTTTTTATCCAAATACTTTTCTTGTTGGAAAATGTTGCAGGGACACTATAGTGTAATGTTGTCATACATACACGAACAAACCCCCTTTTGGAACGTTTTCAACATTTGTCCCCCAAATTTTACATTTACCTCGTGTGATGTCGGCCCTGAAAAAAAGAATAAAATTGAAAAGACTGGCATAAGCTGACTGAAGAAGGTTTAGTACTAGTGCATAGCGCATATATGTCCTTATACATGTAAATCGGATTCTGATTATTATACGGCCATGGGGAAGAATGTTAGACGTAAGACCGTGGTTTATTTTTGCAATACATTATCAGTCAAATACATCATATTCTTAGAAAACGTAATCGTTATCAAAATGTTGCAGATTTTTACCCCAACACCTTACTTGTTGGAAAATGTGATTAGAAACTGTTGGAACATTTTTAACATTATTTATCATCCGAATTTTACTTTTTGGTACAATTTCGTATTCTCCTAAAACGTTGTTGGTGTTCGCTGTCTCCCAATGCCAGCGGGTGTGAAAATGCTAATCCAACCGTGCACCTGTATCCATTTCTAAGTTGACCCCCCCCCCCCCCACCCCCCCCCCCCCCCCCACCCCCCCCCCCCCCCCCCCCCCCTATCCCCATCCGGGGGTCTCGTATCTTACCTTCACTGCTTGTTGATGGTTTCTCGCTAGTTTGAGATGCGCCTTCACTTGGCTCTGGGAATTAAAAATAAACAGAAACAACTGAGTAAGAAGAATAAAGTGACAAACATGTTTTAAAATAACTACTTGTATTAATTTGTTATGTTAGGTCTTGTAACAAATTATCTTAATGTTTGCAGCTTTTTTATCCAAACACTTTACTTGTTGGAAAATGTTGCAGGGAAACTAGTGTAATTTTTGTCATAAATACACGAACAAACCCCGTTTTGGAACGTTTTCAACATTTGTCACCCAAATTTTACATGTTGGTGCAATGTGATATTCACCTAAAAACCTTGTTGGCGTTCTCTGTCTCCAAATACATCCGGGTAAGAGAAGGCTAACCCAACCGTGCATCTCTATCTATTTTAAACTTTATTCTCCCCTCCCCTATCCCCACCCCGGGGTCTCGTATCTTACCTTCACTGCTCGTTGATAGTTTCTCGCGAGTTTGAGATGCGCCTTCACTTGATGTCGGCTCTGAGAATTAGAAAGAAATAGAACAACCGATGAAATAAGAATAAAATGACGGACATTTTTAAAGGTACTATTTGTATCCATTTTTTGTTTTATGTGACACGTAGGTCTTTTAAACTATCACTTTAATTTGTGCAGCTTTTTTATCCAAACACTTTACTTGGTGGAAAATATTGCCGGGGAAAATGGTGTAACTTTGTCATGCACACATAAACAAACCCCTGCTTTGAAACATTTTAAACATTTTTCATCCAAATGTTACTCTTTTTTTTGCTGCAATTTGGTATTCTAAAACTCGATTGGTGTTCTCTGTCTCTAAATGCCTCCGGGTGTGAACAAGGTAGCCCACCCGTGCATCTCTATCTATTTTAAACTTTATTCTCCCCTCCCCTATCCCCCACCCCGAGGTCTCGTATCTTACCTTCGCTGCTTGCTGATGGCTTCTCGCTAGTTTGAGATGCGTCTTCACTTGATGTCGGCTCTGAGAAGTATAAACAAATAGAAAAAACTGATGTAAGAAGACTGAAATGACAAACATTTGTTAAAGAACTCTATGTATCCATGTGTAATGTTAGGTCTTGTAAAAAATCATCTTACTTTTTGCAGCTTTTCATCCAAACACTTTATTTGTTGGAAAATGTTGCAGGGAAAATGGTGTAACTTTGTCCATTAAAGGGTAACTACAGGCCTTTTTTCAAATTTGAAGATATAAGTACTTAAATGGTACACTGTGAATATACTATAATTGCAGATGGTCTTTGTATGCACTTTCAAAACGGCAAAACTTACATGTACAAAGGTGCTTTCCTTCATGATTATTAGTCTGTCCGTGTGGACACACGAAGAGACTAGACTCAAGCAAAATGTTTAGGTCAGACTAAATGAGCTTATCAACAAATCTTGATCTTGATGTGTGAATTGAATCATAAAAGTTGTGTTGTTTTTATAAAGTGTATATAATCTAGTTCATCATCTGAAAATGAGTAATAATGAAAAATAGGCAAAATGTGACAGGTTGTCACCGTTACAATGGGATTTATACAATTAAGACATGACTAATTGGCATAATAAAAGGAAGTGAGTACTTACTAGCAACGCATGGATCCGTAATTTATTATGATACCGTCATATTGAATGAGACAATATTAAACATAATAGTGTGTGTTACTTTTATAACAACCGAGAGAGATCTATTTTCATATGAATGCTTTATAATAGGTAGTACTATTTTAGGGAAATCTTAATAAGGGTAGAAAACAAGAACACGAGTAATGCGGGTCGGAGAACAATTTGGATACATATTTTCAATTGAAAATCTTTTTCTCAAATTTGAAATCTATGGATTATTGGTGAGCCCAGGGATAAATTGACACAGGTTGAGCCCGTAAAACAGTTTCCCCTTGGGCTTTATAGATGGTTTACCTACCTTCTTCCTGACATGTTTTCCCCACGTAGCCCACTTGGCAAACGCAAACAAATGATCCAATGTCGTCACGACACGTAGCCCCGTTCTGGCATGGATTGGAATCGCACTCGTTTTTAGCTGTATTGTGAATCAATAATAATGCTTTGAATTTCACATTTTAATGTCTATGATTTCAACAGTTATCAATTGGTAAGTTTCATTCATAGAAATAATCTGTTTGATTTTGGAAATGTATTCATAATAAATATCCTATATGAATATGTAAAAGAAACATTTATATCATAAGCAATTCTTAATATAATGAAGTGTCTCATCAGTTCTTTTTGAGTGATTTGTAAGTGCTAATATGAAGTACACCATATCTACCAATCGAGGATAAGTAAAACAATCAAAGATCTAGTAAAACATTCACTGAGTAACTATTATTACTTTTGCATCATTTATAGACGTTGGCATGATGGATTGGTACTTGTAACTAGACTCTGTCGTTGACTATATCATAGACGATGTACAATCTAGGATGTTAAGATTGTGTTGGCATGTTTATATTTATGATCCGTAACCTGTGTTTACTGATCCTGGACATCAAAAGTAAAACGAATCTGTACTTGACAATGCCCTATATTGTTAAAACTTGGTTGGAAAGAAACTTGCTTAATTAAGCCACATGAGTAGATTCCCCAATGATTCTGGGTCATTAATTGATAATAACAATAACTTACTGCAGAAATCGACTCTATCCAGAAGTTGGTTGAGCTTTTCTGGGGTCCAATTTTCCTCAAGGTGAGAGGTTTCGGATTGTCAGTATACCACATTCTGGATTCGCTGTATTCGTCTTGCGTAACAACTGGGCAGCTAGCGGTACCTCTATTTTCAGGGGCGATTACTCCTTGACAAAAACAGATATCTATTTTGGGCATCGCCCCACCGGTCTCTTCTAGTCGCCGGGTCATAGCGGCGCTTCAATATGCATAGGTATGCGTCCGCAGTAGATGGCCAACAAGCTACAGTGTGCACAAAAGAAATATACATACATTTCAAATATGGAAAAGAAGAAAAAAGGGGACAAAAAGGGGACAGGCCTGTAATCAGAAGTCATAACCGACTTTTTAATGTTCATGCTTTGCCATTTCATATGGAGCCATCAATGGGCTAAGCCTCAACGAGAGCTGGAAGGTCATATTACAAATGGAAGCCTTTACTATAAAATAATTCTTTATTTATTACTGTATTTAAATGTATTAACTTTGCAATATCAGAACTTACCGGAATGTCTTTCCTTTATCAGAGAAAGAAATGCAATGAGTTATGACTAAACCTAGGCGGCAATTAAGCTATTCCATCCTATTTTACATCCTTTGCGCTCGTTTTGACGCAAAAAATTGAGAGTACCAATTTCAATGTTGGCCTATAGTATGAGACGAATACAACGGCATTTTGAACTCGGTCATGTTTAGTGATGTCATTGTGACGTCATGCGTGGGATGTTTGTGCTTTTTCTGGCATGTATGGAAAGAGAAGACCTCTAGCTATACCATGCATGGTATACAAATAAGCACACTCTGCATCCCTGCATTTTGGAAATTATTATTCATCATCATTTTTTTTTCTCAATTCATCTCTGACCTAACCTTCCATCTGTAAAAGGATTTTACAAAAGTTGTCAAATACACGATAAAAGGTGATAACATTAATTATATTCCATTTTTTCTTCTTCAGAAGAGCTCCTGTACATCAATACATTTAAAGTCAATTAGAGTCTTTGTTAAAGTTTAATCCGGTCAAAATTGGCGAGAAATATGTGTATTCATATCTTTCCACGCAGGTATCGTTTTTGAGTGACCTTGCTAACCCGCAAAAGATCAATTTCAGGATGTCAACCTTGCGCTTTAACTTATGTCAACCTTATGAGAAGTTTGTTTTTCACTGGATACATCAAGGTAGGGTTAGTTGACAGCCATGATTGCGATGTAGATGGATTGTTCGTAATTTTCTTAATAATATGGTACCAAATTTAACCATTTTCCCCTCAAACATTTTATCGCTATTTTTCGAATTAACAACTTTTGAGACTTTGCTTCTTGTAACCATTTGCTTGACCGGGCTAAGATTTATACGATATTTTAAGAGCGATTTCAGTACTAACAAAAGTGTAAGCTTTACTTTTATACCAAAAACAGTGATGCCCGACTTTTGTTTGATTAGAGAAACGAGTCTGATTTCCGGTGATTTTGGTCATAAAAGAAACTTACGATTACCATGTACTGTAATGATGTATCATAGCTTACCAATTCACATAATGCATGACTTTAATATCTTTAGTTTATGACAGTACAAGGATTTTTAAAAAAAAATTCTCAAAATATAAGTTCAACAGATTTTAGGCCCCTATGTTAGTTAGTTAAAGGTTTATGTTCTGATCACCTTTATTTGGCTATGTTTCTTTTCACATCAAGATATTTTGATATGCAGAAGAATCCCAATATTTTTCTTAGTGTGTCTGTAAAATCTTAGGCCCAGAAATTTGCCATTTAGAAATTATAGGCTAAAATGTGGTGAATTACTGCTAAAGGGGGTTAACCACCCGCCAGTTTGTGTACAACTCAATGGGCAAATTTCTTGTGACCTTGTGCTCCTAAAATAAGAACTATGGGAGTTATGTAACTCAAACTTTGGAATTTTTTGAGGATGACCTTTTATGTAAAATAGAAAAATCAAGTTGAAATCGGGTCAGCAATCAGAACATCTACCTTTAATTCTAAAATATAAATATGATGGTTGTAATTCGAATTGTTGCTTTGACTTGTACATTATACTATTTAAAACATGATCATACATGCTTGTTTGAAAATAGAGTAACATAGCCTAGTCAATACTATAATCAGACTCGTTTATCGCATCATAAGAACATTCTAAAAATAGCGATAAAAATCACTGTTTGTGGAGCAAACATGGTCAAATTTGGTACCATATTATCTTACTATAAATCTGGAAACGGCTGTTGGGGTGTTTGTGCGTTTGAATGTTTGTTATCCTTAGTACTCTGTTCGTTTAGATCAAAGTGTCGCCTACTTTGCATGAAATATAGAGGAAATAACGGGAAGTGTGATTAAGTATATTCCACTGAATTTGGTTAACAATTAGCTCCAAAAAACAGCAAAAAACCGCTCGAATTTGGCTCCAAAATACCACTAGAATTGCACAATAGTGTGCGTTGCGTTGGGTTTTTTAGGGTGGGGTAGGGGTTAACCCTTACAGCCCCGCACCCCATGAAATCCCATTTCCCAGCCTGTCGGTTCCACCTGGCGCTGAGGTTTTTGGGTGAAATAGTGGCCCCGGCTGCATAGCTCCCCCCGTGGCTCAGTTGGTGGAGCGTTCGACTTGTAACCGAGAGGTCGTGGGTTCAAACCCCGGGGCGTGGCACCTCTTGTTGTGTGTGTTTTTTGCTTGAAAACAAATTCGTTGGAAAATCCACCGGGAGTGTTAGGGTTAATGAACTAAATTGGCATAAATGCCAAACAATCCACGGGATGGAGGGTTAATGAAGCTGAAGTAATTGGGTTATGATTATATTGATGTGGTATAAGTACCGTTCATGGGGGCTTATAAATCAACCTGGTTTGTCTGGATGGGGAGGGGGGGGGGGGGGGGGGGGGGGGGTTGTAGGGAGTTTATGTGGTTTCAGAGGTTGGGGTTAATAAAGTAATAATGTGGCATAACCATAGATTTATAAATATATATTGGTATAACGCATGGGCGGGCCACGAGGTAATTTAACATGTTAAATTAATGTGGTTTATTAATACATTACAACTGCGGATATGACGGGTTGCTTCAAATACAGAACCCGCAGATTTTTGCCCATTTGGCGCGTTTGCGTACCGCCTATCAGGTGCCGAGTTTCACATACCGCCTGTGGCGCCGCGTTTTATAATTATATTCAATCGGAGTTTATTTACAACTAATGAACTCAAGTTTTCCAGCAATTGACAACTCAGGAACTCAAGTTACAACTCATAAATCTCATTTGCTCATCTAGCGGGGACCCGAGCGTAACAAGGGTATCCCGCTAGTTAATATAATTACGAAGCATCCCCGTACTGCATAGTACACGTCAATCGTAAATTACACTGAACAGTGCCCTTTTTATGAAAGTGTGCAGTATTGGCGGCATATGGGGGTGGGGTGGCGTGTACCTCACAGTCACGATGTTTACCCCCAGTCAGCCCAACCCTCTCTCCTTTTTGTCCCCCAAACAAATGAAAATGTTGATAAAAAAAGCTTAACATTGGTCTGAAATGTCTAATTCAGAGCAAATTCAGGCACATTTTGCATTATAAAAGTCAAATTATTCCTGCGCATCTTACCACATCCCCCCGAACCCCCCCCCCTCCGTTTGACACTACCCCCACCCCCTTAAAACTGTGTGATGACGCCAATCACACTATGATCTCCCCACCCCCTGCAAATGAAAATGTCTTTACGCCGTTCCTGAGAACTGATTCAGTTGATCGCCAGTCGTAAAACGAGCACGGCCGTGATTGTTTTCGTACATGAGTTGGGAACAGTTTAGGTATTCCGTTTTAATACGAAATAAAGCAAAATTCACTGAACAGTGTCTCAGCTTTTATAATGCTGCATAGCATTGCATGTATTAGGGCCTACCAGTAGCGTAGCAGGGGTAGGTGGGGTGGGGGTAAGCCCCCCCCCCCCCCCCCCCCCCCCCCCCCCCCCCCCCCCCCCCCACACCTGAAAACAATTGACCGGGAAAATCGGGAAGCAGCGGAAAATCGGGAAGGCAAAGGAAGGGAAAGAAAGGGAGAAGAGGAGACAAAGAGGGAAGGAAAGGGAAAGGAAAATGGCAGTTTTTCACGCCGGTATGGGGCGACACGCCTCTAACACCCCCATCGCCACCATGTCGAACTAGTGTTCACCGGGGGGGGGGGATAGATATAATAATATTAATTGATTGGTTGATTGATTGATTGATTGATCAAATAAATATTACATCATAAAAATAATAAATGAATTCATGAATGCACAGATTAGTTAAATAATTCTTCAATTGGATTAACTAGTCATTTAATTTAATTAATCGATTAATTTAAAAATAATTCAATGAATAGAAATAGAATAAATGATGCATAAATATATAAATTATGTAAACATCATATCTAGAATTTGACGGGTTCGCCGGCGGAAAAGTTTAAACTTTCGTCAGGATTGGCTCTGACTTCTTCAGGACCAAATTATTATAATATAATAATCTATCTCACAATTCTATCTAGATTTATCTATTAATATATTTGTAATTAATCAAATGAAATAAAATTGTTCATCAATTTTAAATACGAATGCGATTGATAGATGTATCGATTAATTGAAAACTAAAATTTATATATTTTTAAAATATAAGTTAAACCATTTGGAACGGTAGTTGCTACTCCGAGTTTCACGCTTGTGCGATCGTAAGATTGTCTGATGATCGCACAAGCCGTTCCAAATGGTTTAACTTATATTTCGCTCTGCATCATATTGAGCACTCTGCAAGAAGATTGCTTCTTTACCAGTATTTTTAAAATATATTCATTCATGTTTTTATTATCTAAATAATAGTAATGACAAAACTGCTGGAATAAGTATTAGGGTATCTAGATTTTGTATTTATAAATAAAACAACAAAATATCGATAATAATGTACAATAATCAATACGGATTATGATTTCATCCATTTTGATATAACGTCCTATCTGATGGTCTCAAGTGTGATTTTGATGTATGTAATGATAATGATAATGATGTTGTTTACACTGTAATCATGGTTCTAGTAAAATAAGACGACATAGGAGAGGTCGTAAAGGTAACCAATTACGGCGTAACAATATTTATATGAAAATGGCTTTCAACAATGAAAATCGTATTAAATCTAGTATGTATGAAATTCCTATCCTTCTCAATCAAGAGAAGATTAAGGTCATCATGGTTATGGGACTAACTGAAATATATCTGAATAACGACGAGAAGGTTGATGTGAAAGGTTTCCAGTGGGTAGGTAAACATAGGCATGGAAAGGGAGGGGGTGGTGTGGGATTTCTAGTGTCTGATGTGTTTGATATTATCGACGATGACTTATTTAATTCAAAACATGATGATTATGAAAGGTTATGGATCAAAGTTCGTTTTGGCAAGAACTTGTTCACAAATCTTGCAGTTGCATACTTCCCAGTTGAAGGTGTTGATCCAATTTTAACTGATGAGCTCTATAATCAATTACTATCAGAAGTCATTCAAATTGAGGAGAATAAGGGGGATGAGCATATCCTTGTTATGGGCGACTTTAATGGGAGGATCGGTGATATTATCCCTTATGGTGATCCTATACGTAACCCAAATGGCGTGAAACTTCTTGATTTGTGTGATGAGGCTAACCTCTCTATTATGAATTGTTCGCGCAAATGTCAAGGGAAAACACATGGTTCCGTAACCATTTATCTAGTACCATTGATTATGTTTTAGCTTCTACAAATGTTGAGGAGTGTATAAAATCTATCATCGTGAATTTTCAATATCGGCAGCGATCATAATATGATTATTCTGAACATGGTTTTCAATGATGATTTAGGGAACCGTATAAGAACACAGATAACAAAGTCATATGGGATATTCAACAAGATTATGACTTTAGCAAGTATCAAGATGAGATTAAACCTAAATTTAAAAAATGGGACGCAAAAGCTTTTGATAACCCGGACTCTCTGTGTAGCTCTTGGAAGTCTAATCTCATTCAAGTAGCAACAGACACAATAGGTGTGAAATCACTCAAGGGTAAGTGTAAAACCATGGTGGGATAAGGACATTGATGAGGTTATTCACGAGATGAAGAGTAGTTGTCAATCATACCGTAAGTGGTCTACTTCGGGTGATAATAACAAAGAAGAAGGGGATAAGCTTTGTAATGAATACCTGGATCATAAATTAAGAGCCAAACAGCTTATTAAAGAGCGTATTACTCAGAAAAGGATTAATCTATGTGTATGTCACTACAGATAGGAATGTCACTACAGATAGGAAGATTTTGAACCAAACTATTCAACAGTATTTCGAGTCGCTCGGAAAAATGAATAAGAATTTACATGAAACAGATGATGATGTTCTGGTTAAAAACTACATTCAGCATATTCAGAGTGTACTTGCTAATGATCATGATCCAACCGATGTAGATGAATCAGATAAGATATTATCCGACATTAATGTTAATATTGATGATGTTATTGAGGCATTAGGGCAAGCTAAACTGAACAAGTCTCCCGGAATAGATAATATCACGAACGAGCTCCTCAAGAATGGCGGGGATGATCTCAACAGATCAATCCTTCAACTTTTCCAGAGACTTGTTCAGCTTGAAAGCACACCAGAAGAGTGGAACAAAGGTATTATTATACCAATCCATAAAAAGGGTAATAAGAGTAATCTTAATAACTACAAGGGAATCACATCAACTTCATGTGTTTCTAAAGTGTTCAATCGTATTATCTCTAAATCAATATCATGTTTTGTTGAAGACCACCAATTTCTTTCAGAAATACAGGGAGGCTTTAGGAAGAATTACAGATGTGAGGATCATATTGTTTCCCTGAAAAGCATAGCAGCCTCGCGATTGGCTGAGATCAAATCCACACATTTGGCCTTCCTGGATTTCAGTAAAGCCTTTGATACGGTCTGGCGGGACGGTTTGTTATCACTTGCATGGAAGATGGGTATTCGGTGCAGTATGTGGAAAATTAGTAGTAGTCTATATATGAATGTTCAATCTAATGTTAAGTTTGGTGATCTTGTTACAAATTTTTTCGAGGTGGAAGAAGGTGTGAAACAGGGATGTGTACTTTCACCAATTTTATTCTGCATTTACATACATGAATTAGCTAGGCTCATTAGGAAAGAAGGGGTTGGGGTTCGAACATTTAATGTGCAAACAGGATGTCTTTTTTGGGCTGATGATGTAGTTCTCATAGCTGATAACGCAGTCGAATTGCAAAGGATGCTAGACATTGCATCAACTTTCTCACGAACCTGGAAATTAGACTTTAATATTGACAAATCTAAGGTATTGGTGATAGGCAAACGTACAGATAAAACTAAACTCTGGAAACTAGGCAACCTATCGATTTCCGAGTGCGATCACTATAAATACTTAGGGGTCCACATATCAAGAAATTTGTCAGATCACACTCATGTCAATGAAGTTGTTAAGAAAGGCAACGGGTTGATCGCGTATATTAAATCGATTGTTGATAGTCATGATAATTTCAATAGAATTCACTATGGTAACACTCTTTGGAAATCCTTGGCGCTTCCCTCTATTAACTATGCATGCTCAGTATGGACCTGTGGTAGCAAGGCTGATAGCAATAAAGTAGAGAACTTGCAGCTACAAATGGCAAGATATATCTTGAAGGCACCCCGTAACACTCCGGGCGTAGCCCTCTATGGCGACTTCGGGTGGAACCCCATCGCCTCCCTGCAAGATGTTCATAGAATTAAGTATCTTGCACGACTCTCTAATCTAGAGATGCACCGTTGGCCAAAACTTATGTTAAACGCCCTAATGAATCTAAACTGCGACATGGACCATATCAGGTACAAATGGTTGTCGTCGATTAGAGATACGCTTAAAAGGTGCGATATGGAATACATTATATATGACGCCCCCACAAGTCCACGCTGGGTTAACACATATAAGCGCATTAATAAGATTGTCTGTCATAATGTATGGAGTAACACTGTTAGGGACAAATCTTCACTGAACGACTATTTGCAGTTTAAAAAACCCGTTCAATTGGAGGATTATCTTTTAGACAAAACTGATTTCTTTGGTTGTAGTCTAAAATTCAAGGGCGATCAAACACGCTTCCATTGGAACATAGAATTTGCAAATGATCTTCAAATAATGAGGATGATAAATGTATGCTTTGTAATGATAATGATGATTCAGTGGAAGACCTGAGACATTTCTTATTTACATGTAGATCACTGAATGAGATAAGGGTCGAGGAATATCTCAAACTAGAAAATAACCTATGCAACAATGGTTTTAGTGATGTTTGGCTGGAATTCATTATCAGTAATCTGGACTCAAAATTGTATATAATGCTCGGTTGTCCAATAGATATCACTACGCCTTACAGACACACTAAAGATGCCTGTAATGCATATGCTATCTTTGACCAATTCTGCAAATCATACCTTAAACGTGCGTGGGCAGTTAGATGTAATATCATGAACTCAAAGTGAGTCTATTGAGACTATTGTATACAAGACTATATATAATAATTATTCGTGCTCTCTTGTTTTTTCTACTATTGTATGTATATATTATGAACGCACCGTCATGTAGACGAGTGCCACTGTTGTAAAAGTGTATGTTTAAATAAATAAATAAATAAATAAATAAATAAATAAATAAATAAATAAATATTACACAAAAGGGCGGCACCCCAAGTAAAGATTTTTGGAAATAATTTAGGGGTCCGAAAACACTGACTTGAACAAACATACAGCGCGTCTTCATATTAATATTTGAATTTTCAGTTTGGTCAGTGGCTTAACTGGGGTGTGAACAAGAGGACAGGCCTGTGATTAGGATGCATAACCGACTCCTTTAATGTTCATGCTTTGCCATTTCATATGGGGCCATCAAGGGGCCAAGCCTCAAGGATGGGGATTTTCCCCCTGCTGTTCCACCTCTATAGTTACCGACCGTGGTCAAAAACAAACATCCAGACACACACCCTCACTCATCTTGACATATCTACAAGTTAAACTCTAAAGAACGGGTCCTTTTTGTGCAAACAGTTGGAAATCAAATTGCTATGCCTAAAGGAAAGCTGGGAAGTCATATTGAAAATGGGAGCCTTTATTGTAAAATAATTCTCTATTCATTACTGCATTTAAATGTTTTAACTTTCTACGTATGTATGTATATTGTCTTTTTATGTTTAGAACCTGTAAATAAAGACCCTCACGGGCATGAAAGTTAGAAAGAAAAAAAAACACACACAAAAAATAACAACAAACAAACTTCATATTTCAATGTCTGAATCAATTGATAAAAAGAAGAATACAATATGAAAAAGGCCAATACAGTGCTTGTTTAAAGTTGTACCAGGTCATCAGAAGATCTCCCGCCGTGAGCCACGACAGTTTCAGCAGAGGTTAGGCGAACCGTCAAGTTACAAATAGTAAGTGGTGAGCCATATCATGATTGTTGGGTTATTGTACTTTCCAGCAGTGTCGAAAAGAGGGTCAATGGCGCCCGGAAGAATAACAAATATTTGTTTCGCAAAAAAGAAGAATATCCGCATAAATCAGCGTTCTATTTAAAAATAGATTACAGATTGTTAAACAGTTTCTGAGATAGATCAACATTCATAATCGTCAATCAAAAAACGTGAATTTTAAATTAATAATTTGGCCTGACAAACAATAGCACATTACAACAATTGTTTCCCTCCGTGGTTCATAATACGAAGCAAATTCCCTAAACCTCATTTTCATGAAGGTATATACAATCAAACTACAGGGTGAATCAAAAAAATGTGAACGGTTTGAAATGATAAGAGGTTTCCTGACTCTTCATAGAGAGACTTGACTTGTGCTATGGCAAATGGCTATTGAGTACAGCAGTAGCATTCTCACACCCAAAACGTATCAGAGGAGATTAAAGCCCGGTTCAATTCACCTATAGGTTAATATACTTTTGTTGAATCAGAACTTACCTATTAAAGACATCAGCAAAATTATCTGGATTCTTTTCATCTTGATTTGTCCTTACAGCATCCACACAATTCCTATAAGCTGTTATGTCTTCTCTATCTATATGTGAGCGACAAACCGGAATGCCTTTCCTTTATCAGAGAAAGAAGTGCAATGAGTTATGACTAAAACTAAGAGGCAATTACGCTATTACATGCACAGGTACTTTTAGTCTTCATAATTGAGACAGGAAATTACATCTGAATTAAATATAACCCCTTTTGTAGTATCCAATCCATCCGAGGACACTTGCTTGTAATAACTATAATGGATTGGCTCAATTAGCATGTTGTCTTATAAACGCAACAACCTTTTTCAACCATGACCGTGACTGATGGTTTTATTGTATAAGACCATAAACATAACGGTAGGTTATTGAACTTCGTACGTCTAAAAAATGCTTATCACATCGGCATATCATGGGCGTAACCAAGAGCCCTGTTAACTGGGGTGGCGGGGGTGGGGGCACACAATTGGCACGGGACCGCTTAACCCACAAGACTTTCCAACCGGGGTTGCCTAGGTAGGAACTACACACTTTGGGGACTTTATTTATAATCCTAGCTTTTACAAAAGGAAATAAATCAGTTGAAAAAGTGGTCATATTGGGAATCGATCTATGGACCTCTGCATTGTAAGGCGCATAACTCAACCACTAGAATAGTGAGGGGCGAACGCTATGATTTTAATTCCTCTTATTATTACGAAATAAAGCAATACTCCTATTAATTATCAGTACACACAATAATTTAATAGAGCTGCGACACACATTATCGTCAACCCCGGATTGACAGTCATGTGGGTATTTCCATTACTGCATAGCAATATAGTGCAATTCCGCTTCTCGTTGCCGATATGAATCGTCTGACATAGTTGGTCCTTATTCGTTGTCTACATCGTCATCTCAGTTGCAAAATTACCAATATTATAATGCAATTGTATGCAGTCATTTTGCTTTGATGCCTCCTCCCTGATGCAGGAGCTATTTCAAATGATATGTGGTTCGTTAAAGCCCGTTGCAGTAAGATAAATACTGTCCTTTGTAACAGACAGAACAAAGACCAGTAGACGTATATTTCGGGGTCCTATTAACGCGTCATTACGTACATGTAGAAGAATACAGGTTAAAGGGGCATAGGGAGAGCTAGTGATCCCAAATAGTTACAGATGTCATTTCCTATGCAGGATTTACATATTTGGACATGTTGCATTACCTTAACTATGAAGAATTGTACAATTTGTTTGCATTTTTGTTGAGTGTGGGTACCATACAGGAGTAAATATCTCAGTTATTTTGGTTCATGTATATTTTACAAAGGTATGAACATTGAAATCCATGACAAGGTTTATTTTGAAAAACACCACCTCGGCTGCTGTGGCGTTTCAAAGTTTTAGAAACACGAAGTTACGAACATTAGTTTAAAGAGGGATTTTTCAAGTGCAGGAAAAAACGGTTGTTATGTAAAGTTGAACAATGATACTTTATTGTAAAATCACTAGCATATGTTTGTGTCAGTAGCACAGACCTACCGTATTTAGACCCTTGAAAATGGCAATATACTTCAATTTCCAACATTATATTTTGAATTGCGTTGCCATGGCAACAAGGACACTAGGGTGGTCATCATGGTAGGACAAACTAGTTGACCAAGTGTCCATTACATTTGGTGTACTTCATTTTTAACTTTTTCTCCGCACCTTGCTAAAATGTTTCTAAACCCTTACTCTTAATTATACAAACGGGATGTGAGTGGAATAGTCGCTTGATCTCCGGACAAAGACCGAACAGATGTGCTGCCTTTTCACCGACCAATAACAACCACTGCATTGGTGATATACCGATAATCGACACTTTGCTAATGAAACCCCTGTGGTTTCAGTCAACATTGATCGTTCCAAATATCGCGGAAAAGGGGGTTTGTAACATGTTCGCGATTTCCCCAAATTAGGGATGTTTTTAGAAGCCTTTTCCGCAATTTCAAAAAAATAAGGGTCATTTAGGAAGCTATGTCTGCGATTTCAAACAATTAGAGGTGTTTTTGGAGGCTATGTCCGCGAAAAAGAAAATCAAATTGTCCCAGGAATAGGAAAAAGGGTTATTTTGAACCAAATGTGTCCTCATGATTTTCATTTTTTGGCACTTTTTGGTCGATAATTCAAAAAATAATAAAGATTTCCAACAACAACAGGAAAGTCTGGGCCTAGTATGTTGCGATTGCTTACTCCATTTCGTCCACGGACGACCAATGATGATGATGAAACTCTTTATTTTAATTAATCACTTAAATGAATGAATAAATTCATAGTTACTAATTAATTACTTAAAATAACTAACTAAATTAATTAAATAGTTAATTATAAATTGTTAACACTTTAAATTATTTGATTTATTTTAAAGTAATTAAAGGTAGATGTTATGATGATGATCCGATTTTCAACTTGAAGTTTTCTATTCTACATGAAAGGTCATCCTTAAAATAGTCGTATTCCAAAGTTTGAGTTACATAACTCTAATGGTTCTTATTTTAGACGCACAAGATGACATGAAATGTCACCATTGAGTAGCATACTATCATGGTATTCCATTACGCAGTTATAGGCCAAAATGCAGTGAATAACTACCAAAGGTGGTTTCTGTCACCTTGTGATTCTAAAATAAGAAACATTGGAATATGACTATTTTAAGGATGACCCTTCATGTAGAATAGAAAACATCAAGTTGAAAATCAGGCCAGCAAATGGAACACCTACCTTTAACATCCATGTATTAGGTATGTATAATTATGTCTAATATTATAATAGATTGCTTCAAGGTATTATAGAACTTATAGTGTGTAATAAACATGTATTATATAGAACTTACTCTTAATAAGTCTTAATTTACCCATGTATCAATTAGGTCAGTATAGTTTTTGAGGTGCATAATTGGTTAGAATGTATGTTTCTCTTTTACTGACCACTTACATGCACACATCAAAAGCTGGCCACTGAATCTGACAACGACTATGGAGCTCCCATCCAGTTTAGTTGGAGCCTACCTCTATTGATTCTGAAATGGTTACCAGGTTAAATATGTAATACTAATTTGCATAAATTTGCATATTAGCCACCAGGTGACCATCCGGTGACCACCCGATGGCCATCTGATGCCTACTAATTTGCATGTGAACATTTACCGGATGGCCATCCGATGTCCACCCGGTGGGCATCCGCTACCTCATGGTACCCGGTGGCCACCCGATGGTCACCAGGTAGCCCCCAGATGCCTCATGGTTTTTCAACTTGATGTTTTCTATTTTACATAAAAGGTCATCCTTAAAATCAGACTTATTGGTTCCCTTGCAAAGGCACCTGGTAGCTACCAGGAACCTAATTTGCATAAATTATCATATAAGCCACCAGTTGACCACCCAATGGCCACCCGATGGCCATCCGCTTCGTCATGGTTTTCGACCATTGTAGTGACACCTGGTGGTCACCGGGTAGCCCCCAGCAACATCATTTGTTTTTGCTATGGGTACCTGTATTTATAATTTAACAAATTCAATGTCAATAGGATATGTTGCTCGATCTAAACGCCATCAACGACATGCTGAAATGTGCGGGTAAAAATCATTGCACCATGACAACAACAAACACGCAATTCCCAAAAAACAACGCACTTGCTGCATCTCCGCGTACTATGTTTCCATGCGCCAGCATCATGTGCGTGTTAATGCATTAACGCCGCCCACGCACAAGCTGCGCTTTTTTTACCCGCAGATTTTGTTACAGCGCATGAGCAGTTGATTATTACCCGCACATTTCGGCCTGCATTTTCAGTGAAGATGAATTAATGTTTATCTTTTTATATGTACAGTGTTGAACAGATTGGATTTTTGTGTGTTCAAATTATGTACTTTTTTGTTAAATTTGGGCTACATTTCAATCAAATTGTTGGTACTTTGGATCAAATTGGGCTACTTTACACTTAAATTGGGCTTCTATCTATACTTTTAGGTGTTATTTATAATCAATGTAATTGTTTTTCCAATGTCTTGTGCTTTAACAAACAGATGCTTTAAGTACATTGCTGTTGTTTAGTTCATTTGGATGATTTGGGTTCAAATTGGGCTCGTTTTCATTTGATTTTGGGTGCTTTTATACTAAATTGGGCTCTTTTAGGTCAAATTGCGTGTTTTTACGCATTTTTCTTGCGAAAAATTGTCCAGTTCGAATTTTGACATGTCCTTGTAATTGCCGGTGAACACCAGTTAGTTCTAAAGTAAATAGGTTATCAAATGTAACATTTGCATACCAAAACAACCCATTTATAAATCATTCGGCTATATCTTGCCTCACGTCCCGTACGGAATAAACCGTAGGCCTATAGCTACAACGTATCATTAATTGGTTTGAGCATGCGCACTTGAGTTACGGGACGTCTAGCCAGACATTGCCAATCATTCATTGGAAATCTTATGCTGTAGGTTTACACATGTTTTTCGCACTTATTTGGCTGAATTTCCACGACATTCAAATGATCATATCTCCGCAGCGAAATGTTGGATTGACCTCATTCAAAATTAATTTTCTTAGTTTGAATGGGCTCTTTAGTTTATATGATGTTGACATTTTACTTGTATATACCTACCCTAGGCCTATAATAGGCTAGGCCTATGTAAATGTGATCATAATCATGCTTACAAAATAGTGAATACAGAAACCGATGCTAGGTTTATGAGTACTCTTCTGAAGGAAAATGACTTCAAAAATTAATTTGTCAGGGAAAGAGTTAAGGAATTCAACTAATACAACAGATTGAGAAAATTGAGAAAATCACAAAATTAGATTTTAGTTACTGTCTGGTGAAGTCATGTCAATGCATGTAATAACAGACGATACCCGGTGCAATATCACTGACATCTTACGTACATACACATGCAAAAACAATAACGTGATATCTATGCATTATCAACTAAATATATAATACATTTTTATTTTTGTAAATAATCGGATGGTGGAAATTTAAGGTGATTTATTTACCTGTTAGTTTCCGCTTGCAGATCGCACGAAAGTTTTTCAGAACGAACGAAGGCGATAGCGAGGCTGGTACGATATGTGCATGCGTTGTGACTGAGATGTTGATCACGCCACCCGCGATGAAAGTAATTGACAGGAATATACTGTCAGGATCGCAGATTTACAATATTCGATCGAAAAACCTGTGAATATAACCGCAAATTACTGTAGATCGCAGAAACGGTAGTTCGCTGTAACATTTAACAATAAAATACTGTAAAATACGCTGTTATTTTTTAAGGTGTATCAACGATATGATGGATTCCGCTATAGCCTTAATGCAAATTGTCAAGTGAAATCCTGTTAGAATCGCTACGGTAAGAATATTATACAGTAACAGTAACAAACCTTCCAAATTCGGAAATCTATATTTTTGTCCGATTCTACTTTAGGCAACAGAACGGTGAAGGTTTGGTCTCGTGCACCTTCATTTCATAAAACTTTGGTTGGCCTAAGGTGAATAAGTTGAAAGAAATGTTCTTTTAACCAATCAAATGACAACAATCTATATATTTGGTATATAAATCAAATATTGACTGCTTTCATTCGGGTCACGGTTCAAATGATAGGCCCCCGGTGATCTCGAAACCAGACTATGCCCCTCGGCTAACGCCTCGGGGCATAGTCTGGTTTCGAGATCACTGGGCCTATAATTTGAACATTGCCCCTTATTGCAGTAAATATTTGTATACTATTACCATGAGTGACTTCATAACAATAAGACAATGTATGCCACTTTGAGTGAACTCTTAACTGTCAATACTAAGCAGCTCCCCGATCATATTTCTGGGACTGAAATGTGTAAATCATTTGCCAGATTTTTTCATGACAAGGTCAGTAAGATCAGAAAAGATTTTGATAAAAAGTCTCATCATGGAACCACCAATGCGACATCTTGAGAGTATTGCACGAATCAGAGAAAGAACGCATCGCTATCAGCGTTTTGCCTGGTTACTGTTGGCTATATTTCAAAGATTATTATGTCAATACCGTCAAAATTATGTGCATTAGACATAATAATAATAATAACACACATTTATAGAGCGCTTTACTTTAGTGAGATCTAAACTCAAAGCGCTTTACAACAATCATTCTGTAGTCGGCTGGACGAAAGACCTGTACATCACCGAAGGGGAACGTCAACTCAATGATGAAATATTCTACGAACTTGTTGATACTGACCTAACTGTTAAACATCAGGCAATTGTTAAAAAATGTATCAATGATTATATTAAGTCTGGAGATCTTCCCGCCACCGCTTCTCGTCTCATTCAATCTAACCCCATATAAATTATGCTCCCAGCATAAACACTCCTAGAGGCATGTTCAACATCACCCAGTCATTCGACTGTACCTCCAGGAACGTCGTTTATGCAGTCACATGTTTTAAATGCAACAAAGTTTATATAGGAGAAACCAAACGACGCCTGGGCGACAGATTCGCTGAACATATAAGATATGCTACTAATAACAACCGCGACACCCCCATCACCCGTCACTATAACGAAATACCACACACCCCATACGACCTTCGCATTACAGGCCTTCTCAATTCATCAGGATCAGAACTACAACGATGGACCATGGGACAACGCATTATCGTTAACCACGGCACACATGCCAGCCCCAGCAACAATGGTCTCAACATCTAATTTACTGCTTTCAACTCCCTCCTCTTGTTTATATCGCTTCATTCTTTACCCTACCCCCCCCCCCCATACAACTCCAACCCCCCCCCCCCCAACCCCGTGGCTTTGAGATCTCCATTCTCATTTTGTCTTAACCTTGACTTTCTCCTTATGCATGTGTATATTTTGTTATCACTTAATACTTTCAGGTATTTGTTTTCCGCTTCCTCCTTTTCTTTACCTACTCCTCTCCTCTTCTATTCCTCTCCCTCTTCTCTCTTTTCATTTTCTCTTTCTCTCTTTTGCATTTCATCTTCACGTGGAGAGTGTCTGCGCCTGCGTATTGCGCATATAGCCGAGCTTACGCCCCCTTTGTGCCGCGTTCTGCTTTTTTTCTGACGCTCTTGCTTACGCGCGTATTTCTTCTTTTATTATTGTTATTTTGAATTGACTCCGCATTCGTACACACTCTCTACTCCTTAATCAAGGTCTTTTGACCGAAACGTCGGATATTTTATAATAAATATTGAGCATATTTAAAACAACACTTGACAACTTTGTAGTTTTTTTATTCTCACCTATACAATGAGATGCAACGTAGCACCTCTTTTATTTACTATTCTTCCAATGGGCTTGTTGAAGAAAAAAATCAGACTCTTGCTCAATCTATAACATCGATTATCAATGTTTCTTTAAGCTCTGGTACCTTCCCATTTAAGCTCCGTGAGGCGATTGTGTCACCTCTGTTGAAAAAACCAATCTCTCGACAAAGAGGTGTTTCCAAGATCATGAAGAAAGTTGTCTACAATCAAATCAAGGACCATCTCAAGACTCACTGACTCCAAGAACCACTTCAATCCGCATACAAGGAACTTCACAGCACAGAAACGGCTTATCTTCGCGTTAAATCTGATATTTTGAAAGCCATGGATGACAACAAAACAGTCCCAGTGGTTTTATTAGATCTTTCCGCCGTTGGCGCTGAATATCTGGGTGAAAAAATATCAAAACAATTAAACAATGAGTTGACCTTATTCACCTTTAAATATGAAGGTTTAGGGTGGTGGGGCACAACACCAGATAAATGTCTCAAATGCCTCATTTATTTGCCTTTTAGTTCCCATTTTGGTATGTCGGGTCAGGGAATACTAGCAGTCAAATATTATACTTGGAATTTTAATAAATTCGTCAAAAAGTGTTACATGTGTACCACGTGATAAATTTCCTTTAAAATCGAAAATCAATATTTGTTATATTCTGAGCAAAGAACAAGAGATTACCTTTCACTTTATTTATATCATGCTACCCTCACGCCAAACTAATTCCCTAAGGACCCTAATTATTACACAATCGTGTTTTTGTTTTTGTTTTAAACGGAACTTACTACCGAACCAGGAGGGATTTAGTGCTGTACGACTTTAGCACCTCCACCGCTTGGTAATTAATGCGGAATGGAATGTAATCCCTTTTGTCGGCTATTGTCATTGAATACTATTAGTAGGCCTACTATTATGTATCGAGTTGATACTTTAAGGCCCTGTCACACCATAACGTATCGCCTCAACGTATGCCAACGTATGCGAAATATCGAAAAATACGTTGGTGTACGTTGGTGTACGCTGATATAAGTTAGGGGTACGTTGGGGATACGTCGTTTACGTTAAGAGCACGCTGTGATACGCTGTGACAATTTGGACCACGAAAAATTATTGAGCATGCTCAAAATTTCTCGACGTACTCAACGTGTGCTTAATACGTTCTGCATAAGTTTCCCGGTAAGTTTGTGGTACGTTAAACATACGTTGACATACGCTGACATACGTTAGTGGTACGTTACTCGTACGTTACTCGTAAGTTGGTATACGTTGATGAACGTAGGCTGACGGGGAAACGCACAGCCAACGTAGTGATAACGAGTTGATAACGTATATGTGCCGTATGTCTAACGTATGCCTGACGTATTTCTAACGAGTTTCGACGTATTCTAACGTATTCACCTTATGCCGGGCGATCGTGTAAGGCCCTGTCACGTATCCATAGCGTATCCATAGCGTATTGAACGTATACATTGCGTATGAATAACGTATTGATAGCGTATCACTAACTTATAACATACTTATGACAGCGTATCACAGCGTATGCGAGCGTATGCGAGCGTATGACTAACGTATGCTTAACGTATACTTAACGTAGCGTAGCGTATTCGTAGCGTATGATGATGGGTTGATGTGTTCAGCACGACAGACCATGAAGAAGTGAGGATGAGATACTCAAGGGACCCATTTATAAACTCAAACCCTCCATAAGTTCCCAAAACGCCGAATGCGTGCTAGCTGTACGGTAGCCCTGTCACACCATGGCGTTACGTTGTGAAAATTTGGAACACGTCGAGCCCGCGAAAAATTATTGAGCATGTTCAAAATTTCTCGACGTACTCAACGTGTGCTTAACTTACGTTCTGCATAAGTTCCCGATAGGTTCGTGGTACGTTAGACATACGTTTACAAACGCTGACATACGTTAGACATACGCTGACATACGTTAGAGGTACGTTAATCGTCTTAAGTTATAGGTTGGACATATGGATTTACCCTTCTAGATATTTTAATAGTTATCATCTAGGTTGCGTTTACTTGAACTGGCAACACTTGTCCCGCCGTGTACGAAACTCAATTTCTGCAACGGCATAAGTCACGTGTTCGTTGTACGCCGAGGATACGCTGAGGATACGTCGAGCACGGCAGACATACGCTACGAATACGTTGGTCATACGCTCGCCGATCGCATACGCTGTGATACGCTGTCATAAGTTTGTTATAAGTTAGTGATACGCTATCAATACGTTAGTCATACGCTATGTATGCGTTTAGTACGCTATGGATACGTCCATTCCATCACCGATGTTGACGCAATTCGTTGGGAAGTTGGACGTTCTTGGACGTTCTCGGACTCTGACAATTTTCGAGCTATTTTTTGAATACGTCGGCATACGTTCAGGCCACGTTCAGGCCATACGCTATGGTGTGACAGGGCCTTTAGATGTTATCAAAACTTGGAATCATTTTCAGTACGGTCCACCTACCTGAGGATATCTCTATCTTTACAGCAGACACACGTTATTGAATTACTTTCAAACCTTTATTACATGTAGTATATTGGAATCAAAAGATATTAAACGGAGCATCAATTTATTCAGCGCTATCCCTATTTTCAGCCCGAAGCCCGCTTTCTGAGTACCTCGAAGCACATTTGTGCATCCACGTGATACATTTTCTATAACATCGAAAATCAATATTTGCAATATTCTGAGCAAAGTACAAGAGATTATATTTCATTTTTAGTGATATCATAACCTCACGACAAACTGGTTCCCAAAGGACCCCAATTATCACAAAATCGGGTTTTGTTTTAGCCGGAACTTACTACCAAAAGAGGAGTGATTTAGTGTTGTTCGCCTTTAGCACTATTCCGCTTGGTAAATGCGGAATGGGGTGTAGTCCCTTTTGTCGTCTATGGTCATTGAATACACACTACTTTGAATTACTTTCAAACCTATATTACATGTATTATAATGGAATCAAAAGATAATGGAGCATCAATACACACCTTGCATTCTTCCCCTGCAGCATCTGCAATAAATGTTTCTGGGTCTGATATGCAGGATAAGAATGAAGTCACTTTCAGGGTTGTCAACCAGTCTTCATAATCCCATCTCCCCCATCACCTTGTATCACCACACCAGTCACCGTGGTTTGATACCCGATATCTGCCTGAATCCAAGGTGCATCATCCGAGGAAGAGGCATGTCACGCCCGATTGCCATTAAGTCTGTCATAGTATGCGTGCCAATTCAAGGAAAACCTAGTTGTTGCTTGAATGTCACCATCAGGTGTACATCCATCTTCCATATCAAGTGGAACAAAGCATTCTAGAAGAAAGAAAGTATTGAGATAAATAAAAAAATATAGCTACAACGATATAATATTTTATTATTTATTAAAAAACTAAAAGCCCTCGCTGGATCTTCAATATGCTTAATTCTAACAGCCTATTAAAAGAGATTTGAATGAGTTAAAGCGGAAAATTGGGAATACGTGTACATTTTGTCAATGTTAACCAGACAAACAGCAAAAAGGAAGTTATATTCCTTGGCTTCCTTCATTGTTTGTTGAATCTCCACCCGAGTCCTCAATAGTTGATGAACCTGGAAATCGATTGAAAATAATGAACTTTTATTTCGAATGCTGCGTGTCTGTAAAGCCAGTGCATTTCTCAAAGGCCCTTGGTGGGGCATGAATTGTGTGTTAAAACCCCAATGTATGCCACTCGCTGTCACCTTAAGGCTCCCGGCAATATTCTAGGAGTATATAAACACTGCCGTTCAATCAGATTTTTATTGTTATTATTATATTGAAGAAAAAATCAGAACATTTTCCACCAAACCTCTCCTTTTGGTGTGAGAATAGTTGAAGTAATGTTTTGATTTTTGGTGAAAATGTTCAAACAAAACAGTTTTAAATAATTTGAAAATGTTGTGAATATTAATAATTTGTGAAATGTTTTGAGCATTTTTAAATATTTTTAAATGTTTTGATTGTATATTTTTTGAATGGTAAATTATAGATTTTATGGAAATGTTACTAACATTTTAAGAAATTGTAAACATTTACTACATTTAAAAATTGGATGATAAAAGTCATTAACATTATTTAGAGGGTCATTCAATAAGTGAAGACCTGAGCGCAAGAAAAACACAAGTCCATTTTTGTCTAAATTGAGTTAAGTTTTGATTTTGGGTAGCTTTAGTGGTGAGAAATATGGACAAATTACTGAATTTTGAATTTTAAGTCTTAAAATATATTTTTCAGAGGGGTCAAGTTTTGCACTATAGCCAATGTGAGCGCTACTTCTCCTACTCTTTCGCTCTCTTGACTTAATAGTTAAGCTCATCATTCTACGCATTTATTAATAATAAAGTGAAGTTATACCGTTCGTAAAACTATCTACTACTTTTTGTTTTGCAACACATATAGCCAAGGGCGTCCCCAGACCCTTTTCATTGGGGGTGTAAAGGTCATCAATTGCCGACAGAGCCGGTTGTGACGACAAAAAAAAAATGTCGGCTCGCTTCGCTCGCCGGAATTCATACACGCATATTTTAGTATGGACTGTATGGTCAGGGGCGTCAATCAGTTTTCAGACATGGGGGGGGGGGGGGGGGGACACAAATTTGATAATGATAAAGCAGCGCGTAGCGCTGATTGAATAGTTCTGGGGGAGCCAATGGCGTATCCAGGACTGTTTTGATAGGGGGGGGGGGGGGCACACATCCTCAAGCCATCTTGTTTATTTTCAAATATTGAAACGTTGAAACTAATACAAAGCGCTCAAAAACCTGCAGAAAATATGCGCGCTGAGCGTGCAAAATCTTTCAGTTTTTGAACTAAAATGGTCATGGAAAACTGCCCTGAAGCTTTCTTGAAGCGCGCAAAAATTGGCATTTCTAACACTTAAATAGTCAAGTATGACGTTTTTGGCGGTTTGATATTGCATAGTTACACATATCAAGTCCTGATCCAAATTGTATGGTTTGAGAGCCATTATAATGTTAAAACCTGTAGAAAATATACGCGTAGAGCGCGCAAAATTTTTCAGTTTTTGAACTAAAATGGTCATTGAAAACTGGTTGGAAGCTATCTGATACTATAAATTAAGCTTAAATAATGAAACATTGAAACTAATACGCGCGAAGCGCGCAAAATTTTGCATTTATAACACTTAAAGGGTCCAGTATAACGTTTTTAACGTCACACATATTTGGTTTGGTTCGAGACCATTATAATGTTGATACCTGTAGAAAGAAAGATTTTCAGTTTTTAAGCTAAAATGGTCATGGAAAACTTTCCTGAAGCCATCTTGTTCAGCTTGAATAATGAAACATTGAAACTAATACGCGCGAAGCGCGCAACATTTGGCATTTCTAAAACTTAAAGGGTCCTGTATGATGTTTTTAACGTCTCCCATATAGGTCTAATATTTGGTTTGGTTCGAGATCCATCATAATGTTGGAACCTGTAGAAAGAATGCGCGCGAAGCGCACAAAGATTTTCAGTTTTGAAACTAAAATGGTCATGGAACACTTTCCCGAAGCCATCATGTTTTTGTTGAATAATGCTAACAAAACATGGTCAAATGTTCAGTATAGGCATGATAGGCCTACAGCCTGTATGTCCGACATCGACATAGACCTATACCATTACGTGAAATATTGATTGTGCCCCTGGTGCACTCACAAATCCTGGTCTCACGCAAATAACGACAGTTGTGCTTATTGTCTTAATTATAATGATAATTTGCATTGTTCAAGTCGAAGTTAGGACAGAGTCTACTTATAAGTTCTTACTTTGCATTGACACCTAAACGTTGAAGTTGGACTTACTTTTGCGATAGACTAATAGTGGGCTTGTTGCAGAGTCTATAATCAGTACAATGAGAACAATTGGTCTACATCAACTTGCATAATTATAGGCGAATTATTTAATATTTCGTTTCCTATGTGCCAACATGATTGGCCATTGGCGACATTATTGACTTGGGTTTGCATTGACAACGACAATGAAATAGGCCTAGTTAATATAATTAAAGAGCAATACAGGTCCCACACATTGCCCGTTAGGCCTAGACTATTCCGACACAATTTTGTGCGTGTCTTGACAATGAGCAAAACAAAGACTTGGGCCTAGGCTGTGAATCATGTGCACCGACACAACATCTCATAACAATGGGCTCGTTCACAGTGCCTACAAATCCATATGCCTACATTGCCTTTGTTCATTTTTGATTTGATTTGTGTTAACATAACATATGCCGACACAACATTATCATTTGCGCATACGATAATTGTTATAGGGCTTTCTTTCTTTCTTCCTCTTTTCCTTTCTTTCTTTCCTCTTTCCTTTCTCTTTCTTTCTTTCTTTCATTCTTTTTTCTTTCTTTCTCCCCTTTCCTTTCCCTTTTCATTCCTCTTTCTTTCTTTCTTTCTCTCCTTCTTTCTTTCCCTTTTTCCCTCCTTCCTTTGATTTGCCCACAGCACCATAATTTTGCCGACAGATTTGATGAAGGGGGGGATGACACCCCAACAAACACCCCCCCCCCCCCCCCCCCCCCCCCCCACCACCCACCCCTCTGGGCACGCCCTTGCATATAGCTGTTAGTTTAAGTGTGGCATCAAAACAATTCTGCAAGGCTGCTCTATCCATGTTTTTAATTTTATCATGGGAATTACTTTACTGGTACGGCAGTGGTATCATCATGGTAACTGGTTACCGACGTTGGATCTACAGATGATCCCTCCCTTGATGTTGGCTCTAAGAATATGAAGAATGAAATTGAAAAAACTAATTATGTACTATTTCGGCAATGGCATTACATAGTGATGCATAATCGGTGGTATTACATAGCTAGTGACATATGATATCTATTTTGTGAGGTACATATATGGCCCCATCACATCAAAAATACCTTTTGTCGGTTTTTCTAGTTTCCAGATAATATCTTTAAAATATAAAAAAATAAAAAGGAAATGCTAAGCTTCCATTCATCATAATCACTGGTTCTTAAGGCTAAATTTCAATTACGAGGTATCAATTTAAATCTTGATTTTTGCATGTTTTTGATGATGTGAAAATCAGACACTGGATAAAGTATGTCGTTCTTAATTTTTGTTACAAAGTTTCCAAATGACTAGAAATTGGTAACATCCGATATTTATTGATCTTCAAAGGCAGGGCTGGGACAGCGAAACTTACGTTATCTGGTTATCTTCATAGGGAAAACTTGAACAGGAAACAACCACAATTATATTTAACGAGAGTGCTGGAACACGGACACATGCGTAGATGAATGAGCGGGGAAGATATATATCCTCAAAAAAGGTGACCTAAAATACACTTCCCCATTGAATATGATTGATCATTGGTAATGTCCATAACTATGCATTAATGCCTACTGCTGGTCGTTATGTATCACTTAAGCAAATTCTGATGTCTAAGTTATTTCGTACGTTTTTAGGTGACGGATACGAAATGTACAATAATGCATTAACAGGTTATATCATGGAACGTACATAATTTATCATAAATATGCAAATTAAAACAATCTATCATAATGAGTAGAAAGTATATGAAGCACACGTGGGGAATGGCACTATATTACCATCAATTATTATCATTATTTGCGCAAATCATCTCAGACCTAACCTTTCATGCACGTTTGGAGAAGGTTTTTACCAAATGTGTCAACTACACGATAAAAGTCATCAACATTAATTATATTACAAAAATATGTTTTAGGTTAATTTAAGATTAACAGCACCTGTACATCAACACGTTTAAGTCAATTTGAGTATTTGCTAAACTTAAGTCAATTCCAAATATCGAGAAATATACGACCATTTTCATATCTCTCCGCGCACAACAGCAGTAAACAGTTAACAAAGCGTATGTGCGCAATTATTACGTTGTCAGAAGAAGAAGAAAAATATTTGTTTGTCAAAATATGAAAAAAGATCTGCATTTTAGTAAAATTTGATACCACAAAATAATGATTTCTCTGACTTATTTCCAAGTGGCAATTAATACCGACCCAAGCATTTGTTTGTCTTGTCAAAATAAGGCAAAATTGTGACAGATTCTTTTGATTTTTTAACGGTCTTGAAGAGGAAATAATCCAAAATACAGACCGACAGACTATATCTGAGCGGTCCCTTTTGGTTTTTTTTCCATCGCCTTATTGAAGAAGTGTATCATGTTTATCATTAAACAAGTTGAAAATAATGAACACACAAACAAACATAGGTATGCTTTTTAGCTTTGATTTCTTATTTTTAACAGTAGTTACTAAGTGAAAAACAACTGTCACCCTATTTGTAAGGAGCCTTTACAACAAATGGTTCCAGAAATAAGTCAGTTGAATTTGTATTTCAAATACTTCTACACACAAGAACAATTAATCCCCAGACCAAACCTACGTGGACGCATTGAAGGCTGATATTGGACTCGGTCATGCTCATAATGAATTATGTAGATACCTTTGTGGAGTATTTGTATTGCAAATGAACGAAGTGCATTATATAGACGTGTATTTGTAATGGGTTTATTTTCTTATGATATCAATTATTGAAGGATTGATCAATTAATACATGTATATTAATCAATAACTGTCAATTGCTGCAAGCTATAAAGTGATATGCTCGTAAGCCTATTATAATAACTGGCTTAGTGGTTGCTTTACACATGTATTGTTATATTGTAATGCAAACTAAGGACGAATAAGTTTATAGATGGTCTGAAAACCTGAATGCATTTTTGTTTGTGAAATTAATCACCAATTATGTATGAACAGTAATTATATTGAATAATATTCATTTAACAATATTTAAACTTATTTAATAATTATAACAGTTGTTTATTATAAACAACTGTTAAGACCACCTTAAAGACAAATTTGAGTTTGTGCTTTTTTAATTCAAGTACGAAATTAGTTCAGGCAATTTGTTCTCAAATGGCATATTATAGGGATTTCCAGGATAAAAATGTAACACAATGCGAGTACATATTTGACATTTTCAGATACAGGCATTTAAAGTTTACAAAATATTGTAGGAATTAACATAAAAGTTCAATTTGGCTGTTACTTGGTGAGTAGGTTATGTCTCTGGAATTTATATTCTACACAAAATTCGTACTTACATTGTTTATTGATCAATATTAATCTATTTATTGATTTTGGACTTTAAAAGCACTTCTTGCGCTCCGATCAATTCATAACAAATCTTGCAAAAATTAATTAGAGCCTTGAACAAATAATACTAATATTCTATAAATACCTCCACTAGGCGTGGCGCACCAATGGAGTAGGTCATATGTCATAAGTTGGTGTAATAATTTAATTTGTAAATTGAGAGAAAATTCACCAATTTTGATTCAAATCCACATAACTTATATTGTATGTATACATCCGATCTACACGGAGTAAAGATATTTGGAAACCTATCACTACTACAATACCAGATATGTAAATACCAAGTGATAGTATACAGGGTGTGCATTAATTATACAGGGTGTTACATAAGAAAAACACATTTTTGTACTAGTTTTGATATACCCAGTGTTATTTTTTTGCTAAAGTATTACATTATAAACAAGTATAGTAGTAAGAAGGCAGACTTTAGGGCTTTCAGTTTAAAAAAAAAGTATATCGACCAATCATGCTTCGTTAAAATATACAAGGTGGCCAAAGTTATGTATATAAAATAATGGAAAACAATGCTTTAGAGACAAAAATAAATTCTAGTTTGAGTTTTAAGGCAGTAATTATGTTTTGAACAATTTGATTAGATACCTAGATGAACAGAGCCAATTATAGCAGAATTTAGTTGACAACAATTTAATATACAGGGTGGTCAAAATGAAGAGTGGAACAATTCCAAGAGAGGAAACCTCTAATGTCTATACCTAATTTTGGAGTTGATAACCGCATGATTGCTGTGCTGGATTAGACTACATGTACATTTATAAATTTCAGATCATAACATCATGCTAGATACCATCTTATAATATTATTCAGGGTGTCAATAAAGATATAGCTTAATGGCCAATTTTATGACCTATATATTTGCATACATTTTGAAAAACAAAATTCTGTGGATTTTAAAAGTCCAAATGTACACTATCAGGAATTACAAGTACACCTTGCATCAAGTAAATTCTAATCATACATGTATACAAACTTACATGATAATCATTGCAACTTTTGCAATATATCAATTAGTCTTGATTTAATTAATTAAATTATTAATCAATTAGTGATAATTAATAAGAAAATAACATAATTGTTGCATTCAATTATAGTTAGTTTATAAACAACATTTAATCTGATAACCGATGTAGAATTATATTACTTAAATACGTTTTAACACACAGAACCTGTTAAATGCACCTTCAAAAATGAACTAATTAGCACTTAATTAAGCACTTAACTAATTAGATTGTTGGTGACAAATGATATATTATCAGATATGTGTGTTATTGATTATAATACCTGTGCAGTTTGTGATTCCTGACTCTATGGCAGCCCCCCGCCCCCCCCCCCCCCCCCCCACCACCACCACCACCACCCCCTGCAGCCCCCACATAGTCCACCCCTCACTACATGCGCATTTACCGGTCCAGCTCCTTTATTTGTTATCGTAATGAACTGGGATTTTTTTATTTAAAAGAGGACATAATTAGCAACAAAATGACACCCTACTTAATTCAATAGGTCAAGTACTTTAAAAATCAATTGATATCTATAGTTGATTCGCAGACATTGGCCGATTCACCATTTCAGTCAGAGGTAACAGAAGCAAAAGAGGGGGAGGCACTCGAATTTTAATCGTAATATGCATGGATAATACCTTGTCATCATCAGTGCCTGTACTATTGTGACGTATTCACCACTATGTAAAGATAGGGGTGAACAACTATTATTAAACCTAGTGACTGGGAACTTGCGGCAAAATTATCTGCATTGACTTTGCCTGCAAACAGGTGTTGTCAATTGCCCGCATATTTTTGATACAGAAGATGTGTTGTTATTCAGATAAATTGATAAAGGTATTCAGGTGTAGCCAGAAATACATAAAGTAACGTTTATAATCCGTATATCTTGGTTGATGTAACTTTTTCTCCATCATAGGCCAAATGGTTTTGTACCTGGTTTATACAAAAGATGATGATTGAATTAATTCGTTTTTTCTCACAAATTAATATGTAGAACGGGTCTTTTTTAGTTTCATGTTTCCTTTATGTCACGTGCATAATAAAAAAGGAAAATAATAAAAAGTGAAACTTGATTATCCACTAAATGAATATAGGTTGACAAACATAACATTTTTCTTTTGAAAACTATATAAGGTCGATGATGGTCGATTTTTATCATTGTGGTGACCGCTTCCAAAGGGATAACATATTTAAAGCTGTTGTATTAAGTATTTAGTTGCCGTGATTTGTAAAGCTACATGATCAGCTATATTCACTAAAGCCACACTATCATGAATAGCATTTGATTATGGAACGCAAATAATAACATCTATAAAAGTACCGCTGTTTCATCATTGGTCAAAATGGGTTCCTCTAACGCCCAATGGACGAGGTCCAAAATCGAAACCAATACGCCAGAGTTTATGAATCTACTATAATCACAATTATTTTTATGTGTGACATACACCAATTCACAACATATGACCAGTAATCAAATAGCCAAGAAAGAATGATGGAAGCAACTATAAGCTGCTTCCATTGTGCCAATAATGATGATTCGCTCGTTTGCGCCACCTAGAAGGTAATCGGCCAGCTGACAAGAGGTGTGAAGTTTATGTCCATGGCAACAATTTGATTAAAATGTTCAGCGATTCGAATGTCTTCATCAAAACAGCTGAAATATTACACACAAGCATTCCTATTGAGTACATTAGTAGAAAGTGTGTTGACATCGTATCGGCTGATTGCACACCATACATAATAAAAGGTCTTTTGAAATCGCGGGTTCCGCAACAATGATTGATCGATGTCTGTGTAGAAATATACAGTCCACTTTGTTGAGTGTCTTCACTGTTTTGGAGTGATTCTCACTTTGTTGGTGATTTTCTTTCAACTCTTGGTTTTGAGGTTTTAGCTCTTTTTAAGAGAATACAATTTTGCTAAGAAACAAAAACTTAAAGGGGTACTAAGAGATGTGTTGAAGGCTGCGCCCTCAATTATAATAAAAAAAACCGGGATTTCTACATTTGTACAATTGTATTACATACACGATATTTAATACACTTTCAGCTTTTAAACGGAAACAACTTAAAAGTTGTTTGTCTCTTGTGATTGTTGTTGCTGGATTTCTTCAGTTCGTCATCTATTAAGGGCTCGGGCGGAGATTCAACATACAGTGGAGGTAGCCTAAGCCAAGAGAAATGTAACTTCCTTATTAGTGTTTTAGTGTTTGCTGTGGTATCTGCCAAAAAAGAAAAATACCCCCCCCCCCCACACACACCTCCACGCAAATGAAATACAATAAGCACACATTGTTCCATAATCCATAGGTGGACAGGTTTTCTTTCTGATTTTAATTCCTTGAAATGTTGGTAACATTCCAAAACAATTCTAAAATAATTTCAAAAAATGTTGAATTAAAGATTATTTGAAATTCACTTTCTTTGTTAACACGTAGAAAGCGAAATAAAAGTTCATCATTTTAATTTTATTAAGGTTCATTACTATTGAAGGCTCGGGTGGAGATTCAACAGACAGTGGAGGTAATTCAAGAGTAACGCCCTTTTTGGTGTTTATTGTATCATTTGACCAAAAAGAAAATACCACAAATACTCCCATCTCCACTCCTCCCCCAACGCGCACACAAACTAAAAACACAAATGCAATACAAAAAGCACACCTTGTTCCATAGGTTGGTAGATTTTTAATTTCTTGGCATTTTGGTAAAATTAACAAACAGTTATAAAATTGTCCACACACACAAATCAAATCAAACATTTCCATTTTATCAACCATTGAGGGCTCGGATCGGGTGGAGATTCAACAGACGATGAAGGTAAGCCAAGAGTAGTGTAACTTCCTTGTTGGTGTTTGTTGTAGCATTTGTTGATAACAAAGAGGAAATTCAAACGCACCCATTTTCCACTTTAGCTCATTCTAAATCTCTCAAGGTCTGGGGTGATGCTCTTTGAGGCTGTTGGAGTTTTGCTTATTGAAGATCCAGCGAGGGCTGACCTCATTAGTTATTATGATCAATATTAAAATATTATATCTTATGAGATTATTTGTTTTATCTCATTTTTTATTTTTTAGATTGCTCTGTTCCACTTGGTATGGAATATGGATCGATACCTGATGGTAACATACAAGCCTCACCAGGGTCTCACAGTACACCCAGTGCAAGTAATAGCACTCTGGCATGGTGCACCGTGAATTCAGGCAGATATCCGATATACAACCACGGTGACTGGTGTGGTGACACAAGGTGATGGGAGATTTGGGACTTATAAGAACGACTGGTGTCAACACTGAAAGTGTCTACATTCTTATCTAACTCATCAGACCCAGAAATCTTTATTACAGATGCTGCAGAGGAAGAATACAAGGTGTGTATAAATTGATGCTCCGTTATCTTTTGATTCTAATATACTACATGTATAGGTTTGAAAGTAACTCAAAACGTGTCTGCTGTAAAGATAGAGATATCCTCAGGGGGACCGTACTGAAAATGATTCTAAGTTTTGATAACATCTAAAGTATCAACTCAATGCATACTAGTCATGCTAGTAGTTCGTATTCAATTACAATAGCGGACAAAAGGGACTACACCCAATTCCGCATTTACCAAGCGGAATATGTGCTAAAGCCGTTCAGCACTAAATCCCTCCTCGTTTGGTAATAAGTTCCGGCTAAAAAAATATTTATACAAATATTTTGTGATAATTGGGGTCATTTGGGAATGAGTTGGGCGTGAGGGTAGCATGATATATATAAAGTGAAATGTAATCTCTTATACTTTGCTCAGAATATTACAAAATATTAATTTTCAATGTTATTTTATCACGTGGTACACACGTAACACTGTTTGACGATTTTATTAAAAATACAAGTATTCCCGGACCCGACATTCCACAATGGGAACTAAAGGGCAAATAAATAAGGCTGATTTGTGCCATGAGACATTTATCTGGTGTTGTGCTACCCCCCCCCCCCCCCCCCCCCCCCACCCCTCTAAACATCCATATTTTAAGGTGAATAAGGTAAACTCATTGTTGTTGTTTTTTTGATATTTTTTCACCCAGGTATTCAGCGCCAATAATGACATTGACACAACCTCGACGTACGTGTCACTGCTCAAATCGTGCGCATCTATTCACTGACTATGTCAGGTCACTGGAATATGAGATTTGAACTGCAGGTTGAAAACTAGTATGAATTGATAGCGAATTACGGAATTCATTATATTGATATGCGACCTGCATTTATATCAGTCAATTGTGGCCTGCTATTTATTGGGAAACATGCTATGGAGGTTATCCATGAAGCCATGCGCAACGGATTACAAAGGGTAATCACACCCGGTCTATTTAGTACGGTTTGTAAAGGACCTAGAATGCCATTATCGTTACAGATTTCACAAAACGGCCATATTCGCTATAGCTTAACATGAATATATGGAATAAGATTTTCGTCCTTTTTTGGCCAAAAAAACGCCTTTTTTGGTGTAAAATAACAAAATAACAATTCTCATTATGTGAATACGATACAATTTGTCTATCGCTTCTCAATATTGTGGAAATATTGTAACATGTAGTAGATTTAAGTAGAAATTAAAAAGGGAATTGTTAAATTCTCAGACATTTTTTTTAGGCCAAAAATGTGTGTTTTTAGGTGAAAAATTCAATTTTTCTTATTTGATGTTTAGAGGTAGTTTCAGACATCGCATTATTTCAGAAGTTGCTTTATTTTAAAGATAAGGCTTCAGAAAAGTTTTTGGTTAAAAGAAAGCGAGTGTCATAAATATTAAAACAGCTCAAAAAAGGTAGAAAAACGTAAATATTGGATTATTTTCATTTTTTTTAATTTAAATATTTTATTTTTGTATGGTTTTTTACATGATAAACACAATTTTACGCCCGAGTTTTCTTACAGACTTTAATGTGTAATAAAGTTTACATAATATATAGACGAATCCTTTTTTGGCTATGTTTCTTAAATTTTAGAACAATAAATAGAAAATGTATAATAGATAAATAATCAGTTACAAACAAAAAGATTATCATTCTCAAAAATACATGAACTAATAGGTTTCAATCACCAAAGTGTTCAACAACTATTTGTGTATACGTGTAGTGCAATAAAATCTCAAAACCCAAAAATTACGTCCATTGTTTTATAACATTTTTACCTAAAAACATATTTGTAAGCCAAAATATATGTTTTTTTACATTTTTATCGTTCTCATCGTCAAATTACATTGGGCAATTTGCATACTGCTCTAGTTCACAAGGCAAACATCCGAGTATCATATTTTTTGATGTAAATGTCTTAATTTTAAAGGGAAATTCGAACATTTAAATCAAATTGTTATGGTCATCATTTGTTTATTGTTAACATATAATGATATGACGTATAGTTATCGGGATGATTATGAAAAGGTTCATCGACACGTGTAGTGTTATTATTTAAATGGTATAACAATATTAAGTCATTGCTATCCAGGTTTTTTTTGTTGAAAAACAATGAAATCATAATATTTGAGTTGATTCTGTTTCCGAAGAATTTGTTTTCGAAGATTTTGTTTAACACTAAGCAGTTATATATTTCTGTTGATTATGAACCACCAACTACAAGTTGTTTATTCTGAAAGGTATAAAACTTCCCAAATTGAAAAACAGACAATACCGATAATACTGTTTGGGCGGCAAAAGACATGTTTTGGTAAAACATATTATTTGTATATAGGCCTATATATATTTATGTAAACTGCTCAAATTCAATCACAAAATGTTCAAATATCTCCAAATATGATCATTCAGTGTTATACCAATGAAAAGCTGACGTGTTCATCTTTACAATGGTACCCAAATTTGAAGCAATCCCATGTTCTAGTGCTCAGCCACTGGCTAGAGAACATGGATAGGTCGTTATCTGAATGTGCAACATCAACTCTATTTTGTACTCAAAAGTCAATAGAGCATCACTCTACACTGTACTGGTCAATGCAACACTCCATTGAACAGACGACAAAGTGAACATGAAACAGGGCATGAAATAAGGCATGAAATGGTGTTGATCTTGGCACATTCGGATTGTGACCTACCCATGTTCTCAAGTGGCTGAGGATTGGAACAAGGGATTGCTTTAAATTGGGGATAATTTTGAAGATGAACACATGAGCTTTACACTGATATATAACATTGAATGAACACTTCCTGAGATATTTGTAAATGTTGTGCTTGAACAAAGTTTCCGAACTTTTTTTAGCAGTTTATATATCCTTGGTAAACAAATGGAACATTTGATAACATATGCCCATAAATCATACTGTACCCTTTTCAAATGTTGATACGGAAAACTATGTTATATTATAATGAGCCTAAACAGTCATAATAATCAAATGCTAAACATCAGGTATTATGTTATTGTTTTTAATGTTTAAGTTGAAGTACAAACATTGATGATATATAATATAAAAGCAACTAATGCATTTCGACTTCAACATTTGCTCCAAAATGACGAGATTTATAAAATAGCAAATTTCAAAAAAATGGCAGCACATGATGTCCTCTCAGGTTTACCGACAACTTGTGAGTTGGCGGTAATTTTGAAATAGAACCCTGGTAGGTCAATTTGCAAAGTAGGGGATTGGTATATCGTATAACCGGGTACATCAACTTGAGAATTCTCTTGCTATCTCTATGTGATGTGCAAGCAGTATGAGATGGTAAATGTCGTATGTCCATCTAATCTACGAAGAGGCTTACCCGTAGTTGAAGAAAAAGACAATTTGGATTACGATCTTTCTGCAAAGGTTCTTTCCATGGGACAAGTATTACTCTTGATAATCCCGGAATTATCAGGAACTCGGCTACATTCGAACTTGAGCCTGATACTTCCATGGTAAGCCCCACACTACCGGAATCCCCCTGTAGCGACACAAGCATCGATAACCACCAGAAGTTGCCATCATGGATTTCAAGAGGCAGATGGATTCAGCAAAAGTGAGAAAAGACGATGCATCTGAATTGAACCTCAGAACTCAAGTATGTCGTTAAAGATTATTTTGACGTCACATGCGAGTCCTACACACATGAGCAATGTCTCTAACAGTAAATGTACGGCATGATTGTATAATTTGAATGTGAATAGTCTTGAAATATATACATTTATTTACTCGAGATAGAAATCGAGATACGACAAGTTTAAGATGTAATTCTGCTATTATGTGTAATGTTTTTGACCATGGACATTTGATAATTTCTTAATTTCAAAACTGTCTACTAATTTCAAAATTGTTTGTGCATTCAGGAAATTAATTTGTAGATCATATAGAGTAAATTCATTAAAAAGTTATTTTTCCCCCAAAATGCAGATTTTAGCCGAATTATGGGTCGTTTTTTTGCGTCTTGAGAAATTCTTGTATCTTATATCCATACCAATATGTGTGCCAAAGATGGCCGTTTTGTGAAGTTTGTAACGATAAAATCCTTTACAAACCCCGCTAATTCTACATTCAATCAAATCAATTGAATCGGTTGCATCAATTGAATCGATTGCATGAACCGTGTTACAAAATTGGCATCCATATCACGATACAAGTGTGCCTTCTTTCTGACAATCTTTAACACAGTTATTATATCTCGACAAGATGACAGCTAATCAAAAACACGAATAACCTCTATTGAGTATCGACCATTGGTGGCCAGTATGATTGGTAATAGCCTAGATTAATTACATGTATGTTTATTATAAATGTGTAGCAAGGACATGAGCCGGCTAATGTCCTTGCTTTTCAAAGTTGGGCTATGAGTCGAGACTTGTTATGTTTGTTTAAGTTGTGGAACTTGCGCTAGTTATCTGCCTCGCTCTTATTTATTCACATTGTTAAAGTTCCCTATTGAATCGCTTATGCGATCCTCTATAGACCATTTCAAATCCGAGAATATACGATCGGTTCCGAATGTTTCCGATTAGCCGAGTGATTTGACGCTCGGTTACATGACCTGTCAGCTCACAGGTCATGGCCATGTGCTGGAGAAAAACAAACGTGTTTTTCACCCGTCTGCCCGTGTGGTAGATTGCGCTGGTTTTGGTGATAGATTGTATCCTTCACAAAGTTGATGTTGCAGCATTTCAGTAAAAAACGGTGAGATGAAAGAGATTTGGGGCAATATTTTCACTTTTTACCGTCTGCTCGATACATTTGGAATTTGCCGGTGAACGCCTTTGTTGATAAAAAAACAAAATAGTCTCGTTCCACGTTTTACTTCTCATGTGTGCACGTGTGTATGTAAACATAGTAAATCACTAGGAGAACAACCAACTAGGACACTGCTGTGAAGACAATCAACTGTTGCGAAGAACGCGCAACGCACCTACTCCACGTGACCTGTTTTTCCGAAGATTTCCGATCTCAATTTGAAATGGTCTATGTTGGTATGTGATGCGTAACCCTTCGCATCTCAAATGTGGTGTTTATGTATTGTAAGTGATAAAGATAAATAATAAATTGTTACGTTATAATATGTGATGTGAACAGTGAAAATAAAGTTTATTGCACTAAGTAGAAACATAGAAATATTTTAATTAATTTTGTTTTCTGTATGATCAGTCCTGTTATATAAACTACATGTAGAGTGTCCATCGGAAAATCACCGCCGGTGAACGAATGTGTTGGTGGAAATCTGGATCATGGACCATCGGTATTGTAATTCGTATGATGTGACACTCAATTGAATGATATATTTCACGGAATAAAGCGCAATATATATTTGACATAGCTTAATTCTGTAGTTGCACCAAAGAAAAAAAACATTGCTATACTCAGTATGCTCTGTGTTACATATCAGAACATACACAGCGTGTACTGAATACATACAGTTAAGCCCACAATTATTCATACCCCTTGGAAAATATGAGTTTTTTGCGTTTTTCTCATATCTATACCAGCTGGAGTGGTGGAACTTTCACTTTACACTAAAGACAATTAGTTTGCAAGTACAAATCAATATATTTGGGCTCAACATTTTTTGCATAACAATAGAATTGAACAAGAATTATGTTTTTATGCCTGTCCAAAATTATTCATACCCCATACCAAGTCTAAGGATTGAGACCACTTTTTGTGATAATACACATGTTTTTGACATTCCAAACATTCTTTATATTGTGTGATAGGCTTTTATATTGTTATGTAATTATTCCATGATGTGTGCATACAATGTGGATGCATTACAAATATGTTCTATTGAATGTACAGTGAGGGATATTATAGGACAACACTCTAGCTCTTTGACAGCATGGCGAAGAAGATCAAATAACTTTTTGTGCATATTGTGAATGCTCACAAAGAGGGGAAAGGCTACAGAGCTATTTCGAAACAATTTCAAGTGCAAGAATCCACCACACAAAGCATAATTAGGAAGAACAAGACGTGCAACTCACTAAAAAAACATTGAAGGATGCAGTCGGAAGCCAGCGGTGTCCCCTTGTTTGGCAAGAAAAGTATTGCGAAAAGCCAACAACAATCCACAGATCACCATCAATGCTCTCCTGAACAACCCTGGCAATTATTGGACCAAGATATCATGGCAGACACTCCAGCATATATGGCACATGAGAGGTCTCCATGGAGGCCGACCAAGAAAGACTCTACTCCTTAAAAGAGACACAGAGAAACCTGTCTTGCATCTTAAACAACCCCAACACTGAAGACCAAAAACTTGGATCTTTGTTCAGAAGTGCTCTTGCAAATGCTAGATGAGTTTCTCATTGTCTCTTTTCAGGAGTAGAGTCTTTCTTGGTCGGAGTCCATGGAGAACTCTTGTGTACTATGTCTGCTGGAGTGTCTGCCTTAATATCTTGGTCCAAGACTCACCAAGGTTGTTCAGGAGAGCATTGACGGTGATATGTGGATTGTTGTTGGCCTTTCACCATACTTTTCTTGTCAAACAAGGGGACACTGTTGGCTTCCGACCGTGTTCTTCAGGGTTTTTAACTGATTTTAACTGATTTTAACTGTCTTGTTCTTCCTAATTATGCTTTTTATGGTGGAATTTGGCACTTGAGATTGCTTCGAAATAGCTTTGTAGCCTTTCCTCTCTTTGTGAGCATTCACAATGCACAAAAAAGGTCCTCACTGAGTTATTTTATCCCCTTCGCCATGCTGTCAAAGAGCTAGAGTGTTGTCCTATAATATCCCTCACTGTACATTCAATAGGACACATTTGTAATGCATCCACATTGTATGGAATAATTGCATAACAATATAAAAGCCTATCACACAATATAAAGAATGTTTGGAATGTCAAAAACATGTGTATTATCACAAAAAGTGGCCTCAATCCTGAGACTTTGTATGGGGTATGAATAATTTTGGACAGGCATAAAAACACAATTCTTGTTCAATTCTATTGTTATGCAAAAAATGTTGAGCCCAAATATATTGATTTGTACTTGCAAACTAATTGTCTTTAGTGTAAAGCAAAAGTTCCACCACTCCAGCTGGTATAGATATGAGAAAAACGCAAACAACACATATTTTTCAAGGGGTATGAATAATTGTGGGCTTAACTGTACATGTGTATTGGGTGTAGAGGCAATACTCGTTTAAGGGTGTCTGGGAAATAGTTGGTCATGCACGCTTATAGCATGATAGTTGAGTGCCCCCCCCCCCCCCTCCCCGGTTTCTTTTCAGGGTCTCCGCAGGCTCCACTTCGAAACGTGTACTTTTTAAATTGGTAAACATAAACATCCTATCATTTAAAGGGATACGCAAAAGTGTCGACGTATTTATATTTTTTGTAATTTACTTCAGAATTCAAGGTGAATATTAACACTTTCCACGCGGCAGTCGTCTGCAGAAGACAGTTCCAAAATGTCACATAATGTTTAAGAAATATTGAATTGCATCATCATATTTGGAATCACCATGAGAAATGCATTATCATAATTACAAACATTGGTTGAGTACTTTTTGAGATAATATTTTTAAAGTTAGGAAAGGTTTGTGAACAATCTGTTTTGTGTAATGGTAAAACTAATGTATACCCGCGTGGAAAGTATTAACCCTAACCCCCTGAGTGCTAAAAAATGCTAATCCAAAGTCCCTCTCCAAACGCATGCGCCGTCGGTTTTCGATGACGTAGTCAACCGAGCCTATATAATGAGTGCAGTATACTGCACGAACTCATTTGAGTACATCTATTCATGATCCAGGGCTGAACTTAGTACCCGTCCGCATGCCCGTGGTGGGTAACTTTTCAAATATACACGCTCGGCTGGCCGGTAAGAATTTTGCTGTTGGTAATTGAAAATTACTTGTTTACAGTCGGGCTGGTAACTTTTACATGCTACCAGCCCGGCTGGCTGGTTGGAGAACAAATGAAGGTACACCCTGTATCACACCATGCCAAGAAATCTTGGGTATCAGGGAGCAGCAGTTCAGTGAGTGTGATATATCAGTGACAGGTGCCATGGTTACTGGGAAAGTATGTTATATGGTCGGCACCAAGGGTACACGGTCAGTCTGTATCCTAAATCTGAGACTATTATACTGTAAAACCACTTAATTTCGCTAGCAATTTAATTTCGCTAGGAGTTCCAATTCGCTAAATTAAATTGCCACCAGTTATATTAATTATAATGGTTATATAAACTTAGTATATGAACATAGAAGATGGTACAAATCAGTGAAATTTAATTGCTGCAAAAGGTTGGCCATATGATAATTCGCTAAATTATGTTTTCTTTGTAAATTTATAATTTGTGTTAACTTGAAAACATATAACTTGTCTAAACACCAAATCAATCAAACATTGGCAACATTGACCGTTAAATGACCTTCTGTAATGGATATGTTGACAGGATATTTACCCCTACAATTGTTGCGTTATTTTGTAGCGAGTTATAATAAAAAGCTACTTGACAAGTAGATTGCACTTGAGTTACCGAGCTTGTATTTGCTGACTGGTCACTGATGCAGTGATTATTTTCACAAATATATTCTGTTTTATGCATCTTATTTCATTGAATAGTTTGATCAATCGTTTGATTACTTTTCGCCCAAAATAAAAGGTTAATATCATAAACATCATATTAAATATAACTCCAACTATACATTCAACTATAAATGTGTTTCCATGCTCACCAGAATATAACTCTCACATCAGCTGAAGAGTGCTTATGATTGGCTGATTTGGCTCAAACAGAATTCGACCCAGAGCAGGCTCAGGTATGATCCCACAATACATTGCAAGTCAACAAAACACGTCAAAACACAAAAAGTTCTTCAACATATTTTTGACCGCATGATCGTCGCAGCACTGGATGTCAACCTAACACAGCACATAATCCATTTTGTGGGATTCCAATTGCCTTACTTTTCCGGAAAAGGGGTCGGGACTGACAAAAAATAAAAGGTTGTAACAGACAAATCACTACATAACACTTGCTGCTTTCTATTCGGAGCCAATTTTACCAGATTTAGGCTAACGAATCCAATATACTCGTGACACTGTGTTCACACGTCGTATAAAAATCGCTGTAGTAAATCAACTCATGAATATCAATTTGCTCATTATCGGCAGTGTAACGCTATGGGAATTTTCAACTGAGATCAACTGGTACAGTTCCTCAATTTCTCAGTGTTCTTCTTACCATCAATTCCTATTTCTTGCGCTATATGTTGGGATAATTTCGAACCGCGCTGAATAGAGGCCCATAGGGTTATGAACAACGTGACATAAAACCCTATTTTAGACCACTACATTTTGAAATGAGACCGTTTAGAGGAAATTTTGCTTGAAGTGATTACTTTTTCTCACCAAAAGGTGAAAACAGTAGGTAGGGTAGCCTGATCGATTTTCCAAACGACCACCCTAAAGGGACTACATATCGGGGTGGGGGTGTGGGGGGGGGGGGGGGGGTACTCACGTATATTTGCCATACGGGTATGTGCGGCTGTCAAGACCCCCTTTTCATCCACTGGCAGTTCCAGTTCCATAATACCCCTTTTCATCCATTGGCAGTTCCCTTAGACCCTAAATTCAACCAAAAATCATTAAAATGTGTGAAAATCTTATGAATTTGAGTTATGTAGCCTTAAATTTTGCCTAAATTCAGTTCATAAGGCAAAATTTTGCCTAGCATTCAGTTTATAAGACACAATTTTGTATAAGAACTCAGTTCTCTAAGACCCCAATTTCGGCGACCGTTCAGTTCGGTAAGCCCCTGTTTTCAGACTGCCCAGCCGCACACCCCTACCCTCGTCACTATTCCGGGTTACATGTCCTACGAGCTAGGAAATATCACCGTAATCGCCCTTGTTTCTAAAATTTGAAAGATCTCTCAACATTTACCTAGTTGACATGCACAATGGTCACAATTTTGCCTAATGAACTGAATTTAGAAAATCTTTTAACACAGTTATTATATCTCGACAAGATGGCAGCTAATCCAAAACACGGGTAACCTCTATTGAGTATCGACCATTGGTGGCCAGTATGATTGGTAATATTCAGATGAATTACATGTATATTCATTTATAAATATGTAGCAAGGACATGAGCCGGCTCATGTCATTGCTTTTTTAAGTTGGGATATGATTCGAGACTTGTTATGTTTGTTTGAGTTGTGGAACTTGCGGTAGTTATCTGAATCGCTCTTATTTATTTACATTGCTCAAGTTCCCTATTGAATCGCTTATGAGATCCTTTATTGGTGTTCAAGAGGTCACGGGTTCGAGTCCCGCACCGGCTCATGTCCTTGCTTTTTAAGTTGGGATATGTGTCGAGGCTTGTTATGTTTGTTTAAGTTGTGGAACTTGCGCTAGTTATCTGCCTCGCTCTTATTTATTCACATTGTTCAAGTTCCCTTTTGAATCGCTTATGCGATCCTCTATGTTGGTATGTGATGCGTAACCCTTCGCATCTTCGGATGTGGTTTTATGCATTGTAAATGATAAAGATAAATAATAAATTGTTACGTTATAATATGTGATGTGAACAGTGAAAATAAAGTTTATTGCACGAAGTAGAAACATAGAAATATTTTAAATAATTTTGTTTTCTGTATGATCAGTCGTGTTATATAAACTAGAGTGTCCATCGGAAAATCACCACCGGTGAACGCATGTATGGGAAATCTCGTGTGGGATGGATCATGGACCATCGGTAGTGGTATTCGTATGATGTGACACTCAATTGAATGATATATTTCACGTAATAAAGCGCAATATATATTGACATAGCTTAATTCCGTAGTTGCACCAAAGAAAAAACATTGCTATAAATATACTCAGTAGAGGCTGATCAGTTTGTCACGGACGGACATTTTTGGAAAACACAGGAGGAAATGGATTATTAACACAAACTACTGCCCCTAAACAAATGTTTTATGTATTATGTTGAAGAGTGTCATCAACTTCATTGAAATTTATAAAATGTTGGTGTGTGTGGTTTGTTACTAGCAATAGACACAGTTAAATATTTCCCACGGACGTACAATATAGAAATAGGGTTCCCTACGTTTACGTAGTCTTCGTCTTCTATCTAAACCATACTGCCCTACCACGACAAAAGGAAGTAATGGACAACAGGACCATTTCTAAGTTACAAGGCAATACATGTTTTTCTTACAGCCTTCAAAATTGATGAATGGTATACAACTCAAGTTATATCAGTATATATCAGTTATATCAGTTATTTAAAGTGCATTTTGAATATTTCTGATAATTTTAAATTTTGCCATGTTTTTCGCTCAATTGTCCAATACTTCCTTCCCCGTGGTTTTTCTTCTGAAAGTGAATGGATAAACCATGAAAAAAGGAAGCATAACATAAAAAGGTATTGTTTTAAGATAACTTTACCGCGAAATTTAAATTAAGATAAACAACTTTAATACTCAAAGAATAATTACAAAATGATTACATATTGTAATTTATTTAAATATCGATGTCATTGTCCTTTAAATTAAAAATATTTTGGAAACAATGTTTTTCGCTCAATGTCCAATTCTTCCTTTTGTTATGGTTTTTCTTCTGAAAGTGAATGTATAAACCATAACAAAAGGAACCACAGAATATAAAGATATTGATTTAAGATGACTTTACTGCGAATTTTAAATTTAGATAAACAACTTATACTCAAAGTATAATTACAAAGTGAAAGTGATTACACATACATGTCATTGGCTTTTAAATTTAAGATATTTAGGATACATGTCAAAGTGCACTTGGTAAACCAAACTTTATCTATATAGTCAATGATATCTGAATAAACCATAACAAAAGGAAGCACAAAATGAAGAAATATTGTTTCAAGGCGACTTTACTGCGACTTTTAAATTAAGATATACATCTTGACTGATTGGAAGGTTATTTCCTATTGTAATTGATTACATGACCGCGTCATTGTAATTTAAAGTTAAGAAATTTAGGAAATAATGTCAAATTGCACTGGGCAATTCAAAGGTAATCCAACCAAATAATGATATCCGTTTACACCTACTTCCCAATAATTCTTAGCAGTGACTTGTTGTTAACTGTATAAAAAACCCAATGTGCGGTATAATGTTTTTCATGCAGCTTATATTTTATTTTGAAATCGTAAATAAATAGAATATAATATGAGGGACTTGAAAACACTGCTGAAGAAATGCAGTGATCCATAGCACACTCACAGAGGACAAGTCCTTTTTTTAGTAAGAGGGGTGGGTTTTAACTACGCAAAATACTCACAGGCTTGAATAGTGTCCGTCCGTGACAAAATTTGTGTCCGTCCGTGACAAGTTTCGTAATTGATTTTACTTATTTGATGGTGCCATTGTTAGATAACATTCGATAGCTCACAATGTTTTAGTTTTCTTCTCTGTCCTTAAAAGTTGTTAAAAAACGTTAAAACTTTTTTGTGTCACGGACGGACATGTCCCTCATCAAATTGTTAACTCAAGGGTAATGTAACTACTTCCCAGAACTTTTTTCCACATTTTTAAAATTATTTAATAGATTCATGTCTCACATAAAAAACCTAAACATTATTCATCAACATACAAATATGGTAAGGTCATCTTCTACTTATAATGTCCGCTTGTAACACATTTTGTTTTCATCCCCCTTGGCAATAATGGACCGCTCCAAAAAATAAAACGCATTTTACGTTTTAAAAAATACGGTTTCAGTTAGCCAAGATTTTGTTCAACATAATGAGGTACAATTCAATTTCAATATCAGAAATTTATTTTTTCACACCTATGTTAACATTAAACCGATCAGCCTCAGTATGCTCTGTGTACATATCATAGCATCAGTGTGTACTGAATATATGAAGAGGTTTTTTTGCAAAAGGGCCTTCATCCACTTTGGCTCTTATTGAGAAAAAGTCAAAAAACTGTTTCTAAAAAGTTGAGCAATTGAAAAACTGTATGAATTATGAAAGAGGTACACTACATACTAATTTAAATTGACATAAATTTCAAATGTGCTAGTTTTCAATTTCTTTAAAATCATGTTTACATTTTTAGAAAATTTGGATGTAGGCCCTTTTGCAACAAAACTCTATCTGTTTGTACATTTATTTTAATCATTTAAAAAATATAAGTTTGATATAGAAATGTATAGGTCACAATCATATGTTTCTAGGAAATAACGTCATTTTTTTCAAAAATACCTACATCTCATTGTAAACAGCCATTGAAGTTGTTGTTTTGTTGCAAAAGGGACTGTATCCCGATTTAATTCTGGATACAGGCCCTTTTGCAACAAAACAACAATTTCAATGGCTGTTTACAATGAGATGTAGGTATTTTTGAAAAAAATGACTTTGTTTCCTTGAAACATATGATTTTTTCCTATACATTTCTACATCAAACTCATTTTTGAAAAAAAATGCACCATAGCCCTTTTGCAACAAAGCTCTTCATATACATGTGTATTGGGTGCAGAGGCAATACCCGTTTAAGGGGTGTCTGGAAAATATTTGGTCATGCACGCTTATAGCACGATAGTTGACTGCATAAATATAATGAAACTCTTTCCTTTATTCTTTGTATTGAAAACAAGGTCGGACAAACATGTTTTAAAGCTTGTATTTTGGTATGAAGTCATACAGAGGTGAACGGCCTTTCTCTTTTGTATTCTACTTCACTACTTTTGCTATGTTAGTTTAATATCTAAACTATTTTTTGTTAATTAGTTTTTATCACAATTCCAAAATCGTAGTCAATTTATTGTCCAAGTCATCTGTTCCTTTAAATATTTGTTAAAATAGAAAGTCTGTATTCTATTTATTTAAAACATACTATAATAATAATTTCCAAAATTTCAAATGTGTATTATTATTAACAACAATAATTAATCAGTAAGCATTTTAAGTTTAATCAAATTTAAACATTTTTAGACCACGTTTTGTTTTATTAGTAATTCAAAATTGGTCAACGTACCTTTGAGGGGCTTTACTAATGCGGCCTGATCTTGTACGATAAGGTTGGTTTAGTTCAGTATCAGTAATGTTTTCTTTGGCATGAGGCTGGTTTTGAGTAGGATTGTTTTTGTTCTCAGATGAAGTAACATAGCGTTCAAATCTTGTCTCAGATTGTCTTTCTTTGTGACTCAAAATCAAATCTGGCATATTGCGTGTCTATCTTGTTCCATTTAATTCAACAATGCAAGAGTGTGGGCGTTTTGTCTTGGTTTTACGACTATTCCTTTTGGCCACGTTTTTCCTACTTTCATTCTGATTGTGTTTCCAGTTTTCAATGTTGGTAAAACCTTAGTTCCTCGGTCATAATACTTTTTCTGTCTTTGATGATTTTCTTTCAACTTTTTCGTGACACCTCTTTGAATTTTAGTTTGGTTTCAACAAGTTTGTTTTAGTGGGTAGACTCGTTTGTGTTCGTCTACTCATCAAAAGTTGAACTGGTGAGGCTCCTACACCTGGAATTGGTGTGTTCCTACACTCTTAGAAGGTCAGGATCAAATACATGAGTAGATTTCCGGCTCACTTTGTTTTGATCCTTTAAGGATCATTTTCGGATCGTTTTGATCCGTTTTCGGATAGTTTTGATCCGTTTCCAGATAGATATCAACAAACGGATCAAATTCACCTTGATCTGATTTCCGGATCAATTCGATGAAACAGTTCATTGGTCAATGAGTGACTGACGTCACTCTTTCGCAAACCGATAGACGACAAGCAGACGATCTTTTGAATTCGGTCGCCACAGTTGAAACAAGGGTGAAATACCGCGGTAAGTTATCCAGTCTAATCTGTAAAATGTTACATGATTTTGTCGGTAAAGTAGTTTTATTTTTTATGTTTGAACATGCTCTATTCTTGTGAACAAATTTCTTGTACCTGACCAGTGCCATCAGTACGATTTTCGGTCAAAATGCTCCTCACAAAATGTCACGATCACTGCGATGTACTAGGCCTACACGATGTAGTAAGCTTACTGCACTCGATATATAGTCTGCAGTGTGCACCCGGGAGTGGGGGCACTCAATCAATATTAGGTTTCACACCAGGCTCCATAAAAAATACCCTCCTTTTTTTGGCCCGGTGTCACCGAAAGACCCTTGCATGCATGCTTGTTTTTACAATCTGTCACCCGATGACCCCCTATGTTTTCACTTTTTCTTTATTTTGATCCGTTTCAGTATCATTTGACAGAAATATTTGATCCCATTTCGGATCAAACTTTTTGATCCTGCTTGTCGGATCACTTTGATCCGGAAAGGATAAGCTCATATGTGATACCGCTTCTGGATCAAAATTGATCCTTTTCGTCTCATATTTGATCCTGACCTTCTAAGAGTGTATAGTTCAGTAGTGCTAACTCTGGATCTTGTCCATCTTTTTTAGCCTTTGTAATAGTGACTTTGCTATTTGTACTGTCTTTTCAGCTTTTCCATTCCATCTTGGATACAGAGGAGAACTTTTCTGATGTTGCAAATTGTAATCTTTGCTGAATGGAGCAAACTCTGATGAAGAGTATTGAGGGCCATATTGTCACTAAATAGTATATTTGGAATTCCATGTTGGGCAAATTGCTCTTTGCACATTTTATTCACAGTTGAACTACTTGTGCCTGGTAAAGCATTGATTTCAAAGTAGCCTGAATAGTAATCTACACGAATCAAGTACTGTTTTTTGTCTAGTTCAAATAGATCGGTTCCAACTTTCTCCCATCTTCCAGTCGGTTTTGTATGACCTGTCACTGGCTGACGTGGATTGTTAGAACGATAAATAAGTATTTTTAAGAAGGTTTTGAAGAATCATTTATATCCAATTTAATTTGTCATTTGGTTTTCAGGTTTTTGTACTTCTGCTTTCACTGTATTTTACATTGTTTGCTTTTTCTGTTTTTCACATGCGCTGCGTCCTTGATGTAGTGGCGCTATATAAATGCATTTATGTTATGTTATGTATTGCATGTTGCACATTTCCCTACACGATCCTCTATTTTGTGAATTCATCAAGGGCCAAAGCATTATATCTCTTGCTAGATTGTTTTGTTTTTCTCTACACCTTAATGACTTACACCTTAATGTCATAACTTTTGTCAACATTTCGTTTTGAAGACTATTGGTGATAACTACTCTATTGTTTCTAAAATATCAGACCATTTTCTAGAGTCAGTTCATCTCTATCATCCCAAAAGTGTCTACAACTTGCATGTACTTCTTTTCTAGAAGTTGGCCACCCGTTTTCAATGATACCCCTTAATGTTGATAAGATTGAGTCTACTTTGGTTCCTTAGTCAATTCTTCAATTTTGTTGTCTGCAATTGGTAATTGCACAATCATACACACTGGTATATCGTCGCTACTATCTTCCGTGTCAGGTAGGAAGTTTCTAGATAGAGCATAACATGCAACAACTGAGGGTTTACGCATTTGTAGGTTTTTGCCTTGTGTGTAATTTAATTTCAAAATCATATTGTTGTAGGCTAAGTAACATTTTCTGTAGTCGTAGCGATGCAGTGTTAGTGGTTTTCTCAAAATCATTTCCAATGGCTTGTGATCTGTGATAATTTTGACATCTGCTTTGTGACGTCCAGTGGTAATTGCACAATCATACACACTGGTATATCGTCGCTACTATCTTCCGTGTCAGGTAGGAAGTTTCTAGATAGAGCATAACATGCAACAACTGAGGGTTTACGCATTTGTAGGGTTTTGCCTTGTGTGTATTCAATTTCAAAATCATATCGTTGTAGCTAAGTAACATTTTCTGTAGTCGTAGCGATGCAGTGTATAGTGGTTTTCTCAAAATCAATTGCAATGGCTTGTGATCTGTGATAATTTTGACATCTGTTTGTGACGTCCATAAACATAGTCTCTACATTTCTCACAACCAAATATTACTGCTGCTAACTCTTTCTCTATTTGAGCGTATCTTGTCTGGGCTGGCGTAAATGCTTTTGAGGCAAATGCTACAGGGCTGTTATTTTGTACCAACACCGCTCCTATGCCTGCCTGGGAGGCATCTATACACATTTCAACAGGTTTTGTTATGTCATACTATTTGTGTGTCGGTGATGATGTTATACATTCCTTTAGTACCCTGAAACTATTTTCGTGTTGCTCTTGCCAAACGAACTCTGAATCATTTTCTAGCAGTTTTCTAAGTGGCGCTGTTAGAGTTGACAAGTGAGTAACGAATGCATAGGTAATTTACCATTCCTAGCCTTTCTGAGGTATTTGGATGAAACTGTTTCTATGACATGACAAACGACAATGGAGAGAGGCTTGTGAGTATGTGCGAAGAATACAAACTCCGCCCAGCTCAGTCAAGATTCCCTCAACCCATACGCCGTCTGTGGACATGGATGCGCCCAGCAGGGTCTAAACATCAGCTCGACCACATCCTAATTAACAGCAAGTGGACAAACTCTATAAGGAACTGTATAGCATACAACTTTGTGGAACTAGACTCAGACCACCGGATTGTCAGCATCAAGCTCGTGTGTAGCCTAAGATCTACCGAAGGAAACACTGCACAAGACCGAGGTTTGACTGTGAAAGCTGCATAATGCTGACACAAAAGAGTTATTCCAGATCGAGCTGTCAAATAAATTCGAAATCCTCAAGTGCAACGACACATCCACACCAATAACGGAGAGATACAAACAGTTTGAGAAAGCTCAGAAGCAGACTATTCACCTAAAGTCTGAGAGGGACGCGGCCAAAAGACGTTACCTTGTCTCAAAGTCACGGCAATCCAGAGACAGATGTAATAAGCTCAACACCTGTTTGAATGAGTCTTACAAGGCAGATGAATCGTCCATGCTCAATAAGCAGATGGAAGATCTTCATCAGGCTGACCAGAAAGGTGACTATTCCACCACATGGAAAATCATCCATGATCTCTCTGGGAAAGATAGGAAGTCCAGCGTCAAGGTCAAGAAAAGAGATGGTACTACCCCAAAGAATGACAAAGACCTTGCAGAATGGAGAAAGTATTTCAGCTCACTGCTAAACAATAACAGTGGTCAAATCCCATCTGATCTACCATCACCTGCTGCTCAGGACCTGCCCATCCACATTGATCCTCCCACACTTGAGGAATCACAGGAAGCCATTAATCAAATGAAGCCCAAGAAGGCTGCAGGTCTGGACTGTGCAATCACATCAGAAGCACTCCAAGATGGCGGTGACATATTGGTACAAGTTGTCCATGGGTTCTGCATGGAAGTTTACACCACCCTGAAACCACCCAACCAGTGGACCACCAGTGTTATTGTTCCTCTACCTAAGAAAGGGGACCTCTCTCTTATGACTAACTATAGAGGAATATCTCTTCTGTCAATTGCAGCTAAAGTATACAACAAGATCCTGCTCAACAGAATTAGAGATAATGTCGACCCCATCTTGAGGAATAACCAGGCTGGCTTTCGCCCTGGCAGAAGCTGTGCTCAGCAAATCCACATCCTGAGGAGAATCATGGAAGGGTTTAAAGACCAGCAGCTACCTCTCACAGTCACATTCATAGACTTCAAGAAAGCCTTCGACTCCATAAACATTAAAGTTATGTTTGCAGTACTGCGACATTACGGAATCCCAAAAGCTTTAGTCGACGCTATAGGTGTACTGTCCAACAACTCCATGTTGTGATGTGATGGTCGATGGCAGTATCTCTGATCCTTTCGCTGTCTCCACTGGATTGCTACAGGGTGATGTTCTGGCTCCATTCCTATTTGTGATATCGGTAGACTACCTTTTGAAGAAGGCCACATCTGATCTTGACTCAGGAGTTGTGACACATCCACGTCATTCGAGGCGTCATCCTGCCATTGTTCTCAACGACTTAGACTTTACTGATGACATTGCCTTACTCGAGACAACAATTCCACGAGCCTAGACGCAGCTGGCAGAAACTGCTGCAGCAGCAAAAGATCTTGGCCTCTACATTAGCGTATCTAAAACAGAGTACATGACTGCCAACTGCAATCCTCACCCGACACTTCAGGTCTATGGGGATACCATCAACCATGTGACAGATCTCAGGTATCTTGGCTCTATGATTGCATCGTGTGCAAGTGATCTTAAAAGACGCAAGGCATTAGCATGGTGCGCTTTCTGGAAGTTAGAATGCCTCTGGAGGAGCCCTCAAATAGGTATCACAACAAAGATGAAATTATTCAATACCACCTGTGTGACTATCTTACTGTATGGATGTGAATCCTGGGTGATATCCCAAGATATGGAATGCAAAATAAATGCCTTTGCTACCTCTTGCTACAGGATAATGCTAAACATCAAGCGCATGGATCATGTCCCAAACACCACAATTTATGACATGACCAAGACAGAGCCTCTTATCCACCGTGTAAAGCACCGCCAGCTGAGATTCCCTGGCCATATACTCCGTCTCCCTGATGAAGAGCCTGCTAAAAAGTATGCCACCTATGCACCAACACATGGCCGAAGGAGACCTGGTCGTCCCCGCACATCATATCTTACATATATACAACGCTTACTAGGGGACAATGAAGGCATGCTTGAAGATCGACAGATTGTCACTCTTGCTCAAGACCGTCGTGCATGGAAGAAACTTGTGGTCGCCTGCTCTGCAGCCGAAGGATGATGATGAGGATGAGCCATTCTTGTAAGGCTTTCTTTTGTTTTCTGGTGCTGACATTTCTGTTATTGCCTTGATATTCTTTGGATCAGCTTTTAACCCATCTTTGGTTAGCCTGTGACCCATGTATGAAACTTCTTGCGCTCTAAAAACCAATTTGTTTTTGTTCAGTTTTATGTTTTATTCTTGGCATCGTTTTAATACCTTTTCTAGGATTTCATCATGTTCTTATTCCGTAGAAGCAAACATGAGTATGTCATCCATGATGACTTCTACTCCCGGAATATCTTCAAACATTTGTGTCATAATTCTTTGAAATATCTCAGGCGCTACTGATACACCAAACGGTAGGCGTAAATATTCATATCGGCCAAATGGCGAGTTAAATGTACACAAGTTTGTACTTGCTTCATCAAGGCAAATTTGCCAGTATCCACAATTTGCATCCAAAGTTGTGAATATCTTTTTGTTCGCTAATTTTTCTGTAAGTTGGTCAATTGTTTTCATGTGGTAGTGCTTGCGCTCTAGGGCTTGATTTAAGTCTTTTGGATCCAAACATATTCTGGGTTTTTGTTTGTCCTTTTTAACTACCGCTGTCATGCTGCTGACCCATTGTGATGGCGTTGTGGATTTTCTTATCACACCTAGATCAACCATCCTGTTAAGTTCATCCTTAACTTTATCTCGAAGTGCTACCGGCACTCTTCTTGGTGCGTGTACAACCGGTACACTGTCATGTTTTATTTTCAGTGTTACTCTTTCTTCGATACAGCCTAATCCCTGAAAAACTATCTTTGTATTTTGTTTCAATTCTCTGAGTACCTTGTACTGCTTCAATTTTCTGAATTAGGTTCAGCGCTATGCATGCCTGCAAACCTAACACTTGGGTGAAATTCCCTTGTACTATCGTGAATGCTATGTCATGATAGTGTTTCTTGTATTCAACTACTAGTGTACATTGTCCTTTGGTTTGATTATATGACCTGACCAAGATATAAGCTTCTGTCTGATTTGTTTAATTCTGTCATTAGGTAACCCTAATTTCTTGAATTGTTTGTATATATGTCAGCATTCTACATTGAGCACCTGTATCCAGGGGCGTAACAGAGGTTGTTTGTCAGGGGGGGGGGGGGGGGGGGGGGGGGGGGGGGCACAGCCAACAAAATTCCTGGTTAGAATAATTCAGCCCCGGAATTTTTCGTAAAAGGTTGCCCCAATTTTTTTTCCCAGTCAGTCACCTCGTGAATTTCACGTAAGTGTGGGGGGGGGGGGGGGGGGGGGGGGAGGGGGGGGGGGAGGGGGAGGGTCAACAAATTTCGCACGGTAACAACATTTCGCACGGTCACAACATTTCGCAGTACAAAAAGCACAACATTCAACAATTTGTTGACTGTTGTGCTTTTTGTACTGCGAAATTTTCTTTCTTTCTCTCCCTTTCTTCTTTTCTTTCTTTCCCCTTTTTTTCTCCTTTTCCTTTTTCTTTTTCCTCCCTTTTTCCTTTCTCTCTCTCTTTTCTTTCCCTTTCCCTTTCTTTTCCTCTTTTCCCTTCCCCCATTTTCCTGGTGGGTAGGTTTGAATTTCCTGTTGAGCATCTTCGGAGGTGGGGGGGGGGGGGGCACTGTGCCCCCCTGCCCCCCGGCTGTAACGCCACTGCCTGTATCTAATTTGAACTTAGGAGCACATCAAAAATCGACCGCCCGGCAACCGCCGGTTCCGTGGGGTTCCGTGCGGTTGCAGCCGGTTTCTATTGTTCTAAACAATGATATGCGGTCCAACCGGGCGGAACCGGCGGTTGCCGCACGGTCGAGTTTTGATGTGCTCCCTTTTTTCATTTGTCATTCTAATAGCAGGTTCCCCTAATTGTACTAAACCCATATGTTAGACCACTACATTTTGAAATGGGACCTTTAGAGTAAATTTTGCTTGAAGATGATTACTTTTTCTCACCAAAAAGTGAAAACAGTATGTAGGGTAGCCCGCTCGATTTCCCAAACGACTGCCCTAAAGGGACTACATGTCCGACGAGCTAAGAAATATCACCGTAATCGCCCTTGTTTCTAAAATGTGAAAGATCTCTCAAAATTTACCTAGTTGACATGCGCTGCACATTTTATAGTCAGTGTGCATGAAGGTGATATCACATTGATGATAATTAATAAAAATCCTAGACGTTTACACAATTGTTCTTACTGTCAAGTCTTTTTAAATTGAAGATTTTGTAATGCATACTTTCAGATTAAAACCTTACTAAGGATTCGGAATTTTTAACAGCGTGGCAGCGTCTTGTTTGGGAGGTAGATTCCCTTGAACAATATGTCTAGCAGCAAATCAAAATCGTTTGTAACCAGCGAATTGTCACTAGAATTGAAATAGTTCAACTCTAGCGAATTCGTATGTAATCAGGACGATTTTTTACCCACAATGTGGTAAACATTGTCCTTTTTGGTAAAAAGCCGAATTTACATACATTTATCAATTTAATCCAATATTAAAGTGTATTTGTTCATGGAAACATGGCCCTCTTTTCCTTTGATAAGCCCATGAAAACATCTATAGCAATATTCTGATTAGTTTTTTCCCACAAATTGTCAAAATTGTCATTTTTACCCATAATGGTCAAAATGTCGAGTGTGGTTCGTCATTACATATCTCCTAGGGTATCAAATGCATCATACGAGGTTATTTATAAATTTCCGGTTCTCGTTACGTCAAAGTACTACATTATTTAAATCAGCATGGCAACATACCATCAAATTGAGCCAACATACGTTAGTATATACAATGCGCGTTGCAATGACAAATCCCCAATTTGTAATTTTATGTTTCTAGTGTTGGTCAGTGTTAAGCTCACTTTCAATTTCTCATTATGGCTGTTGACGGCTTTCTTGGATTTCTTTAAAATACTATATAGTCTTACCAGCTCCCACGTGAATGTATTATATTCATCCCAGCCTAAGAAATGGCTTACTTGATCCAATATATTGTATTATCATACTGTAGGCCTACTAGTACACCACTGTGTTATTGCATCATGAACATGCATTGGGCCTAGAGTTTAGCAAGCTACCTCCGATAGACACCGAATTGGGGTAGTCAAAGCTTGGGTAAACAGATTGATCTATTTTAGATCTATTCCATGATCTTGCGGGTAAATATACCATAGATTGGATTTCTGGATATAAAATTATTCAAAAACAGCGCATGTCACAAGATGTCGCAGCTTGCAGTCATCTTGGATCCCTTGCTGAAGACAAGCCCAGAATCGTAAAAAGAACCTGCATAGCACACATAAAGTCAAATTTAAATACACCTCAATCATGGCTTCAAACCAATTATGCTCTCAATGCTCTCAAGAGGTCCACTGGTGTCCGATTTGAGTGTTGCTCTCTCCCGGAGTATAGCCTACAGATTTTTCCTTTTCCTCAATACCCTGAAGCACCAAAATCTACTTTCAAACTTCTTTGCACTCAATTATCATGGGATCCCGTTTTTTGTATTTCTTGCGTTTGGGTTTCATTGAAGTCATTCCAGAGACAAACAACAAAGTCCATCTGTACTTTATTAATGCATCTATAAACACCGCACTTAATGAAACTTTGTGAACAAAATCCCTGACGATTCAGGAATTGAACCTGGAACCTCTGGAATTCTAGACATGGTGCTTACACCAACTGAGCTAATAAAACGCCATAAGGAGAGAGGAACAGAACATTAAGTATCCGTAGATCATCAGTTCAAGCCTGTCTTCTTACAATATCTTCTAATCTAAGAAGCTTTAGGATTAGCTTTTGTAACTTACTCTATCATGTATATGATCGTAACATCAACCATTTATCATGTTGGTAATGAATAATATAAGCAAATTAATTCATCAAAACACCACATTTACCATCCACTGTAGCAGTTTGTGTTTATACGTTTCCTGGCAACGTTTCATTAAATATAATGGGCACGAAAACCAGCGAACCAAATTTAGTGGATGCATATTATGATGAGAAGAAATTACCTATCGTTAAATTATTCAATGTACGTCATTTACTTTACCCAACGCCGACTCCACTTAAGACCGTATTTACACCACGGGAAGAATGTTGGAGAAATTATTTCATATTTGGGGAATCAGAAGTTATAATAAATATCGCCTATGAAGGTGACAATTCTTGCATTATAAGTCCCTGTGTTTATAGATAAAAGACCCTAAATTGTCCAATTTGGGCAATTTTAATGTATATTCAAAAACGGTTATTTGTGCATTATATATTCTTTAGCTCAGTTGACGTTTGGTTAATAGTGGCATCAAACGTGCGTTTTTCATGAAAATTAGCTCAATATATATGTGTCAACATAAAACGTTATAGTTCGCTTCAAATAATCAATTGTAATAACACATATCAATGCAATCTATACATAACCAAAATGAGCGGCGAACCGTATACATTACAACTCAGCTGAAATCGCCCACTGGAAAGATACATATGGTCATGTGTTTTAAGCTCGCCTCCTTTCGCGTTACACACGGATTTTGGCTTTCGCGACATGATTTTAACTGTACACATTTATATTTGCTTGTATACCCCCCTGAGGTAGTAAAAGTATACATTTTCTGAAGGGAAATTGCATGAGGAAACCAAATATGCCATTAAAATTATAGTACGACCAAGAACTAAAATGTTATGATCGGAAATGTTCGGAAAATATCAGAGTGTTTTAATTTTTAATTTGAGATCCATATATTTTTTATACCTACCCCTATCATTATTTTTTTTACATATTTGAATTCCTCATGAAATTACCCATTAGATGATATATATTTGTCAGATTTACTACGTCGGTATGGTAATTATACCGGCTAGTGAATATCTCCAATTTTTATTTTATATGATTTTAGAATTTTCAGAATTATTGGTTTAAGGATGAACCCTTCCCTGATATAAACTGCATTTCTGAATTCCTCTAGTTACAAGCTTTCCAAAAATGTATACTTTTGCTATCATAGGTTGAAACCTTTTTCTGTTATAGTCATTTTTATAAATCCGGTAAATTGAGGCTGATTATTCATGTTGACTGTGTAGCGAATAGGAAGAAAGCTGATGATCATTGTCTTATCCATAATTAATTAGTTGTTAATAATAGTTGACAAGTCTGTTGAACCACATACTTAAAGACTACTAAATATCCTTTGAAATGGGACCAAAATTGTGTTTTTAACATTAGGGGATGACTAGTTATTGTAAAAAGAACAAAGCATGGGATTATCCCCATTGACTTTGGACAGGCGGCACCCCTTCCAGCGGCACCCCTTCCAGCACCACCCCTGGTCCCCAAACATCAAACAGCTGTATCTCCCTATCTGTATTAGCTATACCAATGCCATTTGGCAGGCAAATAGCTTGTTATGAGGGCTTTAAAATGATACCTCCGTAGATACCCGACTACAACGCTTAACAGGATGCGCTCGCATTTATCTATTAAAGTCTTTACCAGCAAATTTTTATTGCTGCTCTCTTTTATCATATTTGTTAGTTGTACGGCGCTCAGAGGCTTTTTGTATTAAGCGCCTAAGAAATGTCTTGTTATTATTATACCAAATTTGTTGAGATAGCTCTTGTGGTTTTACAAATATTTGAGGAAAATGACAGCATAAAGCTAAAAAATGTAACGGCACCACCCTATTGGGAGGCGAGTTCATAACGCGTGACCATATATATTATACGATGCAACATACGATGCGAATTGTACGAAATATTGAAGGTGACCCTCAAATGGTAAAAATGACAATACGAAAAAGTGTTAGAACCTATTTCAAAATAAATTGCATGTAAATAGAGATTCAAGATGCAAATGTCATTCTATACGAATTAAAAATATTGTTTACACCTGGTGCTAACAATATGTCCAGCCTTAAACAGAAAATAATATTTTGACGCGCCAGAGAAAACAATTTCCATCATTGAACCCTACATTTAAATAATCAGAAGTATGACCACTAAACCGCTATTAGTGTCTAAAAACAGTGCCTATTCCAATTGATAGTCAATAGGCCCCATGTCGCAAGGGAAAAACGGGAAGTTCGCGTAAAATACACAAACATTGTGTTTAAAGGCTATCAAGAGATTGGATCAATTATGCTAATGCTTTAAAGGCTCACGGTACAGAGATATTTCTCGCTTGATTTGTTGGGAATGGATCTTTTACCTTATTAGTTTCATCCATCTGTTTTTGCTTGAGTCTGGTGCAATCGTGGACCAAGCTGTGTGTCCGTACGGATCGACCATAAACCAACCAACCAAATATCTAGAGTAGATGGCACCCATAGTATTACCTTGCTTTTTTCAGTAGATATCACAAATATTGATTACATTGTTTTCTTCAGTATAGATAGCACACATCCATAACATTGCTATCTTCATCAGGTAATATCCATATATATAGCTAGACGGCAATTATTTACACCGTGAACAATATCTGCTATTGGTATGCAACATTTTCTAAACTTACGAACCGCCAGTTGAACTACATGTACGAGAGTGAATGATATATTTTCAGAAAATATATAATAATACATTTATACGGGGAAGAAGAATACAAGTAAATTTACATTTATCTACCAACAGTTCCAATGTAGTAGGCCTTTTCAATCAAGGATATAGACAAACCAGTTCGACCCCTGGTTAGGCATATCGTTCTGGTTAAATTATATACATGAGCCTAGAAGCCTATAGCTGGAGTATGTATCCTATAGTATAACCCTTTCCTGGAATCTCATCCCCATACTTCGAATCACCATGAAAAATGCATAAACATAAGTACAAACATGCCTAGTATTGGTGCAGAAGATCTTGAGATAAGACTTTGGAAGTCGGGAAAGGTTTCTGCAAAATCTGTTTTGTATTATGGTAAAACAATAACCGTGTGGAAAGTGTTAATATATATGTTGATGTAAAATATAAATTTCCGCGTGGAAAGTGTTAATATATATGTTGATGTAAAATATAAATTAATGCTAGGTACATGTAGTACATACACCACATTTTGTAATATAAGCAATGTTAATGACTTTTATCGTGTATTTGACAAATTTTGTAAGTCCTTCTCCAAGCGTGCATGGAAGGCACGATTAGAGACGAAATGCGCAAACAATGACGATTGAATTATATTTGTTCATGTATAGTGCCATTTTCCACGTGTGCTTGACATAATTTCAGATCAATTTAGTACGACTGACTTTGTGTCTGTATATAATATGTATATCTATCTCATGTTTTAAAAGCGTATGTTCAAATAAATAAATAAATAAATAAATATACCCTGTATAAAGACTATCGTTAAAAATAACCCCTTTTCGGAGTTCTATGTATTATAGCTATTTAATAAATGGCAGAGCTTATCCGAATATCGTGGTTTGAGTGTGTTTTAGTCTGGGACTAACAATTTACTTAAGTCATGTAAGTATGTTTTTCTCAGGTTTTAGAGGGCTACTAATTACAATATGTCAATATTTGCAAGCCAAATGTTGGAATGGGTTATTTTTTAAGCAAATATGAAAATATGTCAATTCAAGCCAACTGTTGGAATGGGTTGAATTTTAGGTCGCGCTATGACAATGTATCATAATTATATTCTTACAATTTACTATTTGATGGGTCCATTTTACCCAACTGCAATATTTAGATTAAGTATCCTCCTCCCCCAGGTGCATCCATCACTGTTAAGGGTGCGTGTATGGTTGGCCGAGTCCGCCATAACGTATATCTATACACGTATTGATATACGTACTCGATTTTCGAACACGCGTATTCAAATTTCAAACCACGTGGTTGATATTGACCAATTCCAATCGAGTTTCGAGTACGTTTGATAGAGAATAGAATTCGCGGGGAAAATACACGCATTCGAAAAGTATCCTCGAACATGAACATGAAATATCACAACTACAATTATCTTTTTAATGGAAATTAAAGCATTATAACATGTGAAGTTTTCTTTCCTGAATTTATGTGTATATATTTAGGTCCCTATTATACAAACTTTATTTATGATTTTGTACTATAGCGCTGCATGACCGCCGCGTGTGATACATTCACTATACTGGCATCGTACACAACACATTGTATAGCCTCGGTATACCATATGGCAGGTAATAGGATCCTGCTATGGGTATACGAACAATGACCTGGCCTTGGTAAATAAATGTCTTTGCCCTGTAGTATATTTCAATGCACATTGCATAATGTATATTTGGGTTGTACTGTACAAACACAGAATTGATTGATGTTAATAATTAGACTTAGAGGAGAAAATACTGTGGGCAATTTCTCAATCTGTTTGAAGAAGAGGAAATGGTATGATATGACCTCTTTTGAATTGCCTATCTTAACAAGCTCACAGGCATGAGCATGAGCAATTGGGCACGAGGAGGGGGCAGGTCCGTGATCTGGGGCATAGCCGGCTATTTTGTTGGTATATGAAATAAATCGAGTTTGTCATTTCATCTGGGGTGGGCATCAGGGGGATGCAACCTACCCACCTCTAAGTTACGCCCCTGGTCACAGCTCTAATATTTACAATTGTCGTGGGGAAAAGGTTCTTGACTGGGGAAAAGTGCACCCCATCCCCATTCCAAAGATTTCTGACTGGGGAATTGCACCCCACCCCCACCACCCCACCCTACTTGCCTACACTTAAACCTTAATATTCCAGTGACCCGGATAAATGTAAGGCACGAGTGAATCAATAATAATATCAGTCAGAGATTGGAGATTCAACCCCCCCCCCCCCCCCCTCCCCGATATACAATATAGACCCCATTCCATTTTTTTTTAAAACAGGGTCATGGTTAGTAGCTACCTCTTCTTACAAAATATAAATCTTGATCTAATCAAATCAAAATAAACTAAATCTGTAATTTAAAGTTTATAGGACGCTGCACTTAAATATTTAAAATAAAATCATAGTGATTGTATCCACTCCATAAATAATTGTACTTGGCTCACCCACATTAATTTTACACAACTCACTCCTCAAATCGTTCCACAACTCGCCCCCCCCCCCCCCCCAGTGGCGTACCCAGCTTTTGAAACTGGGGGGGGGGGGGGGGGGGGGGGCACGACCATAGTTGTACCTCCGAAAGGCATGATTTACCGACAATCTTTTTTTTACAGACTCCCAAAAAATCATAAAACCATGCACAAAAAACTGGACCCCCCTGTGTACGCCACTGCTCGCCCCACAACTCGCCTCACAACTCTCCATCTCTCCATACACCTCACTGTACAACTCTCTACACATCAACTCTCCCATCCCATTCACAATTCGCCATTTAGACAATACTATACTAAACATGTTTAAAATATGTTGATATTTGGCCTAACTATAACCTAAATTTCCCTGAACGAGGCTGTTTACTATTACAGGACTATATTACGCGGGCTCGAAATGTCTGTACCGCGTAATTGAAAAATATTATCAAACGTATTCGAAACTCGATTAGAATTGGTCAATATCAACCACGTGGTTTGCAATTCGATCACGCGTATTCGAAAATCGAGTACGTATATTAATACGTGTATTGATATACGTTATGGCGGACTCGGCCAACCATATGCGTGCATGGTGTGCGTTACATGAAGCGTCTAAGGTGCAGGCCAGTGTTTATAGTACAGGGAGGCCTGTTATTGCAGATGGTACTGCTACTGCAAAGTGAATGTCATGGGTTGAGGGCGAGCACCTACAATGAGTGTGCAATTAATGCAACAGGTGTGCACTGGTGGTTTTGAGTGACATGGTGTGACGCGGCACAAAAGCTGCATATCTGTTTTTTGGTTTGTACCAAAGGTGGACGATGTGAGTTTAGAACGAGGAATGTGACAGGGTGTGGGTGATGTTCTACATGTTTAGGGTGCATGCTAGCTGTTAAAATGTGTGATGACATCGTGTAAGGGTGTAAGAACTTGGGGTTAAGGTTCATGCAGAGTGTTAAGGATATGAGCATGTAATTAAAGCTTGCACTTCAAATAGAATAGGTGGGATTACTCATTTTCTTTTCATTCAAATACATGTACAAACCCAATAGCGTAGCCAGTTGGTACAAGGGGTGGGGGGGGGGGGGGGGGGGGGGGGCTGCCACCCACCCAGGAAAAAAAACCCAGGAAAATCGGGAAGGCAGTGGAAAATCGGGAAGGCAAAGAAGGAAAGGGAAAAGGAAAAGGAAAGGGACAGAAAGGAGAAGGGAAGACAGGCAAATTAGTTGAAAAAATTGCAGTTTTTCACGCCGGTATGGGGACGCACAGCCTCCAACCCCCCTTCCCCCCGCTTGAAAAAAACCTGGCTACTCCACCGGGTCGAACTGGTGTTCACCGGGGGAAAATACCTTTTGACCAAATGACAATGGACCCTGGCTACGCTACTGTACAAATCAGAGGCATGTACCCGACACGCATGGCAAGCTTAATTTATCATAACTCGATAAACTATGTTTTCCCAGCGAAAAACGTAGTTTATCGATAAATACTGTTTATCAATTTGAAAAACTGTGTTGTTCGAGCGAAAAACAGTGTTTATCGATAAAATCAGTTTATATCAATAAACCGAGTTTATTGATAAACACTGTTTTTTGCTCGAAAAACATAGTTTATCTCGATACACTCAGTTTATCGGTCGATAAACAGTGTTTATCGGCGATAAACACGGTTTATTATTTTACATTAAGCTTGCCATACACGCACCCTAATTTCCTCATGACATAGCATACCTTAGCTAACACAAATTACATTCTAAACCTACGGTGCATACTTAGCCTGTGGTTCACACCCTAAACCCCTGGGCCCGCACCCCGTTCTCACTGTAAACCTGCAATCCACACCCTGATGTGCACATTAAATCTTCATGGTGTACCGCAAACCTCAGTCATGTTAAATATACCAAAAGTGCAACCTCGGCCATATTTGAAATTGATTTCTTTTCCAAAGGCGACGATTAAAAGAAGCGCTGCCCATTTTGTTAAAAATCTGTGAAGCTAATATCCACGTGCAGAATGAATACCAAAAAAAAAATGTTGCTTGCCAAAAAAACGGCAACATGTTTACAGATTGTTTTGGGAAATTTACGGTCATTTTCAAGGGAAAATAATAATAATAAAGAAGCCCGACTGACCGACCCGCCCTGAGAGGTCCGTTTTCCATTACAAACCGGTTTATTTTATTCCGTCGCCTAATTGATTAGATTCCTTTGATTTGATTATTCCACAAACAAAATAAATAAGTGTCAAATGATTTTGTAAATCTATCAAATTTCATGAAAATTGACTATTCAGATAAATGGAAATCATATAAAACTATAATCTTCTAGAGCAATATTTAGAAGGTAATGTTTGCAAATCAATTAATATGTAAAATATTAAGAAAGTAAAATGACTCAAAAGTAGCGTGACTGCGTTATTTTTGTCGAAAGGTTTTTCCTCTTGATATTGGTGAAAGAGTGAGGTATTAATAAACTTTCTGTTTTGGAAGATTAAAACCTTTAGACCATCAAGCATTTTGGAAATGTTTACAAAACATGCTTCTTTCTCTTAGACTGCCTCCATTCCATATTAATATTCCTAATGTTCTAATGCTCCTAATGAGGGCAGTATTGCCTGTGTTCTGTTATTGTGGCAACCCGGTATCCTCCTAAATCTGTGAACATACGCACAGAATACAACGTCTCGCAATCTGTGGTGTTGGACCACATATTGGCACAGCGCCCTCTGTCCAATATTTATAGTTTAAGATTGTAGGATATCCAATATTTATAGTTTAAGATTGAATAATGTCCATCAACAGAGGGCTCACTTTAGCCCACTGGTAATATCAGACGATGCTGCACACGATTTGCCTAGATTTACAATTCGTATTGATTTTTAAAACACGTAATCGCGAATACCCATCGATTAATTCTAAATATCACATTCCTAGGTACGAATAATTTAAATAATCCCAAAACCAATGGAGTTGATTACCAACTTCAGTCTAAGTGCCCTTTCTTTTCATTTCATTTTTGCAAGTTAAATTTCATATTACATATAACTCAATTCTGAGGCGAAATGGTAGAAAAGGGATAGTCATAGACCATGATATTATATAATACTTGATAATAATCTGCCCTTATTATTACAGTGTTATGATTATTGGGGAAATAACGACAATTTAAATAAGTATTAGGTAATTGTTAATTCTTCGCCACGGAAACAGTCAAGTACCGTGGTGGCCTAGTGTTAAAGGCTTTGGATTTTTAATCAAAGCATCGTTTGACGCGTGAGTTCGAATTTCACTTTTTGTAACAAATGACGTTGTTTTATCAGTTAAATTTTGATTTATACTCTACAAAGGCTTTATTCTTTATCTAAAATATCACATTTGAAATATAATTGCAATAATGTTTAATATAAGAGCATATACGGCTTTTAAAGAAACACGTCGGTGGATCACGAAGCATTTTTTTCTTCGTGTTGCTGGTGTGTTCTCACGATACCAGAGATTGTTCCCCATTATATATTAGTGACCCATTATGTTAGTGAATCCTAGCTCTCTATGTGTTGCAAAGCCCCGAGTAATAATCTTCGTTCTGACTTGGCATATCGTACCAACAGCGGACTGGCCTAATCGATAGACTTTGTTGTGAGACCTTCCTTAACAGATTCGAGATTGCTTCATATTTCGTCTCTGTCATTAAAGGCATCGCATCAACTACAACTAACAAGTACTAGCAGGAGCTAATAATATTGCACACACAAAAACACAAGCCTTAATAGCGACCATTGCTAGTGATATTGGAGAGATAAGCTTACGACATGGCAATCCTTCATAAATTATAAACGTGAGAAATCTCTGCGAAAAAGTAGGGTTTTCTCGCGCCTGCTTTTGTATGAAATACCGTATGCATTCCTGTTCCCCAACACGACATGTTATAAAGACGGATATTGGTTGGTATAATCATGTTAATACGTAATCGCTACATGATTATTATATTGATCTAGCTAAGGAGTTCAAATGTTCAGAATTAAAACAGAACAATTTTTCTTATGCATAACATACACATTTTGGTTCCAGCATGGGTTTATTGATGTTTTAAATGAAACGAAAACTGATGAATCTGTCAAAATTTATAATTGTGCATAAATTAAGCTTATTTAAACACATTTTGTATATGTATATGGCCAAGATGTTTTATTTCTGTCTGGCAAAATTTGTTTACACTTGCCCAAATCTGGTATCTGTACATATTCTACCTTTCATTGTATAACAAAAATAACAAATTCTATTGTTGAACCAAAGCTCATGCAAATTAGATGAAAATACATTTTCTACACACGCGAACCACTGCAGACTCTACTGTGATATATAATGTTCTATCAATTTATTATCGAATTAGCTGGTACAGTAGTACAAATTCACAAGGATGATCCTCCTTGCCTATACATTTGTAATTTTTTATTATTAATTAGGGGGGGGGGGTTGTCGGTATTCATTTTCACGTGAACATTATTTTACCAATTTCTAAAATGATGAGTCTGTCGGGCCCATACAACAGAGATTTGTGTTGCTTGACCAGGACTTCTTTTTGGGGGGTGGGTGGGCGAACTTTTAAAAAACGTACATCGTTGCGTCAGCGCCCCTCTTCGCAAAAATTGGACAATCTTTGAAAATGAGGGCACAATACAAACGACTTGGGTCACCATTTTTTCCCCTCCCCCTCCCCCATACGGTCCTGATTGCGAGGAGCAAGTCGAAAATCGGGCTTCTTTGCCGTTCATGCTCTAGACGGAATATATCCTCATGAGATTTCACGCAGGTAAATATTACCTTACTTTTACATGTCAAAGGGTGTCACAAAACGTCAATTTTCTCGTTAACAAAAGCGAAAGTTCCGAGAAATAGGCCCTCAAAATTGGACAGCTGGTGTATCGCTCTTATTTATCAAAACAAATTTGAGCAGTGTTGACTATAAACATGAAAGCCTATAATCAAAATCACCCAAAACCTCGACTGGAAATGGACTGAAAATATTTGCTTTTGCACTGTTCTATGTGATAGATAATAGTCTTAGGCCTACATCAGGATTATATTCGAACTTTAATCGTTTGGATGGAGGCAAAGTATACCGTCCCTTCCTGATTAATTATGATAGTCTTAGTCCACATGGTGCTAAAATAGAGAGAAAATCTGATTGTCGTCGGCAAGGATAGCAATCAATAACCGGTGTGAAATCATGAGGTGTAGGTTATCCTGTAATCCCAATTTGCCTGATGGGTTATTTTGCACGGTTTACTGATAAATATGAGCAGGATTTTTTTTCTTCTCCAAGCAAGAGTTTTATTAAACAATCTTCACTTCTCTTTACATCGTCATGTACATTCACACAATGTTGTATATAGTTACATTTAAAAATCATTGTTAATTTGTATCGAAATATAGTAATTACCTAGATGTACAGCGTGTCACATAAAACTGGGTCCAACAACTGAAGAGTTTATAACTTAAAAAGTAGGAAACATGACTGATTTGTATTCATGGATATGGAGGAACATATATTTAACCTTAATTGGTGAAATTGTGAGCTCAATAATGATGTCAATTTTTTGAAATGCACAGATTTGAATAGAGCGTGGTCAGAAACCATTTAGCCCGATTGAAGCAATACACCACCCATGCGTTGCATCTGTGTGCTTTGTGTGCAAGCTTTTCCTGCATTGAGTTTATTCTCCAAAATAACTTATGTTTGGTCAAACTAAGTTAATTTAACAGTCCATCTGCTTACATTTGAATTTCTGTTTCTTATTTGAATATTCAACAAAAACTAACATCATAAGGAAGCATCTGTTAGAGCGCCTTGTTACCTGCCTCTAATTCCTTTGATGAGATAAATATCTTAATGGCATGGCCGGTTTCCAATTTCGAAGAAATGGTTTTCGACCTGCTATAAAAGAAGGTTATTTGTTGATTTTTCTAAAAAATGTCATATGTATTTACAATTTTTAAAACTCCTTTTTATGATGACGATATGTTTCCTACCAAAGTTATTTTAAAGAATAAATTTAAAGGCAAAACTTTGATGAAGTCAGGACAATGCGCACATGCAACGTGTGGGCAAAATCGGGACAAACAGGTTCTGAACACGTTCTATTCAAAGCTTTGTATTTCAACAATTTGACGTCAATTTTTTCTCATAATTTCACCAATCAAGGTCATATATAATTACTTCTATATACCTTAATTTGAAGCAGCTCTATTTTCTACTTTTTTACTCATAAGCTCTTCAGTATTTGGGCCAGACTTTTAGGACACGCTGTATTCATACCCTTCCTGACCAGCCATATAAATAACAACGTGGTCATACTATAATCATGATAATATTGTCATGAGAAAGGATTTGCCCATTGCAGCGATAATGCTAGTCACTCAAAAATGCGTCTCGCGTTGGAAAAATGTTGGACACTTTTGGTTTGGGTAGTCACGAAAAGATCTATGATTATTATATCAATAATAGTTACAGGATATAACTCCAACAAACACATTGCATATTACATATTACATGATAAAATAAACATACATGTAGTTGTACAGATGTTCATTGCTATATACAAACAAATGCAATTCCATAAACGTGTAACAATATCACATTGGTATACATGTAGTAATTGAAAAATAAATTCCGTTTTGGATTTACAAAAACTACATTGATCATTGTCTTTTATTTTCATTTTATAAAAAAAAAACTATTTGTGCCTATATGCTGTTTATACACTGTTTTGCTGGTATACTCTGTATTGGAACCAATGAAGTTTTGCATCCTTTGTAATGTGTATAGGTCGGTGTAGCATATTTGTTGCCAATCCTTTATTGTGATTAAGATTTTTTAGTTCATATTGCCATTGCATTGGACTGTTACACAATGTCTTAACATTTTTAGCAAAAGTGTATAAGAACAATGTACAGCCTTGTTTCGCTCCTAAGAGCAGATCATACACCACAGGTTTAAAAGGTTCCAAGACTGTCGTGCTACCTTTACCAATACATGGCCATTTACATTTGATTGAATTTACATTACCATAATATTCAATAATACAGGGTGTCCCAAAAGTCTATGCACGACTTTGAAGCTTTGTATTTCACAAAATATAAGTCGTATTAAAAATATGAATACATATTTAGAAAGAAGAGATGTGGGAAATAATTTTGATACCAAACATCAGAGTAACATATGTGTGTAATGCCACCCTAGAAGTAAAATATGTATTACTGCAAAAATGTAATTTTATACTTGTTCATAAATCTTAAAGTTCATAAATCCATACCCTATTGAGATTAACAAAAAGACGGATAGAGTTTGTTACACGGAAAGTGATCCGTCAATTGTAATATTTAAAATTTTACATTACAGTGATCCCATCATAATAACAAACTATAGGCCTATCTGTCCGCTGCTTTTGTTTTGTTTGATCTGAATCTTGTATGGACACTTCTTCAAGTCCTTACGCAAAATTCTGTGAACAGTTGATCTTTTAAATCTTGTTTTCTGCGGAAAGTCGGCGAATAGATCTCTTTGGACTTTTGGCTACTGCATGTCTTATGACATCAATGTGACTTGTTGATCTACCAGTCTTTCTATATACCACATCGAGACAAACCATGTACAGTTCCTGTGTTCAAAAATGTATCCACCAACTTCAGAATGGATATTCTTCCTGGTGCGCGTTTCACTTTAAAATGTTTTTTGAACTTTTGTTGAGTAAGTTGAACTGAATTTGTTTCAGCATAGAGCCATACAATTTGTATTCGCTTATCTATGCTGTAAACCATCTTGAATGAAGACTTTTGCTGTGCAATGTTGTGAGTGACCGAGTTTGGTAATAACATTAATGTTGCAAGGTAAGCAGTGAACTGTGACTAATGCGCAACGTTGCTTTCATACTGTTAATTTATGCGCACCTGATTTTAGCAACAGTGTGTGGTACTTAGTATGGGTTGGTCTGGCACACGGCCAAAAACTTTCAACCAGTTTTATAATGTTGTGGGCTCATCAATAGGGTTGTGTTTGGTATCAAAATAATTTCCTAAATCTCGTCTATCAAAATATGGTTAAATTTATACCATATTATTTATATTTGATGAGATATGACTCTTCAAAAACGTGCATAGACTTTTGGGACACCCTGTACTTGAACGTATATGATATGTCTTGCCAAATTCAGAGAATGAAAGAAATTTACATTTACTTTTCAACAAATCATTTATGAAAACCACGCCTTTAACATGTTTATATCTTATAGAATGATTACCAACCATTATTTTATCATTTCACTATAAGTAATTCCTTGCAATTGAGACTATGGAGTTATAATCCAAATTTGTGTCGCAAATTTGGTTATGAATAACATTATCACATGCATGTAATACATTGTACCAGAAATAATTGTTCATTTGATGCCTTATTTTCCTCGATCTATTTTCTCCAAATTCATTCATAGATTCAAGTTAGACAGGTAAACAATACTCTGAAAACCCTTGGTCTCTTATATAGTTAAAAACATCTCTACGCTTCCTTTTATCCTGCAATATTATGTAATCTTTTACAATTTTGTACACATTTTTTTCTCTCTCTTATAATGAAATTTGATTATCAGGAAAGACTTTCCTAGATCCATAAATCGACTTTGACTGTATTTTCCATAACCAAACCATCACAGAACTTTACTTAATCATAATGGAAATATGCTTCCAATTTAAGGAATTTTTCAACATATTTGTTTAGATTTTCATCATAAAGCATTCCGTAGGGGTGTGTTCACTTGTGTTCAGTTGCGGTCGCAACCAGAAACACTGTAAACGGCGTTAACACGGTGTCGAGTAGAACCATGGAATTCTATTTACGAACGAAATAAACTGTCCTGGCACTGAGGACAACTTATTTCAAAATCTGATTTTTAATTTGAAACAAAAATGCATTTCTAGGTAAAAATCACAGATAGAGGGCATTACATGAAAAAGATCGCATAATATGCCTATAACCCTCTGCAATTAAGAGTGCATATCTTAATTTTGTTTGCCATAATATGTTTACATAACAAAAATAATTATTAATGCCGTTAATAGTGAAATATATTATATAGAATCTGACACACTTGCTTGGAGTTTTGTATAGGCCTATATACAACCACCACATTCTAATAGGCCTATATTATTATTTAATTAACACTTTGCACGCGGCTATTGGTTTTATCATTATACAAAACAGATTTTCAGAAAACTTTCCCAACTTTCAAAGTCTTATTTCAAGGATTACTGAACCAATACTAGGGATGTTTGTACTTATTTCAAGGCATGTCTCATGGTGATTCCAAATATTATAATGACATTTAATACTTTTGACATTTGTGGAACATTTAGTGACATTTTGGAATGTCGTCTGTCAAAGGCCTGCCACGTGGAAAGTGTTTAATAAGATACACATTAGAATGTAAGAAGTATCCATAATATTAAATAGTGATAAACAATTTGTTGACTTTTCTTTACAATAATATCTTACGTTTGTATGTGTACAAAAAGTATGCAAAAGAGAATATATTGAACATGAAATCATTTGTATAGGGTTTTTTTTATATACATTACACACTGTTTTGAAAAGATATGCACACAATTGATTGAGCATTTAAATAAAAAGACCCAAAAATGTATGAGTAAAAACCCCGAATCGTTTTTTGTTTGTTTGAAATATTGAAATATGAGCAGAATTTGACTGTGGATATAAATAATGGATCATAATTTCAAAATAATAAGATCATATATTTAGTAATTGCAGAGTGCACTACACTGCGTAGAATATACACTACCCTTATTAAAAAGTGTTGCTAAACTAGAATCGGAAAATGTGCATGACAAAACCCTGAATGTGAAAGACTTGACCTGTCAGTAAGAACAATTGTGTAAATATCTAAGATGTTTATTAATTATGATTAATGGGACATCACCTCCATGCACACTGACTATAACATGTGCATATCATCTCGGTAGACTATGTGGGACCGTTCAAATTTGTCTTTTTTACTATATAGAAACCAGGGCGATTACGGTGACATTTCCTAGCTCGCCAGACATGTAGTCTCTTCAGGGCGATCGTTTGGCAAATCGAGTAGGCTACCCTACCTACAGTTTTCACCTTTTGATCAGAAAAAGTAATCATCTTTAAGCAAAATTAATATTACTCTAAAAGGTCCCATTTTTAAATTGAGTGGTCTGACAGAGGGTTTCATATCACTAATTTCGTACATATCCCTATGGGCCTATATTTAGTAGTGTGCACCCTGCATATTGTTAGGTTGTTTAAAAATGCATAATATGTCCTTCTGATTTCCCCAGTTGTTCGTGCATTTCTTTAAGAAAAAAATACGATGAAAAACTGGATTAGATAACTTGAGCTTTTTGACGCACAAGTACTTTGGTTATTTTTACTCTACCTTTAAGCTTTTAAGCTTAGCATTGTATCGATTAAAACAAGTTTTAGAGCTAGTTTGGATGCGAGGGCACAATGCCAGATGACGTCAGAATATTCAAGCAGAGGGCGAATGTACCCCCTGTACACCGTCACTAACTCGGATGTATGAAAACCAAAACATTTAAGAGATCGCAACATAAAAAGTATTTTTTGTTGGCATTCTTGCACATGTGTACAATTTGTGTGTCCCATTTAAGATCCTCCTGTAACCAAATGCCCAACATTTTGGCAAAGCTAGCAAAAGAAAGCTGCGATGGACCAATTTTTAAGTCAGGATGGGGAGGGGGATCTTGCATGAAACACATCTGCATGGCTTGGTATTTGGCAGGGTTGAGTTTGAGTTGATTAACAGACCAATCCAGAAAGCCATCAAGATCAGCTTGCAAGTTGCTACTCTCACTAGAGGAACGATTTTCGGCGAACGTAAGATCGTCCACATATTTCCAATAGTGGGAATAACAACTCTCAGCCGCATCATTGATAACTGCCTGAAAGGTTATGGGTCCAAGTTTAGTTCCTTGAGGAACACCAGCACAAATATCAAACTTTAACGTTATAATAATTATTAATAATCACTGAGAAATGATATGATATGTTAAAACAATTTCAAACTTTAACTTGCTTTTGAAAACGATATGGTTTGTATCCATATTGCAGTTTTTTTCTCACCCTGTATATCGCTATACATATTTACAAATCACCAATATAGATAAATAAATAAATATTTCATGAGCTTTGCTTTAACCGATCATAGTATCAATCCAATGACGTCGGTACGTTGTCATCATCATGGACACGAATGGCCGAACATTTTGAATCCCTGCTGGTTTCAAATTCAGTGTAACAATATATAGATTTGATGATATGCTTCCCTAAAATTCATCAAATGTTGGAACTAAATTATTCATGCTGAAACATTTAAATAATATCTGTGATTAACTAGCTGTTCGTCGCATATTCGGTGACTTCGTACACATATTAACCTTTAACTAACCCATGTCCGAAGTAGAAATGTGCCTAGACCCCTGGAGCTGTAGTCCGGCCTGTACAGTAAAGTAGTGGGCAATCATCTCTACACACGACACTAGTTTCACCCTTCAATGTCTATGGACGCCGGACTATAATAATTATAATAATAATAATAATAATAATAACACTAATAATAACACTAATAATAATAATAATACTAATAATAATAATAACGCTAATAACAACCATAAGGGGAATAAGTACATGAGATTAACTAACAATAACATTCATTTACATCAATTAATTAATTATGCAAATTTATTCAAATATTCAAAAAATGTGCATAATTTGTCGACGGGCTGTCTTTAGTCACTTGTTAGAGACAGCCCGTCGTACAAATTATGCAAATTTATTGAATATTTGAATAAATTTGCATAATTAATTAGCTCATGAATAGTAATTTACTTTGTTATTTATAACGGAATAAAGCGCATTATTGTTTATGAAAGAAATTACGTTGAGGGGAAACATTATTTTCGACCTAACGTAATAATGAATGAATAACAAAAACCTCTTTCCCCCTAACGTACCTTTAAAGGTAATAAATAAAACCCTTACAAACAAATAATGATTTGACCACGTTTCAATGAGTAAATTACCCGCCTTTGTTAAAATGTTCTCGCTTTTAAACAGATCTATTATTCTTATTAAGTAATAAAATGCCTCACAATTAATAAACCAGCGTTGTCTTGATCACATTAAAATTAACATACTATACTGACAATGGATTGGCTCTTGAAAATAAATAATATTACTTTAGCGACTTAGGACGTTTTTGCACTTTGCCGATTTGATTTGATCTCGAAACACTCGACATACATGTATTATCACAAGATGGCGCTGTGATCATTTGTATTTTCAAGGTTTTGAAAGAGTGCCTAATGGTGATAATTTACGGTATGCTTCCAATTTAAGGAATTGTTCAACATATTTGTTTCGATGTTCATCATAAAGCATTACGTAGGGGTGTGTTCACTTTTGTACAGTTTCGGTCGTAACCGGAAACACTGTAAACGAACGAAAAAAAACACTCAGAAAATTATCTGTCCTGGTACTGAGGACAACTTATTTCAAAATCTGATTTTGAAGTAATTAGGAAACTATATTGCTCTGTAACCTATGAGATATATTAGTTCAATCAAAAATCACAGATAGAGGGCATTCCATCAACTCTCTGCAATTAAGAGTAGGCTATATCTTAATTGGTTTGCCATAACAAAAATAATGATTAATGCCGTTAATAGTGAAATATATAATTATATATAATCTGACACACTTGCTTGGAGTTTTGTATACAAGCCAACACATTATAGGCCTCTATTATTATTTTAACACTTTCCACGCGGCTATTGGTTTTACCATTATACAAAACAGTATTTATTTATTGAAAAACTGGATTAAAAAATTTGAAATTGTTAACGCATAAGTGATATATTTATTTGTCTTCTACTTTTCTTCTAAAGCCTGAAAATTAAGCATTGCATCGATCGTTTTAAACAATGTTGAGGACATTTTAGAACGACCTGTAAAATAATATAGTAAATTGGGATGTGCAGTTGCCCAAAGACGAACGAAAAATGCGATTGAATGCATTTTTGCATACAACATTATTCATGTTAGTAACAAATATATCATTCTTGCAACGTTAACAAAGTTTTAAACTTTAACTTGGTTTTGAAAACAAAATGGATTCTATCCACTATTGTAGGTTTTTTTTGACTGACCCTGTATATCGCTAAACATATTTACAATTGTAATTATATAACATTAATTCATGAATATCGGCAATATTTCATGGATAGACTATCGTTTGAATAAAAGTACTCAATCCCAAACGGGAGAGCTTCCGTCAGACTTGTCGTCTGACGATTGCCTATTGGCAAAACGGGGAAAACACTCAGAAAATAAACTGTCCTGTTACTGAGGACAACTTATTTCAAAATCTGATTTTTAATATGATACAAAATATGCATTTCTAGGAAAAAATCACAGATAGAGAAAATTCCATGAAAAAGTTGGCATAATATGCCTTTAACCCTTTGCAATTAATTTACATTTCTTAATTTGGTTTGCCATAATGTGTTTACATAACAAAAATAATTATTAATGCCATTAATAGTGCAATATACTGATACAATCTGACACATTTGCGCGGGGTTATATATATACGTCGTATATACAAGCCAACACATTATAGGCTTATATTATTATTGAAATAACACTTTCCACTGTACCATTATACAAAACAGATTTGTCAGAAAACCTTCCAAACTTTCAAAGTCTTATCTCAATGATTACTGAACCAATATAGGCATCTTTATACTTATTTCAATGCTTGTCTCATGACATTTGTGAAATATTTTGTGACATTTTGGAATGTTGTCTGTCGTCGTCTGACGCGTGGAAAGTGTTTAATAAAATGCCCATTATAATGTAAGAAGTATCCATAATATTTAATAGTGATAAACAATTTGTTGACTCTTGTTTACAATAATATCTTGCGTTTGTACATGTACAAAAAGTATACACTGTAAATCTAGCTAAATCGGTTGTGTAAGAAAATTACACAACACTGTTTAATATATGAACCTAGCAACTATAATCAATATAAATATCAAACATTAAAGTTTGAATAATTATCAATAATAACTGTGAAATTATATCACTGCATTTAGGCCTACAGGGTGGGTCAAACAACCCTGCAATAGTGGACAGAATCCATCTTGTTTTCAAAACCAGGTTGAAGTTTGAAAAATGTTTAAAGTTATAAGAATGAAATATTTGTTGTTAACTTCATGTGAAAAAATGACGTCAATAGCATTTTCCGGTTGCCCATGGTGAACCTTTTTACCGATGCACCCGTTTCACGTGTTTGTCCACCAGACACCCGAAACATGCATAATAATCGCACACTTCGCACACTGCGTCTCTCATTCCAGTTTGACAACTTCAGTTAATTTGTGACGTATTTGTGACGTAATTGGAATTCAATGCATCCTTTAGGGGTACCATAATCAAATGACTTGAATACAAATATGAAATTATTCCAAGGTTTGCTGGTGGGGTATTCAAATATGAAAAATACAAAGTGTGCCGTGTTAATTGAAAAGCACTAGGTTTCGTGGACAAACACATACATTAGGTTGTGCAGTCAAAAGGTTGCCCAAAGACAAACGAAAAGGCGATTGAATTCATTTGTGTGCACAAAATTAGTAAAAAAACAACCATAACTTGCAACGTTAAAAAGTTTTAAACTTTAACTTGGTTCTGAAAACGACATGGATTGTATTCGCTATTGCAGTTTTTGACTCACCCTGTATATTGCTACACATATTAACAAATTACAAATATAGATAAATAAATATATATTCCATGGGCATTGCTTTTACCGATCATAGTATCAACCCAATGACGTCGGTACGTTGTCATCATCATGGACACGAATGGCCGAACATTTTAAATCCCTGCTGGTTTCAGTGTAACAATATATAGATTTGATGATATGCTTCCCGAAAATTCATCAAATCAAAGATTTTCTAGTACAGAGAGTATTATCTCTATTGAAATGTCGAATAAGAACTGATACCATTAGCACTTACCGTGTCCGATTGGTTTTACTATACATGTGTGATAATTGTACATAACTTCTCCAACCAGTATTTTTATAGAACTAAACTCGAACCCACGCGCACAGTGGATATTGCGTTCATATTGTTCAGATAGATACTAATAGATGCAATCGTTCAGGGAACGAGAGTGAATATTTATTGATGACTTGTTCTTGAGTTATTTCATGACAGGGCTAAATACTACACGTTTTTATCTTGGTCCGAAACACACATAGCTTCAAATGACTTGGCGCACATACGTATCCTGTACTAGAAATTCATTGATCAGATGTTGGAATAAAATTATTTCATACTAAAACTGCTGGAGTTGGAAAATCAACTCCAGCGTAAGTCGCATTCGGTTAACTTTGTACACATATTAACCTTTTACGAACCCATGTCCGATGTAGAAATAGGCCTAGACCCCTGGAGATGTAGTCCGGCATGTACAGTAAAGTATAGGGCAATCATCTCTACACGCGACACTAGTTTCACCTTTCAATGTATATTGACGCCGGACTATAGCGCCAGGTGGACTACGGCTCCTTCCACGGTGGACACGGAAGGCCGTAAATGTGACTCCCCAATGGTTTCAATGTAAAAATGGACTAGGCCCTATATGATTCCAAAAAACATCATATGTTGAAACTTAAAATTTCATCCTAAAACCGATGGAAAATAAACTCCAGTGTAGGCCTTAGTATCATGTTTTTACATTTATCCATCATTCTGTTAATAAACTTTTTTGTACGAATACCTTCACTGTTATAACCGGGAACGAACCTATTGTTGAATTAATCTTTACATAGGCGTAAGTCCCGGGGGACGGTGAGTGTCAATATTTGACCATGGGGGTGGCCTACGTAATCAGCCCCATGATCTCCCCGCCCCCTGCATGTAGTGCAATATATAATCCTCATCGTAATAGAAATGTCTAATTAAAAACACTTTTTTCGCGCGCATTTTCCACCCAAATGTGTTATTCCCTCCCCCACCCCCGTTTTCACCCCTAAAATATTGATGCTGATGCCGCCATTGGTCATCACCCCCCCCCCCCCCCCCCCCCAATGCCAACAGCAAATTTACGCCACTGCATCTTTGCAACCCAACAATTCAAATCTCATATAAAAGTAGGGTTTGTTTTTAGTCAGAGGATAGATGCGCACGATTTGTGCAGTGACAGGTTCGTCGAAGAGTATAATAACCGCTGAGCTGCTGTCAGTGTTGGCTTCGAATACCTAGGGATCAAACAAACAAAAGGAAAATGATTAATATACCTTTTTCGACCTTAGAATATTACAGCTGGCAAATAGGATAGTTCGAACTTATCACCGTTTCCGGCTACTCCATACGTTACTTCAGAACCTTCAATAGCCAGCTTTCAATCATGTCATGGTCATGACCAGGCCTACGGTAAAAGAGATATAGTATTGACCATTTGAAACTTCAGGTGCTCAGTCATGACTGTCGAAATGTCATGATCGGAATTATAGATATGAATGACCAGTAGGCTATGTTTATGATTCAATAATGTCCAAGAAGATCGAGTCCTTTTTTGTTGTGTCCGAGAGCGGACTCAAGACCAAAACCGAGACTATAGTATCCGTTATAATTCTTGAGCAGTAGTATGTGCCAGCCAATGCCGATACTGTGATGGGATGTGTATGGGGTAGACCCAGTAATTAGTGCGGGTGAACCCGGGACCATGAACCTCTCATGACTATAATGAGTATGGATAAAGCTCGGACTCGACCAAGCCCATGTGTACACATGTACATGCCATGAAGATAAAATCCATACAGAAGTACCAATTTTGTATTAATATTGTACTCTTTCTCGCTAAACCTTTAGGCGCACCTACATGCATATTCTTGGCTTGCGTATACTAATGTTCTCATGTCTTGATACCCATACCACTTCACCCACTCATAATCTGTTACTCATATTATCCATTCACATGCCACACTAGACAAACATTTTGATCTCATAACCTTTTCACACAAACATAACTATATTATGGAATTGATGTTTGGTTAGTAAATTATACACACCTCACTATTCTCCCCTGTAGCAAAGGTTTCTGAGTCTGATGTGATGTTTAGGAATGTTGACACTTTCAGTGTTGTCACCCAGTTTTGTGTCACCACACCAGTCACGTTGGTTTGATTCCCGATATCTGCCTGAATCCACGGCGTAGTATCTGAGGAGGAGGCAATCCACACCCCATTGCTATTAAGTCTTGCATAGGATGCTTTATAATCCGAGGAATACTCAGATGATGCTTGTATGTTACCATCGGGTATTGATCCATCTTGCATACCAAGTGGATCAGAGCATTCTAGAATAATAAAAGAGATACACAAATCATCGTAAGAGAATTAGACAACGAAATGTTTAAATACCACGTATATTAAAATATCTTCCACCAAGAGGATTCTATAAAATAAAAAGTTGAAAAAGGGAATATCTTTTATTGAATATTTACGGGCCCGAGGATTAATGAAGCAATGCGGTTGGTTTGAGAGGTAGGTGTTAATAAAGTAGCCACGGGAAATGGTTTAGGAGGGTTATGATTATAGTACGTTTGGGTGGGGGTTAATAAATCAGGGCCATGAGGTGATTAAACATGTTAAACATAATGTTTAGTCAGCAAGGAAGTATGCGTACCGCGTAACGGGTGCCGAGTTTCACATACAGCCTGTGGCGCCGCGTATTATAATTATATTCCACCGGAGTTTATTTACAACTCATGAAATCAAGTTTTCCAGCAATGAATAATAATAATAATAATAATAATAATAATAATAATAATTATAAGCAGGATTTATATAGCGCATAATATCGGAACCAGTCACTAGGCGCTTTACAATGATAAAAACAAAACAACATATAAACTGTGGTACCAGTACAATAACATTAACACTAAATAGCGTATCACATTTACAAAATGTTAATATTAAAAAGATATGTCTTCAATAATTCCCGCGGAGCGCGAAGAAATTGGCTATTGTAAAATTAAAGGTTTAGAAAAACGTTCCTGAAGTTATAAATTATCTTGTTAAGCTTGAATAATAAATAATCAGTGAAACTAATATGCGCGCGCATAGCGCGCAAAAAATGTCTATTTTAACAATAAAATGGTCCAGAAAACGTTTCTGAAGCCATCTTGTTCATATCGAATTAAAAAAAAAATGAAACCAATTCGCTCAAAACGAGCAAAAATGTCTAGCTTACTAACTAAAATGGTCCAGAATCGTTCGCGAAACATGTTGTTATAATGTTTGAATAAACCTTGAAACCAATTCGCGCGAAGCGCGAATAAAATGGCTGATCTCAACACTAAAAAGCTCCAGAAAATCGTTCCTGATCGTACAAACTGTTATTCTTTTAATTTAAAATTGTCCAGGAACACGTTCCTTAAGCCATCTTTTTTATAACTTGAATAAAGAAACATTGAATTAACTCGCGCAAAATGGTCCAGATAATGTTCCTGAAACCATGTTGTTATTAAGCTTGAATAGTTAAACATTGAAACTAATATTCGCGTCAAAAATGGCTTTTTTGAGGGGGGGGGGGCATTGTCCCCACCGTGACAATGATGGGGGGCCCACTCCCCGCTTGCACTGTCTATAATGCTCGTTACCCTTCCTCCTTTTCTTCCGTTTTATTTTTTACTCTTTTGCCAATGGGGGGGGGGGGGGGGGGGGAGGGAGGACTTCAGAGGGCCGAGCTGTTGGGTTTTAACTTGCCTGGATGACCTAAAACTCTTCTTGCTATATATTTACTTATATATTTACTTTCGTTATAAAAAGCTCACATGGTTCACAGGCGTAGAGATAAAGTAAGAGACACTAATAAAAGCTCTCGGCCTCTCCTTCCCCCTCCTCCTCCCCTCCTCGTCCCCTCCTCCTTTCCTGCCCTCGTCCTCTCCTCCTCCCCTCCTCTCCTCCCCTCCACTCTCTCCCCTCTTTTTTACCCTCTGGGGACCCGGGGGGCTTGAGCCCCCAAAGCCCCCCCCCCCCCCTGGGCACGCTTGAAGAGTGTGTAAATGCCAGGAGCTTCCATGGGTTTTTGTTTTTGGCACACTACAGGGTGAGTCAAAATATTCAGGTCCCGATTTCACCGATTTTTAAAACACAAATGTGAATACATTTAATGAAATGCACAGCAAGAACACATTTGTAGCTACAACCTAAAATGTATTTCATTCAAATTGGTTATTCAAACGGGAGATATGGGCTTTGTCCCCAATTCCTGTGAAATAAAATCTGTTCCAACTTCCACGTTATCCACTGTGAACATGATAAATGTATTTTGCTGAAGGGTCGCAAGATGAACATGTTGAAGGAAGAGCTGGACATATTGAATCCAGTTCCAGACCATCCCACATGTCACAAATATCCTCCAAGTCATATTTGTAAAACATGTAAAGAGTGCACGTATTTTACACACAACTCACCATTCACACTGCTTAACTGCTATGAATTCGTTTTATGTACAATTATGCTATGTTACATCATTGTATTATCTATATCGTTTTCGAGCAATAAGAGACGTAACAAGCATTATTGAGATTAAATGTTAACAATATGTCGACTATTTATTTTTTTATTTGGAAATTAATATTCGAACGAACTAGATTCGATAGACAAACAGATCTTATCTCTTTTTTAAACAGTTCTTTCATTAGAATAACTTAACAAGTGCGTACCAAATTAATGTTATGAATATGTTTGTACAATGCCGTATATCATAACATGCAATATCGTTTTAATTATCAGAGATTCAACAAAAATATGTAAATTAGGTCTATTAATCAAATGTTGTTTTATTTATAAAATGTCAACATATATAAAGTGTGTTGTGTTGTGTGAATATCTAATAGTGCAGTATTGGTAACATCCACCAACTTCGCTTTATTCATGCATTCTTGGAACACTATGAATTTCGAGCTTTTTAATAAATATTGTAATTATGGGGCGCAATAAGGTATGGTCTTGAAAACTTCACTAAGCATAAAGAATTGTCTACTCTTATCATCATTTATGAACTTTACGAATTTTTGACAAGAAGTATTTTTCCTGAATAACTTACCTTCACTGTCTGTTGTAACGACAGTGGTTTCCTCATGTACAACCGTGGTAGTTGCAAGGTCTCCTGTTGAAACCTCCATTGATGTCGGCCCTGAAAAAAGAATAAAATGGAAAATACTGACGTAAGCTTACTGAAAAAGGTTTAGTACTTTTTGCATGGTGCATATATATCCTTTTGTACATCATATAAATCGGAAATTGAAATCAAGAAACATAATTTGGATTCAATTTATGATGAAAAAGTTAAAGGTGCAATAATCAGATCTAAGGCAGATTGTACTGAATTTGGTGAAAAGAGTTCAAAATATTTTTTCAATCTTGAAAGGTACCGTGTTAATAATAAGTCAATTACAAAGTTGGTTGATGATGAAGGTAATGAGGTTACAGGTACAGAAAATATTCTGAATGAAGAGGTCAAATTCTACTCTACTTTGTATACTTCTCAATGTAATACTGATCTAAATGCTCAGGAAGGTTTAACACAGCTTGGTCTATCACTGGAAGATATTCCTAAAGTTACTGAGAACAATATAAAGATGAATGTGAAGGTGACTGTACTGATGTTGTCAAAGAGATGAAACAAGGTAAAAGTCCTGGGTCTGATGGATATCCAATTGAGTTCTATAAAACAAAATTGGGATGTCATTGGGCAAGTTGTTGTTGATTGTTTTAATTACTGTTTTGAGAAGGGTTGCATGGCGGATGAGCAATGTAGAGGAGTAATTACTCTTATTCCAAAAGAAGGGAATGATAATAAATTCTTGAAAAATTGGAGACCCATCAGCCTGCTTAATTTAGATTATAAAGTTGTATCTAAAGCTATTGCAAATCGTTTCAAAAAAGTTCTCAATTCAGTTATTTCACCCGATCAAACTGGTTTTTTTGTCAAATCGATATATTGGTGAAAATGTAAGGTTAATACTTGACATTATTGAGTACTGGGTTGCTTCTGTTCTTGGATTTTGAAAAAGCGTATGATAAACTTGAGTGGAATTTTGTTCAACACTGTTTGGGTATGTTTGGATTTGGAGGTGATGCAAAAAAAAATGGGTCACTTTTTTTTACACCAACATCAGAAGTTGTGTTACAAATATGGGCGTTGTCTCAAACTATTTTGATCTATCACGTGGTCTTCGTCAAGGATGCCCCTTAAGTTGTTACATTTTCATAATTTGCGCGGAGGTCTTGGCCATTGCAATCCGTAAAAATAAGTTCATTACAGGTATTAATATTAAGGGAAATGAGTCTGTTAAGTTGACACAATATGCAGATGATACCACTCTTATCTTGGATGGCTCAAAGGATTCCCTCGTGCAATCCCTTAAGGTTCTTAAATCTTTCAGCAAAATATCTGGTTTAAGTGTAAATTATTCTAAATCATCAGTTTTAAAGATAGGTTCTTTAAAGAATGATGAGACCATTTTACATCCAGATGCTAATCTAATCTGGTCTAAGGGCCCTGTCAAATTCTTGGGAGTGAATATTTCTCTGAACAAACAACTACTTTTTGAGTTAAATTAAGAGGTCCAGTTTCAGAAATTAAGCAAAATCTTAAACATTTGGTTACAAAGGGGTCTTACCCCTATTGGAAGAGTGTTAGTTATTAATTCTTTAGCTATTTCTCAGCTCACATATTTATTATCTGTTCTACCAAATCCCCCTGATTCATTTTTGAAAAAAAATGAAAAGGTGTTTTTCAAATTTATTTGGAATGGTAAACAAGACAAAATAAACAGGGACACCATGTACAATAAAGTTGATAAAGGTGGTTTGAATTTGACTAACATCTATGATTATAAAGATGCCATTAAAATATCATGGGTTAAAAGGTTTGTTGACCCTAATAATGAGGGCAAGTGGAAGATTTTGTTTGATAATGAAATTAAGAACATTGGTGGTGATTGGATTTGGCAATGTGAGCCAGCTAACGTGTGTGATTTAAATGTAAATAAAATTAGCAACAGTTTTTTGAAAGATATTTTGAAAGGATGGTTGAAGTTACGTAAAAAGTACGAGATTCTTGATAAAATTATATGGTATAATTCCAAAATTAAGATTGGTAAAAAAACTGTCTTTTATAGAAGTTGGAGTAACAGTAATATTAATTTTTTATCAGATTTAATTGAATCCGACCATTTGATGAGTTTCATGGAATTCAAGAAGAAGTATCATGCTGTGAAAACTAATTTTGTTGAATATTTTGGAATTGTTCAAAGCATCAAAAAGAATTTAAAGGAGTCATGTTCTAAGTTATTTACTTTGACTGGTAATTATGAGAAGAATGAACAGCTGATAACGGATATTTTATTAACAAAAAGAGTCTGTAAATTTGCCTATGAAAAGATAAGGTACCATGTAATACCAAATGCGAAGCAGTACTGGGAAGGCAAGGCTCAATTTGAATTTGATTTGTCACAGCCAATTACTGACTGGAAGGAAGTGTACTCATTAGCTTTTAAATGCTGTATGGACTCATATACAAGATATTTCCAGTTTCGTTATATTCATAATATTCTACCAACAAACTATTTTTTGTTTAGAATTGGTTTAATATATACTGATATATGTAGTTTCTGCAAAGTTAATAGAGAAACACTAAAACATCTCATGTGGGAGTGTAATGTAACAAAAAAAATTTGGAGCAATCTTAGTGCATGGATGAATACTGGGCTAAATATCTTTTTCAATGTGAATTATCAGAATATATGTCTTGGCTTATTTTAAATGAAGATTTCGACTTTTCAAAAAATATAATTATTCTTTTGGCAAAACGTTATATTTATAGATGCAGAGTTGAAGAAAAGAAACTTAGTATTTATGTCTTTAAAGCATTGGTGAAAATGACTGAAAAATCAGAGAAAGTTATTGCAGAAAGGAATAATAGAATGGCATCCCATAACAAAAGATGGGGGATATTGTTATCATAATATTGTTTTCATAATGTTTTCTTTATAAAAAAGAATAGCATTAGGACCTATGTGCCTATATAATAGTAAAACTTTGTCTGGCACTTCAGATGTATTTTGTGTAGTGTTTTTTTTTGTGTATTTTGTTAACCTATTGTTGTATGTCATAAAATAAAAAGTCCCTATAAACGGGCTAAAAAGAGAAAAAATCATATAAATCGGATTCTGATTATTATACGGCCATAGGGAAGACTGTTAGACCGGGTTTTTTTGCCAGTCGTTATCAGTCAAAGACTTCATATTCTTAGAAAACGTAATCTTTATCAAAATGGTGCAGCTTTTTATCCCAACACTTTACTTGTTGGAAAATGTGCTAGAAAATGTTGCAACTTTGTCATGCACACATAAACAAACCCTTTTTGGAACATCTTTAACGTTTGGCATCCAAATTTTACTTTTTGGTACAATGTGATATTCACCTAAAAAGGTTAGGTCTTGCAAAAAATCATCTTAATTTTTGCAGCTTTTTTATCCAAACACTGAACTTGTTGGAAAATGTTACAGAGAACAATGGTGTACATTGTCATGCACACACAATCAAACTTTTTTGGTGACATTTTGCATTCACCTACCTAAACCTTTTTGGCGTTCTTTGTCTCCAAATACCTCCGGTGTGCTTAATGCCAACACAACCGTACACATATGACCATTTCTAACTTGATGCCACCCCCCCCCCCCCCCCCCCTTATCCCCACCTCGAGGTATCATATCTTACCTTCACTGCTTGTTGAGGGCTTCTCGCTAGTTTGAGATGCGCCCGCACTTGATGTCGGCTCTGGGAATTAAAAAGAAACAGAAACAACTGATGTAAGAAGAATAAAATGACAAACATGTTTCAAATGTACTATTTGTATCCATATTTGTATTAGGTCTTGTGTAAAAGGAAAAAAAATATTTTTTTGCAGTTTTTTATCCAAACACTTGTTGGAAATAGTTGCTGGAATAAATGGTGCAACTTTGAACATTTTTGTCATCCATATTCTACTTTGTGGTGTTTTTTGACGTTCAGCTCAACACATTTTTGGCTTTTTTTTGTCTCCAAATGACCCCCAGTTTGAAAATGCTATTCATTTCCAACTTGATTTGTATCCATATTTGTTATATTACACGTCGTAGGTCTTTTAAAAATTCATCTTAATTTGTGCAGGTTTTTTATCCAAATTCTTGTTGGAAAATGTGCAGGGTAAAATGGTAGAATTATGTCATACACACAAGCGAATCACCTTTTGAAACATTTTCAACATGAAGTTGTCACCCAAATTTAAAATTTAGGTGCAATTTGGGATTCACCAACTTAAACCTTTTTGGCGTTTTCTGTCTCCAAATTCCTCCGGATGTGAAAATACTAACCCAACCGTGTACCTGTATACATTTCCAACTTGATTGTTCCTCTCCTACCCCCACCCCTGGGTCTCGTATCTTACCTTCACTGCTTGTTGTTTGTTTCTTGCCAGTTTGAGATGCGCCTTCACTTGATGTCGGCTCTGAGAATTAGAAAGAAATAGAAACAATTCATGTCACCCAAATTTATCTTTGGTTGCATTGGCATTCACAGTCAAACACTCAAACGTTTGATTGGGCGCTAGAACAGGTAAACGTACGCAATTAGTGGTCTATAAAGGGAGCGCTGGAACAGGGAAACGTACGCGATTAGTGAGTTTTAAAGAGAGCGCTATAATAGGGAAACGTACAACATTGATCATCTTTAAAGCAAGCGCTTTAGCACAGAAACGTACACAATGAGTGAGTTTTAGAGGGAGCGCTAGCACAGGGAAACGTACACAATTAGTAAGCTTTAAAGGAAGCGCTGGAACATGGAAACGAACGACATTGAGTGGTATTTAAAGGAAGTGCTTCAACAGGCAAACGAACACAACGAATGAGCTTTCGAGGGAGCGCTACACTGTTAATCCGATTGTGTAAAAAAGACGTTACGCAAACACTGTTTAATATATGAACCTAGCAACCGGTTGTTTAAAAGAATATACACAACTTGTTTAAAATGTTGCACAACCTTGTGAAAGTTAAATAGAAGTTGTGTGCAAATTTACAAAATTGTGTAATTTTTTAAACAACAGTTGCTAGGTTCATATATTAAACAGTGTTGTGTAATTTTCTTACACAACCGATTTAGCCAGATTTACAGTGTAGAACAGGGAAACATACGCAATTAGTGAACTTTAAAGGGATAGCTGAAACAGGCAAACGTATGACATTGAGTGATATTTAAGGAGAGCGCTTTAACAGGGAAACGTACACAATGTAATATTTAAAGACAGCGATGTAACACTCATTGAGGGGTGAACTGGGAAGATCTCTGCTGGCTAGTTTTTTTTTTTAATTCCTTCAACAAGTTCAACACTCGACCATCGAATTTAATTGATCAATGGAAATTCAAAATGTGTTTGTTTTTTCTTCTGATGCATTGGTAGTAATTTAGAGGTTTTGATCACACTGAACTCTCAATGCACCAAATGCTCCGTACTTTCGAGATTCCACACCAGTAAATAATGTCTGTCCTTGCAGACGACAATCAAACTTTTTGTCAGCTTTCAGCCTGTGGCCCAATGATGATATAAAGGTACTTATTGCTCCCAAATGATTAAAGCTTTAATTTAATCCTGATTGTAGGAGTATTACCTATTACCACAGAGCTAAAAGAAATATTTACAAAGCATTTATAGCTTATTTGGATAAATTTTGATTGTAAATGTTCTGGCAACATTTCTCAAGTTTTTATCATGAATGAGGGCGCTACACCAGTTGTCCGGCTCCAGGAGCTCATTTCTTGAAACTTTAAGGGTTACCATGTATAATTTTTGTTTGATTTTTGATTAAATGATCAAAGATATCATGAAATCTAAGGAAAATGTCAAGTTGAAAAATCCAGTTGCTTTTTAAGTAAGAATATGGGCTTTTTGTAACACCCCTTTAACATGTCAACGGATAGGGAAACCATTTAGTGGTGTGGAATCTCAAGGGGTGTCGCTATAACGCAAACATACGACGAAAATTTCGGATCGGCTAATCTTTTTTGTTTTGTTTTTTAAAGAACTATAATGTATCCATATTTTGCATGTGTCTTGTAAAAAATCATATTGATTTTTTATCCAAATGCAGGGTGTCCCAAAAGTCTCGAAACCATTTCACAGCTTTATATCTCCGGTAAAGTAATTCGCACTATAAATCTGAAAATATCTTTTGATAGAGAACACTTGAAGAAATGTAAAACGGCACTTTCATAACGCGTACTATATTAATGTGCGCTTTTCCCATTGCGATTTCTTTTAAATCCCACATTAAAATAATATTTGTTTATGAATTTTAGAACACATGAACAATTTACATCATTGAAAACAGACTAATACAACCCTATAAGGTAACGTTTTTATTCCCTTTGGACCTATACATGCAAAGGTGTAAGGAAACAGTAAATGAACTCATTGAACGATCATTAAACAGCATTGAACAAATGTCTCAAGCTTACAATCTGCACTCACCAAAGCATTTCTGTTTGTGTAAAAATGATGTGATTAATATGCTGTTCTACGCGTTCAAAGTATGCTCGAGATATCTACCATGTTGATTTCCACATTCGTGCACTCTACCTGAAGGCGAAGTTCTGGATGACTTTTCTGTAAGTGACTCTTTAACATTAGAACGTTATCTGAACTTTGTTTGAGTAAAAGCTTGATTGATTTGATTTCAGCATCAAACCAAATAATTCGAATACGTCTATTTAAGCTGTAATTCATATGATAGTTTTGAGCCTAATAATGTCGCGCATTAAATATAATGAGTGTATGTATTTAGTGAAAGCCATGTGATCTATTGAGGAATGTGCAGCTCCGGTTTCCAGCACGTGTTTACAGCTACGCACAGCTGGCGTCGTGAAAGTCTAACAATGTATGGTATTGCGCGGTTATTTAAACCAACATTTTCGTTCGTGTAAGGGGCCTCATAAATGTTACAGAGTTGGTATCAAAAGATTTCTACAAGTAGTCTCTATCCAAATAATGTGTTTAGATTTACAGTGCGAATTATTTTACCGGAGATATAAAGCTTTGAAATGGTTTCGAAACTTTTGGGACACCCTGTACTTGTTGGAATATGTTGCAGAAAACAATGGTGTACCTTTGTCATGCACATTATTCAAACCTCTTTTGGAACATTTCTAACATTTGTCCCCCAAATTTTACATTTTTTGGTGCAATTTGGCATTCACCTACCTAATACCTTTTGGCGTTATTTGTCTCCAAATATCTGCGGGTATGGAAATGCTAACCCAACTGTACACGTATATCCGTTTCTAATTCTCCTCCGCCCTCTCCTACCCCTACCCCATGGTCTCGTTTCTTACCTTCACTGCTTGTTGTTTGCTTCTCGCTACTTTGAGATGAGCCTTCACTTGATGTAGGCTCTGAGAATTAGAAAGAAGCAACTGATGTAAGAAGAATAAGACGACCAACTTTTGTTATTTAAAGAAATATTTGTATCCATTTTTGTATGTAAGGTCTTTAAAAAATCATTTTAAGACCATTATTCTTGTGTTGCCCACAGCGACCGACCTTAACATCTCAAATATCAGGTCGCATTTCTTTTTTTTACCCAATTTGCTTTCATAGATTGCTTTAACTATCATGGCACTAGAAAATTAGACAAATTGACATTTATCAATTTGGTCTTGTCATGAACCATGGTCTGAGGGCAACACACACCAAAAAAAGTTGACCTAATTTTGCAGCTTTTTCCCCCTAACACTTTACTTGTTGGAAAAGGTTGCAGGTAGAATAGTGCAAATTTGTCATACACCCACAAATAAACCCAGTTTTTAACATTTATCACCAAAATTGTACTTGTTGGTGCAATTTGGCCTTCACCTAAAATCCTTATGGCGTTCTTTGTCTCCAAACACCTCCGATGTAAAAATGCCCAACCGTGTACCTCTATCAATTTCCTATTTGATTGTCCCATTCTTACCCCCCCCCCCCCCCCCCCCCACCCCAATGTCTCGTATTTTACCTTCATTGCTTGTTGTTTCCATCTCGCTAGTTTGAGAGGCGCCTTCACTTGATGTCGGCTCTGAGAATTAGAAAGAAATAGAAACAACTTAACTTATATTTTTACGATGATCCATACGTTAAAATTAAGTTAAAATACCTAAATTAAAACATTAACCTGTTTTAAAATGGAATGCATGAATAATCCAAATACAAAGTCGATCATTATCATTTAAAATATTTATTGAAAATAATTGACACTCACTAATGTTATCGCATCCAAATAATTTTTTCAAGTCTTCCCTATCATCGTTATTAATGAATATCAAGGGGTTGTCCGTGTAAAAATGATCTTTCGCTCCTTCAGGAACATCCACATTACGACCGCCATACATAATTTTAGTGCATTCGCAGAGTAATTCCTTGGTGTACGGCAGTACCCAGCGAACTTCATAGCCTTGATTTGGGTCTGGTTGTTGGCCCATATAGCAAACCATTGCTTTGCAAGATGTGCATAAGACTATACCTAGAAAGATGAAATAGATTAAATGTTGAGTTGATTTTTTTCTTCTTCAGATTTAGAGTTTTATTATAAAACACTCTCTAAACAGTTACCCATTCTCGTCTAAGCACTTCCGAAATGGACCCAGGATGACGTAAAGCACGGAACCCTTTTGAAACCCTTAACTGGCGAAACACAGAACAAAAAATACGACAAACATATGTGTACAATGATACCAAGCGTTTATTATCAGTTACTCTTATAATTAACGATTGTTGTTGCTCTCATCGTAAGATATGCATCTACTGGATTTGCATGCCCATGAATTTAATGAAACGTTGCCAGGAAACGTATAAACATAAAATGCTTTTTCATAATTCCAATATCTATTGACGGTAAATGCGGAGTTTTTATGAATTCATTTGATGGTAATTAATTATTCGGTCATTACTGAGGGGCATCCTCCCCAGACTGTCATTTTGAGTGCCAATCGGGTAAAATATCAGTTTTATAAATCAATATCGGTGTAAAATTTGACCGATTATTAAGCCCATATGTATTGGTTGAGCTATAATAGAGAGTTTTAAAAAGTATTTTTAATATTTTAAGACTCATAACGAGACCAATGCATATTGGGCGCAAAGCATCCGATTGTATCATTATTAAGTTTTGGATCCAATATTTCATCAAAATATAATAATGCAATGCATATACGGTCTACCGACTCTTTTCAATCAAACTTGGGTAATACCAAATCCAGTTTATAATTCCCGCCAAGCATGCCAAGTGGTATGGACCCCAGCAAGTGCTGTACGAATGCATGAAAATGTAGGTGTGTTTTAAATATGATCGCGACCCCCCTCCCCCTCCTAAATCGTCATCAATAGCCCCCGACCCTCCTAATTCTCTGATGCCTCTGCCGCCATTGAATTTAGGGGGCTATGCTCTAGAAACGCTGGGACTCATAATATGCAAGAATTAACTGATGTATGAACCAAATATAAAATTATTTCTACATCTTCATCCCCGAGGTGTGACTGGTGGGTTTTTTTTAAAACTATCCTAAGTCTATCCATATGTCAGACCGTGGACGACAATTACATGTATGTTATTTTGACAGCCATTTTTCAATTTGTTCTTAATAATTTTTCCTACGATGGAATTTGGGGGCCGTGTCAAATCTTCAACAACTACACAGTATAAAGAAGGTTAGTTGTCACATCCCCTTCATTCATTCACTCATTCATTCAGTGAAGAGTTTACTTCTCCCTATCGTTACTTCCTATTAGTGTCAGAATGGATTATTTCAAACAATAAATTAAAGTAAAATTAATTTGTATTTATTTGAAGAAAACGACCGTATTTTGATTCAATTTAGTGATTACGGAGAAATGAGCAATTGTGTAATGGTAGTCCGGGAACACTTCCATCCAAGTTTGCTCATATTGAGTGATTCAGGTATCACAGACAATAGTTCTCTCAAAGATAAAATTCATTAACTTATTTGTCTTGTTCTATTTATTTTTCTCCTTTTAAACTAAAATAAACTATGTTTACTATCGCCAATTTTGCATATTATAAAGGTCAAATTATTATCGTAATTGAAAACAAAATTGAGGTTAATTTAGATTGTATTGAGTTGTATTGTTTTTATTTTCTGATTGTTATGAATGTTATGATCGGTTACTCAGTACTCTTATAGCATGAGGAAATGTATTAAATTATCGTATTTGTAAACAGTACTATTATGTAGCTATTCAAAACTGAATTAAAGTATAGCCACCCACGCAAGTGAAAATCTGTAAAATATGCCAGCTTGGATAAAATATGAACCTTATTTGGGCGTTTTATTTTGATAATGTTACCTGAAAAAACCCTACCCAATCTGTAAAATGTTATAAAACCTTAAATGAGGATTAATAATTTACAAACAACAAAATATTATATCATATAGTATATATCTTTAGTTAATACACGCTGTTGATAAACAAACAAATCAATCAAATCAATCAATCAACAAACGAAATAAAGAAAAACAACAACACACAGACGCCAAACACAAACAATTTCCCACAATTTAAGAAACGACGGTCCACCCACCTACCCCGATAAAAAACAAAAACAAACAAAAAATCAACAGTCTATCAAATACTCACATGCCATTGTCACAACACACGCAAACTGTGGATCCATGGTTTGAGGGTTTGAGGTTAATCAGTCTATTACTTGTTATTAGCGAAACGGTTCCTTCTGTAGCGATAAATGTTACTTTTTTATCAGCGAAAACGGTCTTTTTTTAGTGAAATTGATACTTTTTAACGCAAATTAATATTCCTTTATCAACGATCGATAAACAAAACTGTTTCGTTTTTAGAGAAAAGTCAAACGACGTTGCAATAATTCAGAAGGCCAATAGATAATTTGTGCGTCGGTATTATTTTCAGCGAGCATATTATAGTCACTCCCATGGTTACGAGCGGGCACAGGGGGTTGTTCCATCTGTCAGTAAAATAGCTTATATGTTTGTGTTTTACGTGTATAGGTATAGGAGGCATTGCATACGATAAACGTTTGCATAAACACTGCAACACGTTTATAGAGGTATATGTTGTATAATTATTAGTAACACCCCAACATGTTTTTTTATTGCTGATATAAACATGTTGGTGTGTTAATAAATATTACACAATTACCTCTATAAACGTGTTGTAGTGTTTATGCAAACGTTTATCGTGTGCAATGCCTCCTATACCTTTACACGTAAAACACAAAAATAAACGTGTTGAAGTGTTTATTAAGTGTTATCAGAAATATAAACGCTTCTTTTTGCAGTGTATATAATGGAGCTGCAAATTGCACCCCTCTCTGACAATGTTTTTTCGTGAAAAGGTGAGGTTTCAGAAGTTAGTAATTTGCTACAAAATCTGCAACAAGCAAATCATTTAATTGTAGGTACATATTAATTATATTTTAACTTAACCAGAATTTATTTCATTAAAAGATAAAACAAGTACAATTGGGATTTAATTTTTAATTTTTAGGCTGAGCCTAAAACTTATTTGGAGCGATTCGGTGGCAGGTAATCGGAATAATTCACTTCATCAACAGACAGCCATAATATCATGGAGGAGGTTACTATTAGACTTAAAAGACTAATAATATATATGTTAATATAAAACATTCTTCAAAAATATCGAATGCGCCGCCCCCACCCCCAACCACCACACACACATTGACAGTACATGAGCGCCCCCCCCCCCCCCCCCCCCCCCGTCTCCCGCGAAACATGTCTCTTATTGGCCAAATAATACACATGTGTGTGCTTCATCTGGTGCATTATGTTTAAATTAATCAAGATAATGGCAGTTATTTGTTCGCTCATCCGTTGAATTTTAAATTGGCAGTATTATAGCTTTTAGAGAAAAAAACAATGTGGGTAACCTCTGACTGAGGTGGAGGCTGCTGCTGGCTGATCTGATGGAGAATGGGTTAATACCCATCTCCCGTACCGGGGTAGTCTAATTTAAACTTTCCACGAGCCTATTGGTTTTACGAGATAACCAAAAGTTGTTTCAGAAACCTTTTACTCCAGGAGATAAGTGCCGTTAATTAGAATTTTCCCTAAGAAAGGTCTGACAAGCTTATTTATATGTAAAAAAATGCTGATTTCAAAAAAGTGAGTCTTATTGACGCCACTCACGACATTTTTGGCTGTTTCGTTCTTATTTTGACCAAAATGCAATTTTTTCTTCTTCTTTTTTACAAAATCGTCAGAGTCTGGTAAACATGTTTTTTCAAGCTTGGTTTAGGTAAATGGAGAGAGCTAAGTTATAACTTGACATTTTTGACCCCGATTGATGGTGTTTCTATATCATTTTGACAACTTATTTGCCAAAAATGTCAAAGTGTATGTCAAATGTCAAAGTGTCATTTATTACATTTTTGGTTTATAAATCATCAGAGTATGGTAAACATGGGTTTTTTTTTTCAAGATTGGTTTAGGTAAATGAAGGGTGCTGAGTTCTAAAGTTGCATTTTGGACCACAATTTATGGCGTTTCTATATCATTTTTTTATATTCATTTTTTTGTACAGATGTGTTATACAAGCCTATCTTATGCAGGAGCGGTACATAATCCAATGAAAACATTGAAATAGTTGGCCAGCGTTGTATCGGCTTCAATGTGTGAACATACACACCCCGGCACCACATTATGCTCTGCATATTTCCTCCTGAAGAGATGCAACATCCCTCTTTGTCTTTATACTTATCATCTTTCCATTCCTCGATTATATTAGGAACTTGAGAAATGCCATTTTGAAGCGTGTCGTGTTTCTGTTCTTTTATTCCATCATTGAAAAAGATATATACATTTTTGTATCATGATGTGGGTTTGGAAATTCCAAAAGCATTAACTAATGAATTGTTGTCGATCCGCGCAATTGCGCATTGTCCAAGTTCATGAGTTAAGATGTGAAGGCCACTAGCCACATATCAGTGTATTGACATCACTAAATTGTATAGTTATATATAGCCTCACTCAATAAATCGGGAATTTCCCTAAAATATATCACACTTTCCCGATTTATAACATATAATGCACGAGTGCACTTGAATAGTAAACAGTATAACAGTAAACAATATCAAAATGCAATTCAGTATCAGTATTGTTCCCAATCCAGGGTCTAAATAATAACTTAAATAAATGTTAGAATGAAAGTTCATCTGTGTTGGTGATAAATAATTTGAAGTTTAACTTTAGATCTCAACACAAAAAAATAATTACCTAAAATGTTCAGGTGTTTCTATACCTCTCATCAGCAGACTAGTGACTCGACTTGAGACTGATATTTAAACTTTCTGCGTTCATTGTTTATATGGGATATTATTGCAAATGTATTGAATTGTTGATCCTTTAACTTACTGTTTAATATGTCTATTTTTATATTAATGATTCTGTATAGAGTAAATCCATTGACATTGTTTGAATGGTGGTTGAATAAAGAATTAATACAAAGAAGGAAATAAAGAAGAACAAAAAGATAGCAAAAAGTCATACGTAGACACTGATTTTCTTTCAACGTCTATGATCAGCTATGGCAGGATTTAGGGAAACTTTGAGAGGTAAGGATTTTAACTCTTACCAATTTCCCTTACCAGGTAGCACGCCCCCTATAAGTGTCATAACATATTATTGTGACCGATCATCCGAGCGAAAGCCTTACAGGTCACTAGCCACATATCAGTGTATTGACATCACTAAATTGTATAGTTATATATAGCCTCACTCAATAAATCGGGAATTTCCCTAAAATATATCACACTTTCCCGATTTATAACATATAATGCACGAGTGCACTTGAATAGTAAACAGTATAACAGTAAACAATATCAAAATGCAATTCAGTATCAGTATTGTTCCCAATCCAGGGTCTAAATAATAACTTAAATAAATGTTAGAATGAAAGTTCATCTGTGTTGGTGATAAATAATTTGAAGTTTAACTTTAGATCTCAACACAAAAAAATAATTACCTAAAATGTTCAGGTGTTTCTATACCTCTCATCAGCAGACTAGTGACTCGACTTGAGACTGATATTTAAACTTTCTGCGTTCATTGTTTATATGGGATATTATTGCAAATGTATTGAATTGTTGATCCTTTAACTTACTGTTTAATATGTCTATTTTTATATTAATGATTCTGTATAGAGTAAATCCATTGACATTGTTTGAATGGTGGTTGAATAAAGAATTAATACAAAGAAGGAAATAAAGAAGAACAAAAAGATAGCAAAAAGTCATACGTAGACACTGATTTTCTTTCAACGTCTATGATCAGCTATGGCAGGATTTAGGGAAACTTTGAGAGGTAAGGATTTTAACTCTTACCAATTTCCCTTACCAGGTAGCACGCCCCCTATAAGTGTCATAACATATTATTGTGACCGATCATCCGAGCGAAAGCCTGACAGGTCATGGGTCGCGAAACTAATGTAAACAGCGCTCACACGTCTGTACTCATTGGCGTATCCAGGGGGCAGCAGGCCATGCCCCTCCCCATTGACAAAAGAGTTTAAAATAAGTGGAAGAGGAGAAGAAGGGGGACGAGGAGAATGGGGAAGAGAAGAAGAAAGGGTAGGAGCATAGACGGCGCAAATAGGGGTAAGGGGTTACCCTTCCAACATTATGCTGGACCTTTTAAGAGTGACTTTTTTCTAGATTGACAAACTTTTGGACACACATTTTTTAGATTTTGCTTAAAGTTGGGGAGATGAAAGACATTTAGTAGTTATTTAAAAATATGGTATTAAAAAATTCAGCAACCCTCTGTTGCCATGGTTACGAGCCTATCTTGTTTTAGGTCATTTTAGGGGGAAATTCTCCTAATTATACTGATTTCAGCAACGAAAAGAGTCAAAGTTTGGCAGAACCGTACACCAAGGTGGTACATGTTTTGCCCAAACTGACTTCATGAATGAGTTGCCCTATCTCTGGTCTAACAATCAACCGATTTAAATAAGTCAGTGTTGCCATATTGATACCCTGTTGCCATGTTCAAATATCACATTTTGAGGACGTTGAAAAAGTCAGATATTACTAACCGACTTCGGGTTGCTACAATTCCTCTCGAGGTGATTTGTTTTTCTTCATGTTTTGTTTTTATAACAAGGACCTATTACCCTTTGAGTTAATTCAAGAAAAAAAATGGGGAAACCCAGCACTAACGTATCACGTGACCTGAAGTCACATGATCCAATTTACGGGAAATTGCATAGCCGGGTATATATGGGGGGTTACCGTGCACCACCAGTACTCCCCTAAACAACTTTTTTTAAACTTCATTTCATTGTCTGTAAACATATTTAGTATATTACCAAAATAATTTTGGTATGCTAAGGGGTTATTCAACATGGCGTCGAAAATGGCCGCCAAATGGTCAAATTTCCTAAAATGACATTATATCAATCAAACTCGGGATCAAAATGTACGGTGAAAGTATAGTTTTAATAGTGGGACGTATGTATTAGACCACTAGACACTCATATCGAGTACTTTTGCTTTGTTAACATACCTAAATTCAAGATGGCCGCCAAAATGGCTGCCAAAAATGCTAAAATTCCATACATTCAGCATATATCAGCCCTACATGTATGATCAGAGTATAGTTTTAACAATGGGATATATGTGTTAGACTCCTAAAAGCTCATATGCGGCATTTTTGTTTTGCTTACTAATCTTAAATCCAAAATGGCCGCCAGAATGATGGCCAAAATTGGTCAAAAGTCCATAAAATGACATAATATTAACAAAATGAATGATGAAAATAGTTTTTAACAATGGGATGTATTTATTATATCACTAGTAACTCATATTCAGTATTTTTGCTTTGTTAACATACTTTAAATCCAAAATGGCTGCCAAAATGAGTCCCAAAATGGCTGCTAAAATTGCCAAATTCCATAAGATAGGATAATAACAACCAGAATGTATGATGAAAATATATTAACAATGGGATGTATGTATTATAGTACTATCTATTTTTGCTTTGTAATAACTTCTGGATGATACATCACATTTAGCCATCTACTTCATAACGAACTTATATCCAACACTATTTAATGGAAGCAACTAATAACTATCCCATTACAAGCTACAGGGACATTTCTCAAGGTAGTCTTTCAGTTTCATTGAGTAGGTATTTTTCTGTCGTTTATCCGCTGACAGAGATATCTCGATGCCAAGGCTTTCACAACATGATCTAAGAAGCTGCAACTTAGCCTTTTGCAAGTTGCCACTTCTATTAAGCTCACACAAATTGGCTCCACTGCAAATAACTGGATGATCGATGGGTATACTACTGTCCATAGCGGCACTTATTTCTGATACAATAATATCATGCGTACTTTCAAATGCCGCTGCCTTTAGATCATTCTCATCATCGACGCTCAGTTTACGCTTGGATGCCAGTCGGGAAAAATAGCCAGAAATTTGCTGGAACGTGAGGAATTCGTTAAGTTAAAACAATTGTGTCCCATCTGGGCCTCTGACAAACTGCATCTGCTTTGCAACCAGGTTTGCATCCGCTTTAGCACTTTTGTTAATTTCTCCCTCCCTGAACCTTTCATTAAGGTATTGTGTTTGCTTGTTAGAAAAGCGTGCTGATTTTTTTGTTTGTTTCAGTGCCCAACCTTTTGGGCAGCTTGGATATGATTCAGATATGTTTGATGGAGCAAATGCCACTTTATTAGTGACACAATGTGACCTCTGGTCCTTCAAAATCTTTGAAGCATAGATCATTTTACTTCTGTCTTGAAGAGATGAATCAGTTTGATCATGAATATGATTACCTATATTCAAATGCTCAGTCATATCTTCATGCGTTGAAAAGAAACAAATACAATTTGCCTCTGGACAAACCATCTTTAAAGGGCCATCACCGTGATCTGTTTCCATCTTTTCTGTACTGAGTTTAGTTGGCTTGAAATCTTGTCCAAGCTCTTCTGATGTCCTTAAGACATTGATTTGTGGAAGCTCAAGGCCTCTGTTGTCCAGCATTATGTCCTTTCCCATGCCGATATCAAATGCCTTCCATGCTGTTACACGATAGCCATCAAAGAGGAAGTTGTTGAAAAGGGATATGTTCCCTATTCTGGTGCTGGTTGAAATGCTTCCTTGTATTTCGCACAATTTAGCCTTGACTCCATTTATCCCTCCATGCGATAAGATTGCCTCATGCAACTCCTCAGCGGTATTCACATCATGCCCTTCATCTAAAAATCTCTTCACATGAGCTTTGATTGATGCTGCCTGTCTATCACAAGGACCCTTACTGCCTTGTGGGTCGGAAAAGTCAATTCTCTTGATCGATACACCACTAAGTTTACTAATATCTGCTGCCGCCTGGATAATGGCCGACGAGTGATAGCATCCGGCGTTGTCACTGCGATAATATACATTGTTAAGGCCTACATTTTCTCTCTTCAAATGTGATATGATATCATTCATAATTGCGGCTACAGCAGCGTTGTCTTGTTTGTTCTCTCTAAAGATGTGGACAAATGTTGTTGTTTGACATTCTTGTTCTGTCTTTCTGTAAACCACACTGATGTGCCATGGGATTCCTCTTTTGGCAAACCAATTAGATTGACCTTCTCGGTATTTACGAGGTAAGTATTTCATAGCCCAGTCCTGGACAATGAAGTAACTGCACGGCTCCAACGTATCCATGACAAAATCTCTCGCTTTATTTGTCATGGATACGTTGGAGCCGTGCAGTTACTTCATTGTCCAGGACTGGGCTATGAAATACTTACCTCGTAAATACCGAGAAGGTCAATCTAATTGGTTTGCCAAAAGAAGAATCCCATGGCACATCAGTGTGGTTTACAGAAAGACAGAACAAGAATGTCAAACAACAACATTTGTCCACATCTTTAGAGAGAACAAACAAGACAACGCTGCTGTAGCCGCAATTATGAATGATATCATATCACATTTGAAGAGAGAAAATGTAGGCCTTAACAATGTATATTATCGCAGTGACAACGCCGGATGTTATCACTCGTCGGCCATTATCCAGGCGGCAGCAGATATTAGTAAACTTAGTGGTGTATCGATCAAGAGAATTGACTTTTCCGACCCACAAGGCGGTAAGGGTCCTTGTGATAGACAGGCAGCATCAATCAAAGCTCATGTGAAGAGATTCTTAGATGAAGGGAATGATGTGAATACCGCTGAGGAGTTGCATGAGGCAATCTTATCGCATGGAGGGATAAATGGAGTCAAGGCTAAATTGTGCGAAATACAAGGAAGCATTTCAACCAGCACCAGAATAGGGAACATATCCCTTTTCAACAACTTCCTCTTTGATGGCTATCGTGTAACAGCATGGAAGGCATTTGATATCGGCATGGGAAAGGACATAATGCTGGACAACAGAGGCCTTGAGCTTCCACAAATCAATGTCTTAAGGACATCAGAAGAGCTTGGACAAGATTTCAAGCCAACTAAACTCAGTACAGAAAAGATGGAAACAGATCACGGTGATGGCCCTTTAAAGATGGTTTGTCCAGAGGCAAATTGTATTTGTTTCTTTTCAACGCATGAAGATATGACTGAGCATTTGAATATAGGTAATCATATTCATGATCAAACTGATTCATCTCTTCAAGACAGAAGTAAAATGATCTATGCTTCAAAGATTTTGAAGGACCAGAGGTCACATTGTGTCACTAATAAAGTGGCATTTGCTCCATCAAACATATCTGAATCATATCCAAGCTGCCCAAAAGGTTGGGCACTGAAACAAACAAAAAAATCAGCACGCTTTTCTAACAAGCAAACACAATACCTTAATGAAAGGTTCAGGGAGGGAGAAATTAACAAAAGTGCTAAAGCGGATGCAAACCTGGTTGCAAAGCAGATGCAGTTTGTCAGAGGCCCAGATGGGACACAATTGTTTCAACTTAACGAATTCCTCACGTTCCAGCAAATTTCTGGCTATTTTTCCCGACTGGCATCCAAGCGTAAACTGAGCGTCGATGATGAGAATGATCTAAAGGCAGCGGCATTTGAAAGTACGCATGATATTATTGTATCAGAAATAAGTGCCGCTATGGACAGTAGTATACCCATCGATCATCCAGTTATTTGCAGTGGAGCCAATTTGTGTGAGCTTAATAGAAGTGGCAACTTGCAAAAGGCTAAGTTGCAGCTTCTTAGATCATGTTGTGAAAGCCTTGGCATCGAGATATCTCTGTCAGCGGATAAACGACAGAAAAATACCTACTCAATGAAACTGAAAGACTACCTTGAGAAATGTCCCTGTAGCTTGTAATGGGATAGTTATTAGTTGCTTCCATTAAATAGTGTTGGATATAAGTTCGTTATGAAGTAGATGGCTAAATGTGATGTATCATCCAGAAGTTATTACAAAGCAAAAATAGATAGTACTATAATACATACATCCCATTGTTAATATATTTTCATCATACATTCTGGTTGTTATTATCCTATCTTATGGAATTTGGCAATTTTAGCAGCCATTTTGGGACTCATTTTGGCAGCCATTTTGGATTTAAAGTATGTTAACAAAGCAAAAATACTGAATATGAGTTACTAGTGATATAATAAATACATCCCATTGTTAAAAACTATTTTCATCATTCATTTTGTTAATATTATGTCATTTTATGGACTTTTGACCAATTTTGGCCATCATTCTGGCGGCCATTTTGGATTTAAGATTAGTAAGCAAAACAAAAATGCCGCATATGAGCTTTTAGGAGTCTAACACATATATCCCATTGTTAAAACTATACTCTGATCATACATGTAGGGCTGATATATGCTGAATGTATGGAATTTTAGCATTTTTGGCAGCCATTTTGGCGGCCATCTTGAATTTAGGTATGTTAACAAAGCAAAAGTACTCGATATGAGTGTCTAGTGGTCTAATACATACGTCCCACTATTAAAACTATACTTTCACCGTACATTTTGATCCCGAGTTTGATTGATATAATGTCATTTTAGGAAATTTGACCATTTGGCGGCCATTTTCGACGCCATGTTGAATAACCCCTTAGCATACCAAAATTATTTTGGTAATATACTAAATATGTTTACAGACAATGAAAGGAAGTTAAAAAAAAGTTGTTTAGGGGAGTACTGGTGGTGCACGGTAACCCCCCATATACATACCCGGCTATGCAATTTCCCGTAAATTGGATCATGTGACTTCAGGTCACGTGATACGTTAGTGCTGGGTTTCCCCATTTTTTTTCTTGAATTAACTCAAAGGGTAATAGGTCCTTGTTATAAAAACAAAACATGAAGAAAAACAAATCACCTCGAGAGGAACTGTAGCAACCCGAAGTCGGTTAGTAATATCTGACTTTTTCAACGTCCTCAAAATGTGATATTTGAACATGGCAACAGGGTATCAATATGGCAACACTGACTTATTTAAATCGGTTGATTGTTAGACCAGAGATAGGGCAACTCATTCATGAAGTCAGTTTGGGCAAAACATGTACCGCCTTGGTGTACGGTTCTGCCAAACTTTGACTCTTTTCGTTGCTGAAATCAGTATAATTAGGAGAATTTCCCCCTAAAATGACCTAAAACAAGATAGGCTCGTAACCATGGCAACAGAGGGTTGCTGAATTTTTTAATACCATATTTTTAAATAACTGCTAAATGTCTTTCATCTCCCCAACTTTAAGCAAAATCTAAAAAATGTGTGTCCAAAAGTTTGTCAATCTAGAAAAAAGTCACTCTTAAGTATTAAAAACGCAAATTTTGCGCGCTTTGCGCGTATTAGGTTCAATGCTTCATTAATCAAGCTTAACAACATGGCTTCAAAAACGGTTTTTTCTGGACCATTTTGCAGTCCAAACTGAATTTTTGTGCGCTTCGCGCATTTTTTCTACAGGTTTCAACTTATGGGTCTCAAACAACCATAAATGTTCTAAATATTTTGTAGGGGATAAATAAATCGTCATTCTAGACCTTTTTAGTGTTATAAATGACAATTTATGAGCTGCTTCTTGCAATATTTTGCAACATTACGTATTATTTGCATATTATATCTGCATCAACACCCCATTTTTTCTAATGGATGATCTGGATTGCTCGGTTTGTATTTTCTCTAGAAAGAGTTTTAGTCTGGCCTCATTCACGGAGGATAACCACCCTAACCATAGAGAGAGAGAGCACACACATTGTTCTACAAGTGTATCACTATCAACAAAATCAGCGCTCTATCCGATGTTGCCTAGCCCTTCTAAAAGTAGATAGGGATGATGTTTTTAGTGGGTTCACCTTTTCTCTTATATACCTTAAGAAGGATCATAATGTGTAGTCACACAGAATTGGACCAAGACACTAGTGCAGATGTATTGACACATCTAGTGTTATTACTTGAATGTCCAATGTCTATCTACACATACATTGCCGCTTAGCTGATTTGCATGTTACAGGAGGGTGATCATGACGTTTCACGGATAACAACATTCTGCCCTTAGTTTAGAACACTGACATAATTGTATCGGCTTCAATGTGTGAGCATACACACTCTGGCACCCCATTATGCTCTGTATTTCCTCCTGAAGAGCTGCAACATCCTTCTTTGTCTTTATAACAGCTGCATACTTATCATCTTTCCATTCCTCGATTAGGAACTTGAGAAATGCCATTTTGAAGCGTGGGGATACCAAGGCATGACCGACACCTTGGGGGTGTAATTAGCTGGCCTGCGCCAGGGATACGGAATGATCATTCGCTTGACTGTTGCTCAAACATACTTAATGCTTTTGACGTAACTGTCACAAACAAAATGTACTTCTCTTGCCTGTGAACTGCATATCGTCGCTGTTCTGACATACCGGCACATCTCTTTACTTATTTCTGTTGTGATGTGCCGGTATGTCAGAACAGCGACGATATGATTCCAAGACCGTCTCTGCTATGTTGTCAAAATGAAGTGGTAAATTTGAGAGCAATGGCTGGATATTACATGGCATCATAAATAACTGTATCAACTACCATGGCTCTTTGTGTGTGATCACATTTTCAAGGGGGTTTCCACAGTTTGTACTCTTTGACAGCAGAACTAGCTAATCGAGGAATGTAAAGATGATAGAAGTATGTAAAAATATATCCACTCAAATGTTCACCTCCATGTTCGTGAGAAAAACGTTAAAATGGTTATTTCTTTATCCACTCAAACTTTCACCCTTGTTCTAGATAAAAACGTCAAAATGGTCATTTTCATAGTCACTCACATTTTCATCTCCATGTTTTTTTATGAAAACGGCAAAACGGTTATTTTGATATCCACTCAAATGTTCACCTCCATGTTCTTTATAAAAACGGCAAAACCGTTATTTCTATATCCACTTAAAGGTAGATGACCCGATCACATTTTCGTAACACAGAATTATTTCAAACATACGGAGATTTTCATATCATATGAAAGCTCGTATTTTTCTCATCATAATACTGAAATTTGATGGCCTAAATCGGTATAATTACGGAGAAATCGATGAAATAACATCGAATTACCGCGAAAGGTGGTAACCACCAATATCGTTTGTGTACAACTCAATGGGTACATTTCACGGCATCTTTTGCGTCTAAAATAAGAACCATTAGAGTTATGCAACTCAAACTTTGAAATACGACTTTTTTAAGGATGACCTTTCATGTAGAATAGTAAACTTCAAGTTTAAAATCGAAATGTGATCGGGTCAACTACCTTTAAATGTTCACATCAATCCGATAAAGACGGCAAAACGGTTATGCTGATATCCACTCAAATTTTCACCCTTGTTCTTAAAGTAAAACCCGGCAAAATGGTTATTTCTAATATTCACTCAAATTTTAACATCCATTCTTATTAAGATTGGCAAAACGGTTATTCTGATATCCATTCAAATATCCACCTCCATGTTCTTGATAAAAACCCGCAAAACGGTTATTTCTATATCCCATATGAGTCAAGATATTCATCTGTTAAAAACGGCAAAACGGTTATTTTGATATCCACTCAAATGTCATGAGGCTGACATTCATATGAGCGATGTTATCGGGGAGAAGGTAGAACTTATTGAATGACCCTCGTAGTATATCTTGCTTTTATTCTTCACACTTTACGGTTGGTAAAATGAAGAGGAAATGGAGGGAAAACAAAAAAGTAAAAAAGGAAAGGGAGGTACAAAGAAAACAATTATAAAAAGTAAGTATTTTCTAATTTATAAGTTGCGCTGTTTACGTAATATTCAGAACCATCTTTGAAATATATTTTGCATTTTAGCAGTTAATTAGATAAAAAAAAGGTTCTAGTAATTTATTTATACCGGGGAGGGGCCGGGGCCGGGGGGGGGGGGGGGGGGGGGGGAGGCACTATCTAAAAGTTGTTGGTGGGATAATCGGCTTCATAAACCACATGCTATAAAAAGTTGGGGAGAGCGGGGAGTATTCGCCCCATTTCATTTGAAATGGCCTAGAGACGTCAAGATTAAATGGACCTATTGACATTACATGAAAAATTGATATATTGGCTACATACGACCACAATTTCGGTACCCTATACCTTACTGTAAAGGAATGGGTAAAGGATAAAGACAGGTGTCAAAATGGTGAACTTGCCCCGACCCCGGGACAGGTTCGTCCATAGGCCGCGGCAAGTTCGCCATGGTCTCATAATTAGGCTTCATAAAGTAGGACGTATCATTAAATAGATATACACATTTGTTATGCAATGTGATTTTCTTCCAAAATAACATTTAGAAAGTTCACCATTAAAGGGTGGGTCATTTTTACGGATATACTCGTTTAGAATTTTAAAATTATAATAAATACCATATTTTAAAAATATTATCTTCTAATACTATCTTGCTGAAAACTGGCGTCCCTCGTTACCATGACAACCGATACATTTACCAAATGGATAAGGTAACTGGCTATCGATACATGTTGATGCTCCATGAAACCTTATTAATATTTTAGTGTTGAAAACAAAAGCAAATTGTTCGTGAAAAAAAACGATCATCGATATATAATCGTTGCAAACCATTGGTATATATTGCATTTATTGCTATGGTAACTGTCTATCGATACGGGTTTGAAGTTCCAAACCCCACTCCAAACAACCATTAGAGGATCACGAACCGTTGAGCAGGTTTTAATTATAAAGAGTGTTTTTATCGGTTGAGTAGTGAGCTGAAGATGTATGCACTTTGATAAAAGCTTGTTTTTAAAAAATATAAACCTGTTAATATTATTATATTAAACAAACAAAAAATAAAAAGCAAAAGAAATTAAAATCACCATTATTAGCATGGTCAATTGGTCATCCATATAAAGAGGCATAGTATAAAGACAGGGTTTTCCCCTCAATCGCCTGTTTCGTATAATTTTGTGATAAAACTAAAATCAGATGGTGACGATCATAGGATCGTCCATACTTAAACACAGTAGTGTTGAAGGATATATTTTTAGATAATTTACTTTTTTTTGCTGTTGCCTCTCCCAAAAAAATAGCAAACCTAATTGAAACAATTATTTAAAATATGCATAATTATATGAATAACTAAGTAATTAGCTGATTATTTAATCGATTTAATCAATTGTAGTGTACGGCGAAACAATTTAAATACATGTATACGCCCTATTTTCTAATACATCGTTAGAAATCATCTCTTCTTGTGTATTACTATTTTTAATATAGTTGCTTCATATCCAGCTTAAATATTGTTTTAGATTGCACCCTCCGCTAAAACTAAATTCATAGCAGCAGCAGCCTATTGCCCAATGTAGTTTAGCGTTCATTTTTAAACGTGAAATTCTTTACTTTAATTTCCATAGGAATTACGTTTGGTTGTAAATAAAAATTCCATTAAAATTGAATGGGGTGGTCTAAGAGAAAAAGTCATGTTTTGTAACCATTTTCTGGAATGAAAAGTAAGTATGGTAGGTTTTTTCACTTTTTTGCCTTTTTTCTTTCTTTTTTTTTCTTCTTCTTTTTCTTGTGAAGTTTTTTTTTTTACTATTTAAAACATCCCTCTTTTTTCTTTTCTATTTTTATCTTTTCATTTTTCTTCTTTCTTTTTTTTGCTTTCTCGTTTTTCTCTTATCACCAAGTGTGGATTGTCAAACAAGATTTACTATTTGATGTCTCTCTATTGGGAGTATCACTGATACTCAACAAATATAGCTTTGACTCCATCACAGACTGCGGGTACTGTTAAAATAATGGTATACATGTATTTTTACGAATGTGAAATGGACTACAAAACATGGCTGCCTCCATCTATATCTACAAATCCCTTGATTGGCCACTCTGTTGCTTCGTCGTCGTCCATCTCTCATATGTTTACATTTATCAAGGTGATGACAATGCTATTGCCATGGTTATTTGTTTGTTCATTTATCCGTCCACTACACTGCAAAAAGGTTGCTTAAATTTTTACTCAACATTTTACACAACGTTGTTGAAGTATGCAACCGCTCAACAGTTGCGTAAAATGTACCCAACATGTCACCGTTGGATGACATGTTTTCATTAACAGTTGAACAATTCCAGTTACTCAACAGTTGCACAATTTGAATTACACAACAGTTGGGTATTATTAATTAACCATTTGTCGGGCATTTTAATACCAACTGTTGCTTAATTTGTTAATTGTAGCCATATGTTGGGTGTTTTAATGCAAATCGTTGCTTATTTGTGACAAGTTTTTATTATATATTGAGCATTTTTGTATAGCAACACGGGGTAGGCAAATAATGTGAATTCTGGGCGATGCAGCAGAGCTACATACACCATTCCCTCTCGGTAGTGAATCTGTAATTTCTTTTAACATGTTATTTAACTATAATATGTAATATCTGACATCTCTTATCATTGGTGTTTTTTTACTGTGAACGTTGTCCCAACGTAGTCTTGCTATATGGGTATGAAGGTATAAATAGTCAATATTATATAATACATAAACATATATTATTTATGTGATTCATTTGGTAGAAAATAGATCACATGACATGAACTATTCAGTATATGTTCATGTCTTGTATTTTTTGGCTATACAAATCGACTATTCAATATTCATCGCTAGTGACGTTGCTAGTAACACCGCTGAAATGATATTCATGAACAAATATATGTCAAACAAGGATGGCAACTTTAAAATACTTTGTCAGTGTTTGCGCTTTATTCCGTTTTGGATGCCAAGACAGAATAAATCTAATTGTGGTCCTGGGGCACAAGTTGCGGACGGGATAAGATATACGAAATGCGTATACAACCATTCCCCAAATTCTGAGAAGATCCATCACACGGACGCCATTAGAATCGAGAATTTAAGCAACAATTTATCAATAAAAACCACATGGATAGATACATAAGTTGCGCGATTGCCTGAGACAAATACTCAACAGTTGCCAAATTGAAAAAAAATTAACGCAATATTTTAGCAAGTTCCCCAACTTGTTAGTAAATTGTTTTGCTTAACGTTGGGTAGTTTTTACTTTTATACAACACCTAGATTTCTACATATGTTGAATGAATTTTAATCAACACAGCAACCAACGGATGATAAAAGTACTTTTAGCAACGTATTTAAGCAACCTTTTTGCAGTGTACATTAGCACTGAGTAGTTTGTATTATTGTATAAATGTGGGCATCCTTTGGCGTGCTGCTGGTTACAATATGATCTGGTTGGGGTTGGGGTTAATCACCAGGGGTAGTTAGCACTTTCCACGCGGCACAAATTTCACAAAATGTTTCAAAAATGTTTCAAAAGAATTGAATTTAATCACTATATTTGGAATCAACATGAGAAATGCGTTAAAATAACCAGTGGTGCCACCAGCATTAACATTTTAGGGGAGCAAGCGGGAGAAAGACACTGTTTTGGGGGGAAAATACGCGCAGTGCGTATTTTGGCATTTAATGCCTTGAATTTGACATTTTAGACCAATTTTAAGTAATTATGACATTAAAACTCAACATTTTCGACTTACTTGGGGCCCAAAATTGGGTGGGGGCTTGAGCTGACTGGGTGGGGGGGGGGGGGGGGGGGGGGGCAACTGGGGAAAAGGTCGTTACTGGGTACTTCAATTAAGTCTACCTAAAGCAGACGACAAACAGCGAATACAGCGCCACCAATAATATGCGCACAGCCAAAGTTAAACTGAGTAGACCCCATCCCCCCTTTTTGACACTTTTTGTCTGAAAAAGTGAAAAGTTAGTAATTTGCTATCACATTTTTAATTGTAAGACCAATTAATTCTATTTTAACTTGATCAGTAGGCCTACTTAAATAATTTTAAAATAACACATTTGAGAGAACAATCGGGTTTTACAAAAATAATCTCAGCCAACACTTATTCGGAGTGATTCGGTGGCAGATAATTTGATCATTCTTTATCAACAAGCATTCTTTAAACATATCTACAAGATTCTTCTGATAACATTTAAATGTACTCGAGCTCTTGCTTCTATGTATCTGCAATATCTTATTCAACAATACGAGCCCACTCGCAATCTTCGTTCTGGCTCAAAATATCTTCTTGCGCATGTGTCTTCACTTCATATGGTCGCCGTTCTTTTCAAGATGCTTCAGCTGAACTTTGGAACAATTTACCATATCATGTAAAATCCGCCAAAACTCTTGAACAGTTCAAATCATTGCTAAAAACTTACCTATTTACATGTAATGTTAATGTTTAATTTATTTTTGTTTTGTCTTTTGTTACTCATGTTACTGTGTGTTTTGTTTGTTTGTTTGTTTGTTTGTTTGTTTGTTTGTGATAGCGCATAGGGACTTAATTGTGTTATGCGCTCAATAAGTATGGTTTTATTATTATTATTATTATATCGCATGCACCCCTCCCACATTTACAGAACATGACCCTCCCCTCCCATGAAATATATCCCTTCATTGGCCAAGCTGCTTCATCTGTTAAAAATGTCTAAATTAATCCAGAAAATGGCAATACTGTTGCCATAGTTATTTGTTTGTTCATCCGTTCATCTTATATTGGAAGTAAATAGTTTTTAGAAAAACACTAATGTGGGCACCCTCTGACGAGTACTGCTGGTTATATATATTGAATTGGTCTGGTGGGGTTGGGTTTAATCCACCACCCCTACCGACGTAATACTTAGGCATATACTACATGTATAACTACCATCTGAAACCGTTTACCTTAATTTGCCGGGTATCATGTAAAATTTCACGATTTGGTCATTTCGATGTAGTTGACATTAAAACAATTCATTTTTTCCCAACATTTCATTTTTCTCGACAATCTCTTCATGCCCCTTAACATACATTACCAAAGATTTTCCAGACCCTTTAAGCGCGTGTTTCCTCTAAATACACAATTCACAATGATAGGGAGAGATCATTTTTTCCGCCAGCGTAGGGGTGTGCGTGGGGGAGGGCGGCCGGGAGCAAATAGAGCAGAGTATAAGAAAAGTGTACGATTCCCTTCACATATTAGCAAAACCGTATGATCTCTCAAAGGCTAATCGTATGACCTTCCGCCCCCAACAACTTATGGTCATTGGTAGCTAAGGGTATTTTAAGCACGAGTGTTGCGATAGGTGGAGGGAGGACAGCTCCCCCCCCCCCCCCCCCCCCCCCATATTGTTCATGTGAGGGACATCGCCCCACCCCACCCCTAAAAATGCAGGTGACGTATTTTTAATGGCATTGCTCTTTTTTTCGTTGCTGGTTCACTGGATTTTTACTGGCTTGTGGTTCAATGTCTGTAGTTTTAAGTTTAATAACATATTTTGTGGAAAATTGTGTATTTTATCATGTAATTACCTATTGTATTTATATTGTAAAGCGCTTGGAGATCTTACGTATCAAGCGCTTGAATAAATGCTGTGTATTATTATTATTATTATTATTATTAAGTGTTAAAATTACCAATCGTATACGCTTCACGCAAATTAGTTTCAATATTTCATAATTTAAGCTATATTCCTAGGCCCTAAGCTCAATTTGTCACACAAGATAGTTTCATGGGTTGTCCCCCTCCCCCCCCCCCCCCCCCCCCCAAAGTGTTTTGCTCACGCCGCCTGCCACCACTGTCCAGAGAGCGACATCTCTATGTGATTTACACAATTCTAGATGCTGCCAAAATCCATAGTCTTTTCATCATTTTCGTAAGAGAGCCCCCCCCCCCCCTTAAAGCTTTTGGTTTTTAACATTTTATAACGCAATCAGTGCATAGACTTCGTTTTTATAATGATAGTTAAGATTAAAAATGAACAGTTTAAATACACTTTTATCATGAATTATTATTATAAGGATTTATATAGCGCATTTCCAAAAGACCAATGCGCTGTACAATATGTATACATTAGATAAAAATATGTTGAACAAAAACCAGCAGTAAAATACGAATTATACATACATATTACATGATAAAATACACAAAAGCAGCACTGAGAGAAACACACAGCCCGACGCCACACCCCCCTCAAACACACCCGCCACCCACCCCCACACTTTCCCTCCCCCAAAAGATATTGCACATAAAACATGATACATTTACGATCACCTGACTGACACCATACATACCCACCCCACCCACACACCCCCACCATACACACTACCCCCTCCCTCCCCAAAATAGATTGCACACAAAATAAGGTACATTTACGTGACCACCTGATGACTGACACCCTACAACCCCCCACCCCACCCGCACCCCCACCCCTCACACACACTCCCCTACATACAGCTGTAGCAGCACTCGCAATACCCATGAACAAACCAAACAGCACAGAACCCGTAATTTAAATTGTTATATAGCTGCAGACATACATATATACATTTCTGTGTGGGTGTATAGGCATGATATTGAGGGGGTTAAGACCTTTGAAGCTGTTATATTGTAATTGTGTGAACAGGAGGAATGCAGGCCATCTCCAGCTCCAGGCCTTCTATAATAAAATATTATTTATGAAGGTTTGAAATACATTGAACAATTTGAATACATTTATATCATGTATTTTTGTTTTCGTGTTGTTCCAGGGGGCGAGCACCTGGAATTTGTTGGATTTGTATGCTTCGAATCTGGACTGAGAAGGATATAAACAGTACGACCATTACCGCTAAGAAAGGATTGTATGCCTCTGGTCTATTTTTGTGGAACAATTTACCGCGTCGCATCAGTCATGCCTCATCGCTTACTCAAAATTAAGGCCATGAAGAAGAAAAGATCTGTCTCACATACCACGCGCGCATAAGTATGTGGAGTTACGTTTGCCGCATAACCCTACGTGATGAGTCCAATTTTAGTTTTTTTTCTTTAGTTCAATTTTTTTTAATGTTGGCTCCGAAAGGGCAAAAGAAGTGGGCCAAAAACACAATAAAAAAGAAGAAAAAGCATTTCCGCATTTATCATAGCTGTATTATCTAAAAATGTAACAAAATAACGCATATCGCATAGCTATTTTTTCCAAATGTATGTGAGACAGACCTTCTAATTTTGGCCTACAAAGATGTGTCACTTATTCCACCGTCATAGCACAAGTGATGTTTAATACGGTTTGTTAATGTTATGTATTTATGTTGTTAAGCACTGTGGTACCAATGTATTATAGATCTTAGCAGAACATCTAATTTAGTGCAAAAATCATGTTAATCGAGCAAATGCATTCTGGTACTATCGTCATTTCAAATTCTCCAAAAGTAGTCGAAACCCTGCAAAAAAAAAAAAAAAGAGTAAAATATGCCCCAAATTGCTTGATTATACTATTAAGACACTAATTTAGTGCCGATTTTCTCACTCTTTCTTCTAAAGCTGTATTTTTTGAAAAAAATACAGCTTTAAAAGAAGAAAAAATGAGAAAATCGGCACTAGAATAGTGTCCTAATAGTATAATCTAAATTGACACCAAATTTGGATTCACTGATCTATTTCCTTTCCAAAAATGTATACTTTTATATGCATTTGATTAATAGTTCAATAATTACAGCACTCGCAAAAATTTAAATCAAAAACTTCCTTGAGTCCCTCCTTTAATGAAAGATTGATATCTTGGCTACATACAACCACAATTTCAGTACTTCATGAAGTAGTATGTATCAAATACACATTTGTTATGCAGTGTGATTTTTCTCCAAAGTAAAATTTAGGAAGTCCAAAATTTAAGGGTCTGCCATTTTAGCGGTATATAGAATTTTGAACTGACAATAATACCACATTTTAAAATTATTATCTTCTAATTTTATTACTACTCTGTTCAGATAGCTATTCTTATAATTACAAATAGGATACAGGAGGCATATCGGAAATCGGAAATCCGAACTTTTTACCTTCCGAAGCCTTGGAAAACCAAAGATTTTACCCACGAAAGTGTTGGAAATCCGGCATTTTCCCTCCTTCAAAGTGATTTCCGAAGAAAATTTACATCCTATTGACAATCCCCCATAGAGGTGTTCAGAAATGCAGATTTATTTTTGATCAATTAATAATTAAACCGGAACTCCATTTGCTCTTGGAAATCGGGGAATTCCCGATTGAAAAATCACCCCTATAGCCGATGAACACTTATTTTCTGGAACAGCCCAATAGCAGCCTTGACTGATATACACCTAACACAAAAAGAAGTCCCTGACCGGGTGCTTTGATGCTGGCTAATCCAAAATCAATAATCGGTACGAAAAATCTAATGATACACTTAATGAGCAAATTTCTTCTCCGTAGTTGAGACCTCATTCATAAAAATCAAGTGTATAGTTTTGAAGTTATGATTGTTTCGATGACCATGATTACCAACACAATTTTGTTTCTATGGGGTATGGCATTGCTTAGTGTGTGATTACGCATTGAAAATGTGTGTGTACAGACTCCCTCTCAATACCTGTTACCCATTCATCCAGATACCTGCATTGTCAGTTAGTACACTGAGGACAATACAAATCAATGGTATCCCATAGGAAACCAATTCTAGTGCAACTTTGTTGTCGTCAGTCGTGGTCATTGAAACATTCCTAACTTTGAAACAATCATAAGGGCAAAACTATCCACCTGATTTTTTATGAATGAGGTGTCAACCTTCGGAGAAGAAATTTGCTAATTAAATGTATGTCTCAGAATTTTGGTGATTATCAAACATCAAAGCACTGGTCAGGGAATTTGTGTGTTAGTGTATACAATACAATGC
>CM069459.1:39386769-39583690 GCA_035610835.1 Ophiura sarsii
CATAATTTTTGACATTTTCAAATAATACTGTTTGGTAATATACCTGTCACACATATGCGCTGGCGTTGCGCTGAAAAAAGTATCAAAGCGCCAAGCAAGCGCATAAGAACCGATTGGGGGCGCAATTGACACTGGCTAGAGTGGAGAGGGTCTCCATGTAATACGCAGGAAGAGCGCGGAAAACTTATCAAAATTGCCATTTTTTTTAACAACAAGGTAGCTCTTAGTACGCTCCTATCCCGCTTATCATATTTTCATGGCGCTCTTATAACATGTATAACGACCCAATGTGTTTCTACCTTAAAGTCTCACGGGCTCTCGCTGCGCTTCCACTACACTTAAACACTCTTAGTGCGTACAAGTTGCTTTCTGCGTTACCATAGTACGTTCTCAATACGTTTGGCATGTGCACGGAGAGTACAGAGCGATTGAACGAAGGGTATTAGATACAAATATAGAAATAGTATAGATACAGAAGATAACAATGATCCATGATTAAAGTTCAATCACATTGCCGATCTTTAAAGGCCCAGTCACACCATGGCGTATGCCGCGTATCGCCTGAACGTACATTTTGTACATGCCAACGTATGCCAACATATCGAAAAATACGTGGTGTACGGCTGATATAAGTTAGGAGGTAAGTTAGAGATACGTCGTTTACGATAATATTCGCTGTGACAATTTGGAACACGTCGAACCCGCGAAAAATTATTGAACATGTTCAAACATGTTAGACATACGCTGACATACGTTAGAGGTACGTTACTCGTAAGTTGGTATACGTTGATGTACGTCGGCTGAAAATAGCTATCTACGAGGGTCATTCAATAAGTACTACCTCCTCCCCTCATAACATCGCTAATATTAATGTCAACTTCATGACATTTGTCATGATTATAGCTCCGAATCATAGCTACAAATGTGTGGTAAATGATAATTGATATCTATTTTACTTTTGTTATGACGCGGGCAAAGCTAGAGAGAGATTTTGGACAACGGACACAGGAAATTACCTTAAAAATATACACATATTTTCGGGTGTTTTTTTCGTATTGTATGGTTAGATGTAAGAGCATGATTTAAATACTGAAAATGGAAATGAATGAATGATATATGTATATATTACAGTATTATCATGTATAGATAAGATTGTAAACAATATTAACTCTTGTAGGCTTGCAAATAGTGTACTATCAATTCAAATGTATTGCTATGCCTTTGGCATACCAGAATACTGCCATTAGTCAAATTTTCGTTGTTACGACTTAAGCCACACTGATGCCTCGAATGATAAATCTTTACCATGATAATAACTTTATGAGTTTTACTTATGTGCAACCTTCAGAATAGTCAATCAGGTAGTCAATGATAGAACATCTGTCGCTTTGACAGACTTTAAATCCCTCCATTTAGTTCGATGTATTGAAGATCGCTTATTATCATGAAAGTCAAATATGACTTTTACAGGGTTCTCTAGGGAGGGGTAAGCTGAATGGTTGTCCTGTCCTAGATCTGGCTAATCAGAGGGCATATTTCTTCCAAACCAATCTGTCAACTTTATTGTTTACAGTCTGCTAAAGAGATATCTGACATTTAGGACGGTTATAATTGACCGGATAGGTATGTTTTGTCTCTTACAATAGGCCAATTGAAAAGCACTTCGGCGATATTTTGCTGTTTTTCATCCGTTTCCGTCACACTAAATCGAGGTTTTGGTGAAATGTCCGGGGAAAATACAACCAGTACTCAGATCAATTTACATTGGATTTGTAGCTGAGGTTCCAAGCTACAATCGTGTGATATTTGATAAGACTGGCCCATGTAATAATAAATTTATGAGGTAGGAGGTAGAACTTATTGAATGACCCTCGTAGCATTGATAAAAACCAACATATTACAATTCGTTGGGATTCGTGGTCTCGTGGATATCTTGATGCGCTTTGGCTTGGCGTTTTGATAATGTTTCAGCGTAATCTAAGCGCTGACCTGATCTCAGCAGAATGGTGAAAGGGTTTTAGTGACGTTGATTTCAAATGGACAATTTCGAACAGTTTTTCACCGCTCTCACTGTGGGTTATTCATATTTTGATACTCTTTTGAGCTCAGTGCAATCGCAGGCCCGATCGCCGTATGTGTGACAGGTGTATAACGTTATCATATGTAGTGTATAAATAGAAAGGACAACACATTATTTCCGTTTTATTTTTTAATTATTGTTTCACAAATGCAGTCCAACTTAAAATGATGATGACAATGGACGGGGGTTGCAAGGTGGCTAATAACACAAGATTTGTATTTGCACACCAAATGCCCAAGAAATAATGGATATTGCCAGTTGGTTATGTAGATTCAAATGGTTTCTTGATAACATATAATACCATCCAAACATTCTTACGCATTTATATTGCTAGAATTATGGGATTTCAGAATAAGTGTGCCAACTAAAACCTAGTAGTGCCATACTTCAATAATCAATGATCCATTAATGTATTATGATATTCAAAGTTCATGGTTTGTGTTTATATTTAATATAAATTGAAAAACAAATATTCAGATCTAGTTGCGCTGATAAAACTATATGTTGCTTATACATATCCGTATTTTAATTCACATTAATTCTAAATTGTAAACACAAACCATGAACTTTGAATATCATCATACATTGTTTATGCATGGAAGTATGGCACTAGTAGGTTTTAATTAGCATGTTGTTCTGAAATGCCATAATTCTAGCAATTTAAATGCGTAATCATTTTTTGAAATCTATCACAGTCTGTATGCCGACAGCGCCGCTAGCGTTGAGAACTGCTGAAGCCGGGGTAGACCAAAAAACCGATCGATAGCGAATAAGAATAGACTGTGTGAGCTGCTTCCTATCTTCTATGGTAGGCCTATACTAGTCTCAGGATGTTGATGTATAGTTATATTCTTTCTTTCTTTATTTATTTTTAATATTGGAATATTTCAAATAATAAATAAGTATATTATTAAAATTGCGTGAAGTTTATTGAAAATATAGAACGAAATTATAAATCAATTGCCAATTTGACAATTTTATAGCGATCAGTTAATTAGTTCTGAACATAAAGTAAACCCACGTGGCCATTTTATGAATAAAAGACCGCCAGAAATAGCCCTAATATCTTAATAAAAGTGACCGTTCCCTTAAACAGTTAATGAGAAGATCAATTTGTGTCATTCATTTTTATCTATGGTATGTAGGTCAAATTGTCTAAAAGTATGAAGATAAAATCGGTCCAGCCGTTACGAAAATACAATGATTTAAACTAATCGAAAACTTTACATTTGTCACGCCAGGAGACAATCCCGGCCAATATTGTTTGGAACACTTTTACACATGATGTTTAAAAACTCCCCCTCTCCTACTGGGTCAATGTTGAGAACACAATTTTTTGGTTACGTGATACTGGAAGGGGTCAACATTGCCCAGTGGGGTGGGGTTATTCATGTTGAGGAAAGGCTTCAAGCTTTCTTTCGAATGGCAGCAATGTTTCAATAGTGTACATTTTGCGGAAAACGGGAACGCGTGAAAGACTAATTATTACCAGGCTGTTCCAATTAAATTATGACCGTGATTGTAGACAAAACGAATTTGGTGACTTTATATGCACATGTTCATCAGATTTGAAAATAGTTAATTAGCTTAATTGATACTTTAAGTAAATGATTTTAAAGCATTTTTGGCATCATTAATAAATAAACTGACATAAGACTAAGAATTAGAAAGCACTATTACAGGACAACACTCCATTTTTACCAATATATTACGCAGTTATCTCCTTCTCCTCTTCCACTCCATCCCTCCTCCTCCACTGAGGGGCCATCTTGACTTATTATGCTTAATGAGCTGTAGCTCAAATCAAAAGTGATATATTTTTGTTATCTCTCTTTCAGATTATAAAAGAATATTAAATTATCTTTAAAATAAGCCCAAACACAAATCACTCGAATAGAGGGTTACACAAATAAAATTATAGCCTAAAGACTAAACAACAATTACAATGTAACAAAACAATCTTTTTTAACTTTAACATGCCATTTGGGTTGTTTTATCAATTTCTTGTTTTGTAGGAAATACATCAACATACATGTACTGACACTGAAAACATTCATTATTAGGGAGTGTTCAGAAATACTTTTGTGGAGTGGGGTGGGGTGGGCAACTTGCCTATCGGTGTCTTAACCTTTTTAACCCCCGTTACAAATTAGAACACTTTTGACCCCCCTTAACAAAGTGAAACACTTTTTGACCACCCCCGGTTCAAATGGGTTTGTATCACAGTTGTTAATCACTGGGGATGGAGGCGGGATAAATCGTTGGATTAGTAACAAAGCCACTCGCATATTATACTAAACATACATTCATCTTGATTGTTTACATTTAGCGCAAGGTAACAGTGGCGTAGCCAGTGGCGTAGCTCAGGGGGGGGGGGGGGGGGGGGGGGGGGGCAGGGCAGGGGGGGGGGCAAATGCCCCCTGACGGAAAAACCCCATTTGTGCCCCCGCCCCCCAGCCTCTCTAAAAAAATAAAAAGGAGGAAAAAAAAGAAAATAATGATAAAAGACCGAGATGGCGGGCGGTTATGTGTGGGTATATTCAGCCCAAATAGTCAAATAAGGCAAAATAGTACACGTAGTACATGTACTGTGCGATTGTTTTTGACCGTGCGAAATTTTTTGAACCTTAACCCCCCCCCCCCCATTTCCATGATTCCCCTTGTCAAATGGACCAACAGTGCCAACCGCCCCCCCCCCCCCCTCCCCCACTGGCTACGCCAATGCGCCATGCCCCCCCCCAACCCATTGACAAAAGAGTTTTAAAAAAGACATAGGAGGAGGAAGGGTAAGGAGCATATGCGGCACAAATGGGAAGGCTACGGGATCAATTGTTTGGTAATTTCACCCCACATCAAATTAAACAACATCCAAACCAAGAATAGTATTGTATGCTCAAATCCAAATACTATTTCTGAACACTCCCTTATTAGCTAAAACACCAATTAACAATGTATTAGTATATCTCATAACATGTACAGGCGGTCCCAAAACTCGATTAGTACATGTACCCATCGATGCCCAAAAGTTCCAATAATTTGTTTCATCTTCAAAATCATCCGTTGTTTTTCTATCACGTTTGATATACTGTACCCTTTCATTATGATTTTAGATCATGAATATCGGACTTGTGTTAAAGGCATGGTGATTTCACTTTTTTGGCAAATAACATAGTTTTAGTTAATATTGTTTTTATTACAAGATTTGTGTTGTTGTTGGAAATCATCTCTTATTTGGGTTCAGCTATGCTATAGCAGGTGCAAGTGTCACACTTACCCCAATTTACATTATTCAATATGCGTACTTCGCTAGCCTGTACATCTGCTATGCTACATACTACATTGTATACATGTACATTGTATGTTGAATGTTGCGTGCTATGGGTTTTCCCCCAATTTATAAACAGAACAGCATTTGAGTCTTGCCTGTCTCGTCGAAACGATAGAAAATCAGGTTTGATGTTTGATGATCAATAATTGTAATATATTTATGGAAACAAATCATAGGAAATAATCTTACCTAAAGATTAATCCTATTATTTATTCTAAAGACAGTAAATATCACGAAAACGGTGAGATACTTACGCGGTTTTACGCCAAAAATACAGCGATGTCTTCCTTATGTATGACGCATCATCAAGAGAAAGACGTAAACCCCGTCAGTATCGCGTGCGCAGATACACGACAGTGAGGTATTAACATGATTTAAGGGAGTGTTCATAAATACTTCAGTAGGTGCGCTGGAATGAATGGTGACGGCCCTTTTTTGGCAAAACACTGTAACTCGAAAATTGTCATATTGAGCTTTAATTACATTTGATCTGTAAGTATTTATATACACAATGTAATGTTAACAATCATTAAAATTCCCTAAATTATGTGTATAGGGTGTGTGCCCAGCAAACACATTTTCACAACATCATCAAACATTTAGAGAATGTTTAGAGAATGTTTGACGCACATTTCTAAATAATATCGTAAACAATTATTTTATAAACATTTTTTAACATTAACTGTTATCTACTTACATCGATTACGTCACAAACTAAAATGTGGCCCTTCTATTGCATAACATTTTGTTGGACAGCTTACGCAAACAAATGATCCTTAGCACACTATGGTGGCAAAATTCAAGGCCACATTTGCACTTTTCAACAAAAAACCGGTGGTGCGATACTTTTTTCAATGTGTATAATATATCATCAGGTACGCGGTGCGAGCGGAGAGGAGTTGAGCGATTCGTTTTGCGGCTTTTGAGGTTTCTGTTTTTTAACTAATGGTCCAGATGTTTCTGCGCTAATTAGTTTCAAAATTTTATTGTTCAAGCCTAGCAGGATGATCATCTTAAGCATTAACAATTATTAAACATTGAACATAATTTTAACGCTAAAATGGTCCAGAAAACGTTCATGAAGCCATCTTGTTAACACAGACATTCTGAGAAAACCATGCAGTATTGCAAAATCCAGGAAAAGAGGGGTCAGCATTTTTTACTCATACTATGAAGTTTTGTTGTGTTCCTCAAAGCATTCATGAATATCAGTATGAAAAATTCTTGATAATAATGAATTTAGGAGACATTTGTTGCTATGTTTATAAGGTATTTACCCAGGGGCCAGCTTAACCCCCCTGTATCCCCATGCTGTAAAAGGTTGGTGGGTATACAGATAACCATTAGGACCTATACAACATTCCTAGGGTGGACAACCTAAAATATCAGGTGCACAAAGATGGGAAACGGGGGGTCAAAGTTCAGGGGGGGGGGGGGGGGGGGGGTCAAATTTGGTACGTTTTGAGCAAACCATATCATGTTTGGTATCAAATGATAGCAAATTTAATTCTGAACATGGGTTATGACATTTATATTGTTGCAAAACAATTCGTTTTAATGTTATGACCTAAAACTGAATGTTGGACACAGAATTCCTCTGAAAGTGTATTCAACATCCTTTTTACTGCTCTCGGTAGCACTTGGTCGTATTGAAGAAGAGCCTATGTCAAACGTTCATATCACAGCAAAGGATAGACAGAAATCAAGGTCCCTTGGCAGCATGCCATTCCTTGCGAGTCTTCAAACGAAATGTGATGGAACTGCAGATGACTTGCTGCTTATCTGGAAATTGTCGCGGGTATATATCTTCTAAGTCCTCGACATTACTTGATATTTCACGTCCAGAGGAAGACATTCCAGGATTTTCATCCTTTTGTTCAAGTTTGTTTCATGCTAAACAAGCTAGCAAGATTGGCTACTTCCCACTACTACCACACACAACAACTGCCTACAAGAGGAAATGAAGAGACTTGTTAATGCATCCCATATCCTTGGAAATGAATGGACAGTAATTACCGGTGATCAGGCGACATATGAATTAGCACGCGCAATAAGAGAAAACAACCAAGACAACATGTTTGATAAAGTTATACTACTTATAGGAGGATTTCATCAAGCCCACAACTTCTTGAAAGCTATTTGCAAGATAATGAGGGATAGCGGTGGCGAAGATATATTGGCTGGTATTGGATTGTGTGAGGAGGGAACAGCAAGAAAAATTGTTGGTGAGAGTGGTAGCTACTACCAAAATACAGATTCTCAACGAAGGCATGATGCACCTGTTCTACAAAGCATTTGAAAATTGGTGTATTGAAAAGCATGACGTTGAATGGACTGACAAGTTATCACCCATTGTCGAGATTCTGCTCGATACAAATCTAGGTAGAAATACGCGATTGAAGACAATCCAAAATGCGCATTTGAAGCTGCATGTTTTACAAAGTCGCCTTGATGAGTTTCAAGTTCAGCTATCCGAGAAGCCAACAGCAACCGTCTGGCTGATATTTCTTAAGATGTGTGATATACTACTAAAATCCATCTACTATGAGAGAGAAGGAGACGGGTATGGGCATTTGTGTGAATCAGCAAACATGCTTCCCTACCTAACTGCTGCAGGACACTACAAATATGGCCAGCAATCGCTACCACAATATTTGTATGAGATGAAGGAACTGGAAACTGTAGCGCCTAGTGTCCATCAATCTTTTCTTCAGGGAAACTTTGTCGCGAGACGAGCTCATGGTACAATGTAGTCACAATGCTGTTTCCCCCCGACATGTTATTGGAGCAGACGTATAATGCAGATGCGAAAGAGTCTAGTGGCTTAGATGGTATCACCATGAATGAATCAGCCCGAACAAAATGCGTGTACACTAAACTCTTAACAGCAGCTGCCTAATTCCAGCTTAAATCCATGCTAGACACGGACCCGGCCCTGGAACACAGAACCCACATCATGAATCTGGTAAAGTTGCAAAGGATGCTAATTTTGTCTCACATATCACATATGCCACTGAAGACAATAATAAGTGGAGTAATCCATTCATTCACATTGCAAACGCCCCAACTGGTGAACATCTCAACTGGACAGAGAGCAGATGAAATAGTAAAAACACAACTGACAACGGTCCACGAAAATGGCAAAAAGGGATTGGAACAAGCAATAGCAGAATAGCAGGCAACGACAACAAGAAGAAAATCGTAAAACTCAACACATTCCATACCCCTAGAACAAAAGAGTAACGAAAGGAAAGAGTGTTGAAGTCGTTGCTCTTATGAGGATGACCCAGGTTATGGCTAGTAGTGTTGATGTTGATATCACAGATTTTATTGGCAGACATGAATGTGCAGATTCACCTCCATCATTATTTGATGATAATGGCCATAAGAGAGCTCCTGGATCAAATTCTACACTTGTAAAGGCACTGAAAGATGAAACCGGAGTATCCGGCGTATCCGATGTATCAGAACTGCACCCAGGATTGACAACCGCTCTTATCATAGATGGGATGTATTGCGTGAGAAAGAATGATGTTCCTTTTCCTGAAGTAGCGAAGCGGTATCAAGAACAGATATTGCTTGATATACCATCAGACACCAAAGCCATTCACTTTTGTGCAGACAGGTATATTAGCAACAGCCTGAAAACATCTGAACGAGATCATAGGGCAACCAAAACCGGATCTGAAACCAAAAATATTTATGATGTCAATGACAATTACAGAACCCCTGAACCAAAGACATTCTTTAAGGTATCAGAAAATAAAGCCGCATTGCTCAACTACTTTATGTGAAAATTGGGTAGCCAATGAGCAGAATAATCCACAGCTTGGAACCGTGAAATTATCATTGGCAGGAGGATTTTATGATGCAAAGAAGAGTGTGTTCCTTTCAAATGGCCATATCTCTGATGTACCAGATCTAGAGTCAAACCAGGAAGAGGCAGACACACGTATGATATTGCATGCCATATATATGCTACTCAAAATGATGATGTGAAACGCATTGTCGTGCATGCAAATGACACGGATGTAATAGTTCTCAGCATATATAACTACGCGACATACTTAAAAGATTTAAATCTTCAAGAGATGTGGATCAGAACCCAACAAGATAGCTATCTACCGATACACGAGATAAGCTTGACGATGAACTATACCGCGTGCACTCCCTTTCATTCATAGCATTAGTGGTAAGGATGTTACAAGCTACCCATACTTTACAGGAAAAAGGCCATGGCTACAGAGATCCAAAGAGGTAGAGCTGGATTTAATTGCCGAGTTTGCTGAGGAGAATGAGTATAAGTTGACTGAAGACATCATCAACCAGGTAAGGAAGTTACTCATATCAGTACACAGTAAAGCTGGCGATGACTCTCTTTTCTCTTCTCTAGACATGATAGTAGAAATTAGGGCACATACATTCTTGAACAAGAATAACACAGTGTTGAAAATGCTGCCTCCTACAGAAAGTGCATTTATGCAGCACTTAAAGCGTGCTGCATTCGCAACAATCATTGACAAGACAGCACACCAAGCGGAACAAAATCTCCCTTCAGCAGAATAATATGGCTCGACTTTGAAAGTTTGTTTGTACCCACTACAATGACAATATCATCATGGCCACAGGATAATAACAAGGGAATATATGCGGCTGCAAGAGTGTGCCTTTGTGCAGCAAGAACTGTGCATGTGGAAAGCAATCAGTTGCATGCTAAGGATGCAAGTGCAAAGGCTCTCCTTCTATATGCAGTCGTGCAATGCATGCTGAAAAGTAACTTTGGAAAGTGATGGCACTATAACAGTAGCAGTAATGATGGGCATGAACCTGACAACTAAAAATTATGAACAATAAATACTGATGATGCTGTGCAGGTTGAAAACATGTATGTTTTATAACTCTAGGATATGCATATATGATGCTGGTTATATAGCGTTATCCGGTGAAACTTCATGAGTTTCACATAATCCATGTACACAAGTATACGTATTAAGATAGGGTTTTGTTATATACATTCAGTTTTTTTGTAATATTTTGAAAAGGAATGGTATGACTAAAGAATTATTACAATATAACATGTTTATTATTGAATTTGCTTTCATTTGATACCAAACACGACATGGTTTGCTCAAATGTTCACAAAATCTGACCCCCCTGAACTTCGACACCCCATTTCCCGCCTTTGTGCACCCGATTTTTTAGGTTGTCCACCCTAGAAGTGTTGTATAGGTCCTAATGGTTATCTGTATACCCACCAACCTTTTACAGCACGGGGGTACAGGGGGATATAAATACTTGATTTGGCCCCCTAGGTAATTACTGAAAACATGGCAAGATAGATATGTATGACTACAGAAAACCACAATGTAAATATTTCCAACATAAAAGTTTAAAATCATAGCACACCTTTTGTTAATAATAACTAAATAGATTTTGGAATCCACATCACCACCATGATTGTAAATGTACCGATCATTCTCGTATACATCATAAGAGGGTCATACGAGGATTCACTTTGTCCTTATCAGACACCTTTATTTTCATGGTAATTTGCAGGATTGTAAGGTTTCCAGCATATTTAAGTGCAAAACAGCTACAGATGGTGTCTCACATCAACCAGATGGTTGATTTCGATCACATCGTTCACATGAACCAGCGTCATCGATCACATCGTTCACATGAACCAGTGTTATCGATCACATCGTTCACATGAACTAGTGTTATCGATCACATCGTTCACATGAACCAGTGTGATCGATCACATCGTTCACATGAACCAGTGTTATCGATCACATCGTTCACATGAACCAGTGTTATCGATCACATCGTTCACATGAACAAGTGTTATCGATCACATCGTTCACAAGAACCAGTGTTATCGATCACATCGTTCACATGAACCAGTGTTATCGATCACATCGTTCACATAAACCAGTGTTATCGATCACATCGTTCACATGAACCAGTGTTATCGATCACATCGTTCACATGAACCAGTGTGGCCCAAGCTCTATCGATCAGATGTACAGCATGGGGTCAAAAATTAAATCGGGTCAACTAGGTGTCAAAATCTTAAACTGCCATATCTCATCAACCAAATGGTTGATCTTGATCATACTTGGTCACCAGAACCAATGACCCATCGTCTATCATGAGCAAAACACGGGATCAATTGGGTCAACTACGTATCAACTGAAAGGCGGCTAATGTCCGTGCTTCTTGAACAATTATTAGCTCTAGTAGATTTGGAATTCCCATTATAATCGTTTTGATGAGTGTTTAATATTTCGAACAAGTCCCACAACACGGGTTTATGCAGGAATTCGTTGTATTATTTGAATACCTGTCGAACGCATACTGGTATTTAGTTTTCGAATCCACATCACCATGATCGTAAATATTCCGAGCATTCTCGTACAGTACTTCATCTAAGAGAGTCATGCGAGGATCCACTTTATCCTTATCAGGCACACCTTGATTCTGTTTGTAATTTGCAGGATAGTAAGGTTTCCAGCCTACTTTAAGTGCAAAACGATCGAACGTGCGTTGAAAATCTTCGACGAAGATGATACTATGGAATCGTCGTAGCCGTGCCAGTGTATACTCAAAGTCGTCGAATGTCAAGTTATATTTTGCAATCTTCATGCACCGTGTTCCACAAATATGACGTAGGTTCCAGTTATCAGGTTGGTGTTCACTCCACTTCAAGAAAGAACTTTTTCTGGATTTAGATTTTCCAGCATATGCATGCCTATAGTGAGACACGTAACGATCGATGGATTTTTTAAGGACAACCACGTAGTAATAATGCTTCGTGTCCATCGCAGTGTACATGTAGTTCTCGTTGGCTACAAATTTAAAAGATGTTTTTCGTGCAAATTCTACTTGAGACGCATGATCATCACCATTACCGCAGCAACGATGGTCTTTCTGTGCGTTGCAATTATACTTGTGGGTCGATAAACTGTTATTTCGAGCGAGTTTGCACATAAGAGTTCCTGCGCTTTTATGGAGGTGAAGCAAATAAATAAGACGTGTATGATTTGTTGTTGTCGGACGATAAGTTGATTTGACTTCGATTTGTCCTTCCACAAATTCTGCATTCTGCGCTACAACTAGACATGGATGTTTCATCTGTTCCATTTTCGATGAATTTGTCGCTGCTTTCTCTTCCTTTTTCGGCGTTGAGAACTGGCCTACATCATATACATCTCTCATTTCAGGACGCCATATGGGTATTATACTCTCCAATTCATTCGTCATGCAGATCATAATATTCACTATCACCAATGAGATTATACACATTCCAAACAAATGTTCATGTTTATATTTGTGGATATAAACACATCGATCATTAGATGTTTTTTTCGGCATAATTGCAGCCATACTCGTGTGTCGATTCCAGTGTTGATTCATGATATAGTCCTAAGTAAACCCAATCATCAGTTGAATCATGACAATTAGAGGCATAATAGATTCGCAAGTTGTCACGAGTTCGTGACTTCGTGAGTTCGTGTGTTGTCAACACAAGCCGCCGGATTTTCAGCACGAGTTCGTGCGTTCTTGTGTTGCAAACACAACCAGGGATACTATTAACTTTGGGATAGGAAAGTCGTATACTAATGTACGTAGCGAAAACGGGCCCTTTTGCATAAATTATGGTAATCATCGGAATGTGTCGGTGACCGGCGTAACGCGTTTAACAATGTTTAACCAGGTTTAACGGCAGGTTAAACGGCATGTTAGTCAGCATAGGTTTGGGGGCGCTGTAGATTTACACAGACGACGGTGGCCACGCGAAACCTAAATTTTGAATTCGTAGTGAATAACACGTAATCGCGCATTTTAAACTATCATTTTGACAAATACATCATAATGAGAAGGATTTTTATCGTTAACCGGGCGATGACTGTTAAAAATAATTCAAAATGGTGCACTCTCGTTGCCAAATTGGGTCGTCTGAGAGACGCGTGGCCAGCTTGCGTCGTCTGCTACAATCATCACGCCTGATCGGTATAGCGCCACCAATTCTATGCTGACTAAGTTCAATTTAAAAGTGGACCCAATCGGCAGGCTCAGTGGCATACCCCTGACACAACCGCCTGAATGACTTGAATAGATAATTAGATAATTTGCATATTTAATGAGCTTATGAAACTAAATTATAGTTTAAAAGATTGGGTATCATACAGTTAGCCAGTATACCAAGTTTGATTGCAATACACCATTCACATCTAGATTTATAACATTTACGCAGATTAATTAGCTGGACTTATTCATTTTTTGACATTTTCTTTGATTGCGGTCAGTGAAACTGGTCAAAATGACCAATTTCACTAGGTTATTTTAGCTTAATGCAATATAATGTTACCATATTTTTAAATTTAGCATGGTGTATAGATATTCAATTGTTAAGAAATAATGTGTAAATGGTGTTTTGAATGTAACATTATTAATAAATTGAGCTCTCTAAATCCTGAAAAATTTCAAATCACCGTAACACAAGAACGCATTGACCGATTGTCACAATTCTTTTTGGAAAAACATTGCAATCTTTCATTTGACACCAATTCTGTACATGTCTCAATTATTTGAATTTTATGTGTGCTATGCCTAATATTAGGCATCATCAAGTCGATTAATTTTCGAGCTGTGGCTACGTGGTCTATGAATAAGTCGATAGACTTCAAAAGATTCCTTTTTTGAGGAAGTGGGTTCGAATCCCACTGGAGGCCGAGTGTTTATGTTTTGAGTTTGGTTTTAATGTTACAATTGTAACACGTTTATCAATGCAAAATATGTGTTAAAGCAATGTAATCTCAACAACATGCATGCAGTTCCATGTCATGCGTTTTAGAACACAATATTAATCAAAATAGGTCTACATGCAAATTGCCATAGGGGATTATTTACAGTGACTGTTCCCTAAATAAATCATTGTGTTTTTCTAAAGCAATACTATAGCTTTAACGCTTATGGTACAATATAAAATCATGCGTAATATGTTGTCCATACGACATTCCGTTTTTGAGTTATGCGAGAAAGTTGATATTTAGATGATTTATTTTGCAATTTGTCAAGACAATCTTGGAAAAAAGTCCTTCGAACGCTTTACACGTTCTGATCATCATGTGCAGAATTTGTTTTCTGATCTTAAAATTATGTTTATTTTGTTAAACTGTGAATAGGACATTTTAGACACTAATTTCCCCTTCCCCACATCCCATCGATCAATGTTGGGATACCTTGAACAACTTGCGGAAGACATTAACATTCCTCAACATTGAACGGGCGGAAGAGGGTTGGGGGGGGGGTGATAGTTTAGCGTTGTTAACGAGTGAGCCTTCCAAGACTTGTTTCCAGGATTGTAGATATAACCAGAAATAATCAAAAGAAGGGGATTTCGTCACTATTGAAATTTTGTAGAAAACGTGTAACATGTTTCTCATTCGCACCTGTATGACTCGCATATTTGAAAAGCCCGGTATTCAACAGGGGTACAGTCTGTTGCGACGACAAATTATCTCTCATACTGTGTTATATATTAAACTATCTTTAGAAAAAACCCGTCGGTGGAAATTCAAATCCTTGAATTATTTGAACAACTAAAATTATTGCATGAATTCACCGGCGCGATTTACGTACAATGTTTAAACAGTATTTTATACAACTGTTTCACTCTGTGTTTTATTACACCTAGACTCGAACACACGAGCGCTCGGGACAATGAGTGCATCTTGTCCGATCGAGGTTAGTTTCTGTGAGTGAAAGTGTCGGGTTATTTATTACTGTTAAAGGGTTATTTCATAACAGCGCCAGGCTACATGGCTTTTTATGATGCTTCCTATGATCAATTTTAACCCCCTGAGAACTACCGGCCGATTGGTTGAAATTTAGAATGTGTCAAATATTGTGCCAATCAGAGACATTGTTAAAATAATTACAATTTTCAGAAGTATTAGCATAAAACATTTAAAAGCAAAACTGTAATTGGTCATCAAGATGATTATATCATGTAATTGACCAATGGGAGTTATTGTACGAAAGACAGGTATAGTGCCTAGGGGGTTAAATACTTAGCTTCAACAGAAAATACCGGCTTAGCCGCCCCTTGTATTCTTAAGTCACTGATGTAACAGAAACACTTTTTTGATTAATTGTCATGATCCATTTCGCAGGATTTGACAAATTGACAGTAAAACCTTTAAATCAGTGACTTTCAAATAAAAGGGACGGCTAAGCCGGTATTTTCTGTTTTTGTTAACATAAACGTTTTCAGTTTTCTAAATGTTGACCAAAAAGACACTGAGGCACTTTTTGGTCAACATTTAAAAAACGGAAAATTAGTATGTTAAAAAAAATAAACATTCCTAGAAAAGTGTCTATAGATGAGTGGTGCAATTTCAGCATCCTTTACCAAAACTGATTTTGCTACATTTGCATCACATTTTGAGCCATCAAAGTGATTGTTTGGTATACATTTTATAAATCGGCATTTTCTATACCAAAAATGGATTATCCTACTAATTTCCTTTCCAAAATTGTAAGCTTTTGTATGGATTAAATGAATAATGAAGAAGTTACGGCAGTTACGGAGGCTATTTCTGAGATTTAACAGCCGGCCCTTAACTTTTACTAAGGAATTCTTCTTAAGTTCCAAGGTAAATAATCTTATATATTAACATGAATAAGAAGAATATAACAGGAACTCCTCTTAAAAGATCTTCTTAAGTTGGATTTAAAAAATAAATAAATCTTAAACCATGAATATTCTTCTTAAATCCTGGATATTCCTCTTAAATCTTGAATGTTCTTCCTAAATCCTGAATTCTTACTTAGGAAGAATTTAATAGGAACTCTTCTTAACTTACAAATTAATTTTAATCTTTTAAGTTGACCTTAATGAAATAGGGCCCTGAAGTTAATATCTGTGCCCACTATTAGTGCTGGTATCTATATTTTCCCGATCCAACGCTGTGTGGATATCATGGTTTAGGAACCGTGTGAGTTCTTCTGCATACGAGAGACGGATACCCATCTGAAGGAGAGTCGCTTCACAGATATTGGTCAAGCCACCTGTGATATTTCACGAACACTTTCACTAGGCAATTTCCTGAAGGTAAGTTGGTCATGAAATTGTGACTAGGAGGTAGACCAATAGCGGATATATCCATTAAAGAGTGTATAGAGACCCTGCAGCTCTTAATTCGGCTTAACACGATTAGAATCAAGATGTATTACTTTAGATGTCATTGGTCAGGTCCTGTTAATGGGGTTAGGGGCTCCTAATGAATACTATAACAATACTCAATTAGGGAATAGAGCTGAATAATCGATTGTGTTCTTTTTAGACTGTCTTGTGCTGGGCTCATTATGTGTAGTCTTACACCAACGATATATACCCAGCAATTACTCTACATATGCCATACACAGTAACAACTATTATAAACAACCCCAAACAACTGCAGCTTTGAACAGTTTGAACAATACAATAGTTGTTAGAGTAACAGGCTTAAAAAAACTGTTTTGGGTTGTTTAAAATAGTTTTTACTGTGTACCCTGTGTAGTGGAGTAGCTACCAGAGGAGGGAGATGGGGGATATGAGGGGGGGGGGGGGGGGGGGGGGGGGGGGGGGGGGGAATGCAAAAAAGCAAAAAAAACAACCTTTGTGCCCCCACTCCAAGCCCTATTAGTGCCCCCGCCCCATTCTCAGGATGGTTAATCAAATTTCAACCCTCCCGAACCTCTGGAGATTGTGCAGTATTTGCGCTCTAACGGATCACGTCATCACGACTGAGTTGGTGTAGTGGATAGCATGCCGGTCTCACAATGCAAAGATTGTGAGTTCGAGCCCCGCTACAGCCAACTTGTTTGTATCCTTGGGCAAGGTACTTAGTCTCAATTGCTTCGTCGACCCAAGCGACATTGGGGAGCTGTTAGGGAATATTACAATCTAAGTGCTGATACTGTGTGCGCCATCGGTAGCCTGGTAAATGAAGCGAAATTATTCTGACGATTTCCTAATGGCATCAAAAAACAGTGGTTCGGAAGTCACGTATAAATGGTGGTCCCGTGCATCGGAAGAGCAATACCCGAGCACGTTAAAAGGTTACAGACTCTTTCGTAAAGAGTACACAGAGAAAACGATGTACAAAATATCGCTGTTCAATTTCGGTTGTACACTTTTTCAAACAACAGATGTGTAAAAGTTATACATCGTTGTTTAAAGAAGACAATATTTTTTTAAACAGGTGTTGTTTACAGTATAAAGAACGCCGTTCACATCAATACAAAGTGATCTTGAACAACGTTGTTTACTTGTGACGTCACAAGTCACGTGTCACAATGATTCGTTTGCGATATGCTGCAAATTAATGGCCGCCGTATTTCGTTCGGTAAACAAATTTCGATTTTAAATCATAATTTTAAAGATTTTGCTGACAAGATGGGGAAATACAATCAAGAAAATAATGAAATATGATGACCAAAGAACCGATATAGTTGGATGATAGACGGCGAAGATGGATATTTTTTGCAAAAATATAATTTTAATTTCGCGATTTTGCTCCACAGACAGAAGGCATCCGAATTCGACAGTTCTGCCGTTCTGTCTGTGTACTTCAACACAAGAAATTCAAGTCTTCAAATCGTGCTGGAATTTTAAACAACTACCAGTAAACAACCCTGTTTTTTTTAACAACCATCATTTAAACAACCCTGCAGTTTTAAACAACCACCATTAAACAACCCTGGTTATTTAAACAGGCCAATTTCATCCATGAGGATTGAACAACTTTCTTTGAACAACCCAAGATGATTGAACAACTTTCTTTGAACAACCCAAGATGATTGAACAACTTTCTTTGAACAACCCAAGATGATTGAACAACTTTCTTTGAACAACCCATGAGGATTGAACAACTTTCTTTAAACAACCCTTGAAAATTGAACAACAATTTTTAAACAACACCAATGTGTAAAATCTGATTTTAAACATGTTGTTTAAAAAGTTAAACAACTAGGTGTTTAAAACTTTAAACAACCCCAGATGTTTAATATTTTGAGCAACAAGTTGCTCAGCTCACCCGTCAAACAGCAGTTGTTCAATTTTTTAAACATGTTGTTCACTTTTTTTTTTACTGTGTAGGGGATCATCCCGGTCTGTATCTGTTCACACACATCTAACGGACCCCAATGGAAATAAGCTAATAAGCTTATTGGGTTATCCAGGGTCGTAGGACTCAAATTATATCAAATCAAATCAAATCAAGTTACAATGATAAATAATCTTTTCACTAGCTCATCACACGTGATAACTGTGGTTTATATAATTTGTTTAAATATTAACTAGCTCATACTTTCATGCGATAGATGTAATGTAGTCCATGTGTGATCCAAGTTCGTTGTTTGGGCTTTTATCTTATTTTTATGTCACTTTCATTGGCATTATTAACACCTGCCCATTTGTGTTTCTTGTATTATGCATATTTTCTGAGTTGCAGTGAACCAATTGATTGGCCTTTCAGAGCTCTTTGTGTAGAGAGTTACCAATTTGATTTCTAATCACTCAGTTCATTAATCTTGTTTATGGCCATGTGTTTTGAACTCGCCACCCTTTCCATTGCATGTCCAGATTTTTACATTTTACACCATCTGAGATTTGAATTAGCATATCGCAATAACTACTTGTTCTACCCCATAAAAAGTATATATTTTCTGAACGGTAATCTCACAAGGAATCTAAATATGCGATTGGAATTTGCATAAGACCTAATGGTAACATGTTGTGATTAAGAATGTTAAAAAATATATTTTTTTCTTCATATTTTGATTAAAGCTCAATCTTTTTTTTATTCCTATCCCAATCATCATTTTACTGTGCATATTAGTTCCTCATGCAATGTACCCATCAGAACATAATGGTTGTCAAGGGTAACTTGTTGAAATATACTATATCGGGAAGTAAATGAGCACAAACGTTTACATTTCAAATTTATTAGAGTTTACACATATATTTTTTGGCTATTCACCCTATCCTATTTTAAGCGAGATTTCTGAATTCCCCTATTCGAGAGCTTTCCAAAAATGTATAATTTTGCTATAATCGGTTGAATTATTTTATTGTCATGTATGTAAAACCGATGAATTAGGGCAAGTTCACTGTGTAGTGAATAGGGGAAAAGCCAAGGACAATGCAATCGATTCGTGATTACAACTGTTACGTAAGAGTTGACACGTTTGTAGAAACAGAAACGTATAGAATATAAAACAATCTATAAAATGAGAGCAAAATCATGTTTGTACCATACAGAAATGAGGAGTTATTGTAATTTGAACGTAGCATTGGGAACATTTTCTATATTCCCCATAGAGATTGTACACGACGCCACCGCCGCCACCCCTGACTTTCGAAATATAATCAATCATATCTCAGCCAAACAGTTATAGAAATACCTGATTTATTCACACAGTGTAGCTAGATAAATAAGCTTTCAAATGACACCTAAACCATAGCTCTACCACATATAGTTGTTGAGTTAATAGAGAGAGATGGATGATTCGTCACCAAAAATGCAACGCCGCCACCCTTTTTGGGTGGTCAGTTCAAAACACATGGCCTTATGTCTGTTGGGCTATTGTTCACATTTGCTCTTAAAATAGAAAAGTTCGGAATGACAACGAATTGCCTGAATTTTGTTGTAATATTTTATTATACCCAACATTTTTAAAAATCGCATCGAAAGGTTTATTTTTATTCTCTTTATCAACTGTACAAAATAATTTGATACATTGTATTACCTGTTATAACCCTGTCTCTCATGATATTGCTGATGAAGGTGCATGTGCTGAGCAAGGCGCGGGTAGGTAGAAAGCTGAATATATCATATCAAGACACATAATTTTTATTCGACATCAGTGTTGAATGGTTAATGAAACAACTGATCCTAATCTCTTCACCTTGTTCTCATCTACCATCTCTGTTTCTCCATCCCATCCTTCTTCGCCTCCTCAGCAACCTCCTTCTTCCCTTCCTTCTCTTCATCCACCTCTCTACCTCCATTGCATCTCATCTCCTCCCCTCCCCCTCCCGCTCCCTCCCCTCCACCTCATCTCTCACCCACCCCTCCCCCTCCCTCTCCCTTCGACCCACAAGCTGCTCGTAACTACCGTAGAGGTCTTGAGCAGGATTAAGATATGCTATCAAAATTGTAGGCCCTTCATCCTTGTTGAGGGGCATTTCTCACCGTCCTTACTATCAAATTGATTCTGAATGCTAGAATCTATAGATAACGAGGTAAGTTCTTCCTCCTAACCTCATAAATTTGCTATGGCATAAGCCAGTCTTATGAAATATTCTATAATAGTAGGTTTGAATCCCAGCTACAAATTCATAGTAACTCGGTCAGAGTAATGGTTGTACTTTTCTGGAGATGCAGTAAAAAATCGAATGTCCATTTAGTGTGACGGAAACGGATGAAAACAGCAAAATACATCCTAACTGCTGGAAGCATATTTTAGCAAGTTAAAACCTAGCTATCGGTCAAGTATAACTGTTCTAAATTTCAAATATCTCTTTGACGGAGTATTAAATCAGTAACTGATTTGTTATGGACAAACTGCCCTCTGATTAGCCAGAATCCAGATCAAGTCAACCATTAAGTTTATGGAACACCGCAACATTCATATTATTGCTTTAATCTGAGACTAAAAAACACAAGTCTCAGGCTTTGGTAATTCAGAGTCACCTCGTCTCTTAGGCCTAAAAAAAAAAGAAGGTTTGATTGGCCTGACCCGACCGACCCTAAATACATCGCCGACCCTGAATATTCTTTATTATTTTGAGGATGGAAAAAGATTAAAAATTAAAAAAAAAAAGTTTTTTTTTTTTTTTTATAAAGTAAAATAAAAAATATATAAAATTGAAAGTATTAAAGTTTTTGACTGTTTGCTTTCATTTTCGGCTATTTTAAGTCCCCAAAGCAGGTGATTTCAAAAAACAAACAAAAAATCCCGACCGACCTACCCTATTTGTTTTTGTCATGTTAGGCCAATCAAACACTTTTTGTTTACCTTATTTGCACACTGGTGAAATGACTGAATTTCTGGTACAGTGTTTCCCGTAAGACATTTCGTAACACCCATCGTGTTGGAGCGTGCGATTGATATTATAGTCATGTGGGGTATTGTCTCAATAAGAATATCGCAGTTGGCAAATTAAAATCGTGTGATAATTAGCTTTAATTAAGCAAAATAAAGTGCCAATACCTAAATTGAGTACAGTATGTACTATTCTAGCAACACTAATCTATTGAATTCATGGCGACCCATAACGCGTGTCCTTGTGTCGTTATTGAATTGAGTTGCCACCTCGAGTTCGATTCCCATTGATTATGAATATCTTTGGAGGAAACAGAGGCAAGTTCGTTTTAGGAATATTTACTCCGGTATGCAGCTATTCGCTCGTAAATCCATTCATTCGTCTTAGCAAACTACTGTATTCAACTATATGTGCCGAAGTGTGGCACGGAGAGACTGGACACCCTGAATTGTACGCCAGCTAGTTGCGGACGAGATCGGACTGTCATTTGTTTGAATACATTTAGAAACCTGATCAAGGCTACTTGTCGATAGGCCAATTGGTACAGGAAAAGGTAGCTCATTAACATAATTTCCGTGATACCCATCGTGTTGGAGCATGCGATTCATGTAACCATGTAGTATTTGTCCTCCCCGATAGGAATACCGCTGTTGGCATATTAAAAATGTGTGCTAAATACCCCAATTACGCAAAACAAAACATCAGTCCCTAAACTTAGTTATAGCATATACCAAATGTAGCATCACTGTCCATTCAATGAACGTCATTTGTATATCGATTCCTTTATCCGTTGTCTATTATTTGCAAAGACGCTATTGAAATGGGCAGATGGGTTGCCATTTTGTAGCTTTGGAATCAAGGATTGGCTGAACACATTTTTAGAGAAATCGATTTAATACCTGAAATCATACAATAACGCCTAAATAAATGTCAACAGAATCGGTACCAAAAGGGAATTGAATAGGGGTGTTGCTGTTTTGAATCCACATTATAGTTCTTATTGTAGGATAACGAAAATCCACCCAGGCCTATATAATAACGTGATATAACTTTGCTTGTTTGTTTTGTATTTTGTGTATAAAAAGCGCAAACGTGAACAATTATAGCTCAACAGACATCTACGAGGTTAATGAAATGAGTGATTATAGAAATCAATCTGGTAACCCAACAAAGAGTCTGATGGGCCAATCTATTCTATGGTTCAAGTGCATCAACTAAGAAAACATGCAAAATAAAATATACAAGAAACACAAATAATAGGCATGAATTAAAAGTGACAATGAAAATGACATAAGGATAAGATAAAAACCCTGACATAGAGAACAATATCCGATCTAAATAAAAGAAAAATACATTTCTGGAGATCAATGAAATCAAGAGAACCTAAACAACGGACTCGGGATGAGGGAAATGTCAGTACGAAGGCCTTGAGCGAATTTGCTTAAAACTACGCCATAATACGGAGCCCCTTAAGGGACATGAACAAAATATTTTTTACATGAACAAAATATTTTTTATCTCGTTTAAAATATTTTTTATCTCGTTTTATCTCGTACGTACGAGATAAAAAGTCGTACGTACGACTTACTATCTCGTACGTACGAGATACTATCTCGTACGTACGACTTACTATCTCGTTCGTACGACTTAGTATCTCGTACGTACGACTTAATATCTCGTACGTACGACTTAGTATCTCGTACGTACGACTTACTATCTCGTACGTACGAGATAAAAAGTCGTACGTACGACTTACTATCTCGTACGTACGACTTACTATCTCGTACGTACGACTTACTATCTCGTACGTACGACTTACTATCTCGTACGTACGACTTACTATCTCGTACGTACGAGATACTATCTCGTACGTACGACTTATTATCTCGTACGTACGACTTAGTATCTCGTACGTACGAGATACTATCTCGTACGTACGACTTAGTATCTCGTACGTACGACTTACTATCTCGTACGTACGAGATACTATCTCGTACGTACGACTTAGTATCTCGTACGTACGACTTAGTATCTCGTACGTACGAGATACTATCTCGTACGTACGACTTAGTATCTCGTACGTACGACTTACTATCTCGTACGTACGAGATACTATCTCGTACGTACGACTTAGTATCTCGTACGTACGACTTATTATCTCGTACGTACGACTTAGTATCTCGTACGTACGAGATACTATCTCGTACGTACGACTTAGTATCTCGTACGTACGACTTACTATCTCGTACGTACGAGATACTATCTCGTACGTACGACTTATTATCTCGTACGTACGACTTAGTATCTCGTACGTACGAGATACTATCTCGTACGTACGACTTAGTATCTCGTACGTACGACTTACTATCTCGTACGTACGACTTACTATCTCGTACGTACGACTTATTATCTCGTACGTACGACTTACTATCTCGTACGTACGACTTACTATCTCGTACGTACGAGATACTATCTCGTACGTACGACTTAGTATCTCGTACGTACGACTTACTATCTCGTACGTACGAGATACTATCTCGTACGTACGAGATACTATCTCGTACGTACGAGATACTATCTCGTACGTACGACTTACTATCTCGTACGTACGACTTACTATCTCGTACGTACGACTTACTATCTCGTACGTACGACTTAGTATCTCGTACGTACGAGATACTATCTCGTACGTACGACTTAGTATCTCGTACGTACGACTTACTATCTCGTACGTACGAGATACTATCTCGTACGTACGAGATACTATCTCGTACGTACGACTTACTATCTCGTACGTACGACTTACTATCTCGTACGTACGACTTATTATCTCGTACGTACGACTTACTATCTCGTACGTACGAGATACTATCTCGTACGTACGACTTAGTATCTCGTACGTACGACTTACTATCTCGTACGTACGACTTACTATCTCGTACGTACGACTTACTATCTCGTACGTACGACTTACTATCTCGTACGTACGACTTATTATCTCGTACGTACGACTTACTATCTCGTACGTACGACTTACTATCTCGTACGTACGACTTAGTATCTCGTACGTACGACTTACTATCTCGTACGTACGACTTACTATCTCGTACGTACGAGATACTATCTCGTACGTACGACTTATTATCTCGTACGTACGACTTATTATCTCGTACGTACGACTTAGTATCTCGTACGTATGACTTACTATCTCGTACGTACGAGATACTATCTCGTACGTACGACTTATTATCTCGTACGTACGACTTATTATCTCGTACGTACGACTTAGTATCTCGTACGTACGACTTACTATCTCGTACGTACGACTTATTATCTCGTACGTACGACTTACTATCTCGTACGTACGACTTAGTATCTCGTACGTACGACTTACTATCTCGTACGTACGACTTACTATCTCGTACGTACGACTTACTATCTCGTACGTACGAGATACTATCTCGTACGTACGACTTATTATCTCGTACGTACGACTTACTATCTCGTACGTACGACTTAGTATCTCGTACGTACGACTTACTATCTCGTACGTACGACTTACTATCTCGTACGTACGACTTACTATCTCGTACGTACGAGATACTATCTCGTACGTACGACTTACTATCTCGTACGTACGAGATAATACAGAAGCCCCGGAAACAAACAAACGACAGCGCAAAGCATTGAAGGTAGTGCTATGCTAGTGGCCGTGCACGACTCGACGTGCTCGACTGGTCAACTTTCCTAAATATTTCACAATCGGTAAGCATGCATGATGATTACTGATATGATTGTATACAAACTGCGACGGTGCGACCATTATTTGTTTGATTAGAAGAGAACATAATATAAGCTTCCTAAAAAGCATAATACTGTAAGCGCATGTCCTTGCAGGTGGCCAAATTTGCCCACCACTTTTGTGGGCTAATTTGCCCACCAAGACAAAATGCGTAATAAATTCACTATTTCTCATGTTAGAAACCCAAAATAATTGTTCCAATGGAGTAAACATCTGTTGAGGTAAGGTTTATGTTTGATTTCCTGTTTGTATTATGCAAATAATGATGCTTGTTGAAGAGATGAAGAAGATTTTGTTGGGGTTGAGACTGAGAAGCTTTGTATCTCCCAACACTATATCTGAGGCATTAATGATTATGTATGAGTACTTTAGGTCAATGAAATACAAGGGGGTGTCAGAGACATCCATTCAGCATCAAGCAAAAGTTTTGTTGTCTATTGTACACATGATGGTCACATGTTGTAAAAATGTTTTTGTAGTGTTGGGCTGTGCAATGGTACCATGTGATTTTTGTGAGTAGGGTTTGGCATGTTGTGTGTGAGTAGGGTTTGTGGTATGGAAGGGAGTAAGTGGTATAAGGAGGGGGTTTGTGGTTGGGAGGGGTTTGGGGTTTGTGGTTGGGGAGGGGGTTAGTGGTGGTGGGGTGTTGGGGTGTTGGAGGGAGTTTAGGAATGGGAAGGAAGGTTGTGGTGGGAAGGGGAGCTAGAGGGTTTGTGATGGAGAAGGGTTGGGGATTGTGACAGGGAAGGGGGATGTAATGGGAAGGGGTTGTGGTGGGTGGATGCATGGCATGGGGTGGGGAGGTGGTTGGATGGGTATGGTGGAACTTGTGGTAGGGGAGGTTTTTTTTGGTGTGGGAAGGGATTTGTGAATGGGAGGGGAAGGGATTTGTGAATGGGAGGGGATGGGAAGGGCTGGTGGATTGTGATGGGAAGGGGTAGAAGGGTAGCATGGGGGATGGGGGCGATGAGGGTAGGAGGTTTGGATGGGGAGGGTGTTTTTGGTAGTGGAGGGGTTTTGGTTTTGTTGTGATGGGGAGGATGTGGTGGTAGTTTGGGTGGGGAAAGGGGTGGAGAGGTGAAGAGGATTTGGGTGGAGAGGGGATGTGTTGGGGAGAGAGGAAAGGTAGGTTTGTGGTGGGGAGGTGGAGTGGGTTTGGGTTAGGAGGAGTTTGTTGCGCAGGCCTGTGAGACCTCCGATTTTAATCGGAATTCCAATTTTTTTCTTTCTCTGCACTCTTAAAAAAATCCGGTTTTTATCCTACACTCTAAAAAATCCCCAAAAAACACGCTTTTTGTTGATAAAATCATTAAATGTGCCAAATTTATTGAAGAACTCATCATACTTTTACATAAGAAAATCATTTCTTTTTTTTTCTTTTTTTGGTTTGTTTTGAATAACAAATCAAACTCTTTAACTTTCTTACTATAAATCTGGAAACAGTGTATGTTAAAGTTTATTCAAGTGAAATTGGTTAACAATTGACTCAAAAAAAAGCAAAAAAACTCTTTTTTGGCTCACAAATGCCACTACAATTGCAAGATGTTGCGGGTGCGCGTAGTACTAACGTGTGATCATACCATGTTTGCGCAAGGGCTCACTGCCGCGACACATGCACTACTACACATGGCGCAGAAGCCACACGGGAAATGGTTTAAATACATCATGTAGGCCTGTTGGTAGGTATGGTGTCATGGGGGGGGGGGGGGGGGTAAAACCATGGAAAAGGGTTTACGGGAGGTGTTAAACCACGGGAAAGGGTTTAGGGTAGGCCTATATATTAGTAATGTGGTTTAAGTAGAGTTTTGCGGGGGTTAATGAAGCAACCTGATTTCTTTACTTTAAGTTGGCTTGCCAAACAATCTAAGGGACCGAGGGTAAATGAAGTACGGTAGCCACAGGAAATGGTCTAGGAGGGTAAAACCTGTATGGGGGGGGGGGGGGGGGGCTGTTGTAGGTGGTTTATGTGAATTCAGAGGTATACCGAGGGTTGATAAAGAAATGCTGTTTGAGAGGTAGGGGTTAATAAAGTAACCATCATGGTAAATGGTTTAGGAGGGTTATGATTATAAATCAACCTGGTGGGTGTGTGTGTGGGGGATTGTCGGGGGTTTATGTTGGTTCAGAGGTAGCTTATGTGGCATAACCATCTAGCGGGGACCCGAGCGAAGCGAGGGTACATGCTAGTCAATTTTAAACAGTTAAAATTGTTGCCTACATGTGATGAATGAGATTGTATTTGGTATTGGTATCCTCATCATCAAACAAGATGAGTTTTACTATTCAACAATTCCCGTAGCAAAAAACATAGGCTCCAGGAGATACTCTGGAGATGCCCTGGAGAGCTCCTGGACACTTTTCAGCCAAATATAGTAGTATCCGGGAGTATCCATGTATTTTTGCTTCCAATTTTACTAATGTCATGTTCCAGGAGGTCTCCATTAAGTATCCAAGAAAAAGTAGTACTTTCTGGAGACTGAATATCCACGAAAATAGATGCCAGCAAGTATCCAAGAAGTTCTTGGATACTCAGTATCCAATAAAAAGTATCCAAGAAGTATCCAACAACCAATAACACTTTTCTTGGATACTTAGTAGCCATTAAAGAGTACGGTATCCAAGAATTATTCAATAACCAGAAGTACTTTCCCTGGATACTTAGTATCCAATAAATAGTAACTGAGAAGTATCCAACAACCATAGCACTTTTATTGGATTGGTATCCAATAAAGAGTATCCAGGAAGGATCCAACAACCATGTCACATGATCACCAACACCAACTGACAATTTCAAATCTTCTGTAGTCTGCCCTAGCTGTGATCATGGCAGTTGTGATGTGGAGTATAAAATGGTGGATATTTTGGTTTCTTTTAAAGGTATTTAACATTTATATGTGAATTGTAAATCCCTTATGTCTACAGAACAGTTATGTGGTTGTCACTCTAGTTGTACTGCATTCAGGTGGCTGGAATATGTGTAAAACTGAATATTGCAGTCCATAGATTTGTTATAGTAATTTTAATAAGCTTACATATAGACCAAATTATTTATTATATTTTTTTTTGAAACCTCAGACACTTTAAGATTTAGAGGAGGAGGAAAAGTGCATGGGCCTGTGTTTTGAATGTATGAGCATGTAGGGTTATGAGTTTGTGTGTACAAAGTGCTGTGAAATGCATGCCTATAATTATTATAAAACTGCAATGTCATTTGAAGCTATTGAGCAATATCTGTCTGATTTGTATTTATTTACTATCTCCAGGTTCTCTCCAGGAGCTAAGTGTCAAGAAGTATCCAATATCTTATTGGATATCTTTTGGCACTAGTGCCATAAACTCTCCAATACAGCAGCGGTTCATGGGAGTCTCCTGGAGATATCCATAAACCTTATTGGATACTTCCTGGATACCTCATTTGCATGTGAAATAAGTCGCAGGGCTCCCGGTAAGCTACAGGTTCTGTGTGTACATCAGTAACCTCGCATCAAAATAATGCATTTGTTTGGGCCTACATGGTACTGATATTAACAAAACAATACTGGCTAAGACCAGCTAGCTTGCTTATGTGTGACTGGTTATGATGGTACAATAAATGTGAGGACTTATGTGTATTACTGGTTAATAATGATGGTACAATAAATGTGAGGACTTACATACAATACATACAATAAGCTTTTATATACCGCCATTTCATATAGATCAGAGCGGTTTGTGATGATACAAAGAATATATACAACCTAGCAAAGTAAACAACATGATAAAAACAAAACATATATACAAAGAGCAAATCAGTAAGGAAATAAGTGAGTTTTCACTTGTTTTTTGAAAACATTCACAGACACTACAGAACGAAGATGACGTGTATAACTGGGTAATGATGGTACAATAAATGTGAGGACTTATGTGTTAATGATGGTACAATAAAAGTGGGGATTTACGTGTATGACTTATAATGATGGTACAATCAAGGACTTAATACGTGTATGACAGGAAAATGATACAAGCACCGCCATTAATTATTTATCATTAATACCTTGTGTCACTTTGGTTTCATGTTCTAGACAGGCCTGACAATTATTCAAGACAGTGCTCGCTCGTAGCCTTAAGTAGCAAGCCCTAGTGATCATGGAGAACCGTGAAGAGGCCGAAGACGACCTGATAAAGTTTCTGAGGACAAGGGGCCTAGATGAAAACAAGATACAAGACATGAAGGCTGACAAGGTACGAATTGACCTAATACAATAATTGATCATGATCATGATGATACAGATCGACTCGGGTTTGGATAATGTGCGAGTTGCGAGTGCGAGTTGCAAGTTGCGAGTTGCGAGTGCGAGTTGCGAGTTAAAATTTGCGAGTTGCGAGTAAAATTTTTGCGAGTTGAAAATGTAATTGCAAGTTTCGAGTTAAAATGTGTTAAATTTTACAAGTTGTTATTTGCGAGTTGCGAGTTCCCCATATTTGCGAGTTACTTTTTTTTTCATTTTATTTAATATGATAGATTTAATGTAAACATGTAAACATCACCATATCCAGGATATGCACTTATAAATGGAATAAGTTGAACAGGTAGTATTTATTTAAGAAAAATAGTAACATTAAGGTTTAATTTAATTCTTTAAAAAAACAAAACTAGCCGCAACACTTGGACTCACTTGGGTGAATGAATTAGCTTGTTAACAGTAATTGAATAAGCTGTTTTTTATTTAAATTGTGAGGTGTATGTGTATAATATTCCATCACATTTCTATTATGTAATATTATGAGGGAGGAGAGGTGCCAACATTTTTATACCATTGTTTACTTATATCTCAGCTTATATCCACAAGCTATATAACAATACATAAATACTGGAGATCTCTTCAATAAGTTTGCAAATGATTGAATTGTATGTTGACTATATATAAAAGGAATCATTAAATGGCAAAGGGAGAATTGTAGTAACTGAGCGGTGTCAGTTCACAGTCAGATCTTATAACTGCAATGGAGGAAGAAGTTTAAAATTCACAAACACCTGTTTCGGTAAAACTTATCAACAGATTATTCACATCAATCAACCCTGGCTTGTAAATGTGTATTTTTTAGCTATATGTTACAGTATTTTAATACTTCCAATAATCATATTATAAAAACTTGTACACCACATCATAATAAAATACATGTTTCGATTTGGAAATGCCCTGAAATAGCTGCCATGTGTTATATGTTAGGTCATTAGGTCAGAGCTGTGCCGAACTGCCTCGAACAAAATAATTGTGATCAATACATGAACAATTAATACTGACATTGTTTTTTTCTCCTAATTATGGTTGGAAATATTTTAAATATTTATTTCATGTTGTGTACTGATTTATTTACTCAACTTGTATAGGCCCTACTTAACATTTCATTATCTCTTTTTTTTATTATTGACTTTTGTACCAATAATTACTTTTTTATAAAAAATATGAACAAGAAGAAACAGTGACCAACAAATGTTGTGTCTACCCATATACTGGATCACTCGTAGAAAGATGTAAGCATCAGTGTCAATGCACTACCTCATACAACCTCTAAGCAAAAATGTCTCTTATTTTTTGGTGAATTTTCATAAATTTTAGAATTTAAAAAAAAATGTAACCAATATTTTTCTATAAAACAAGGGTTGATCAGGCCCGTAGAACAGTGTTTTTTTTTGTTGCCTGCACATCACACCTAAAGTACAAATTTACCCTATTTAACAAGGACTGTCACTAAATGTGCCCCTGCTTCATGTTTTCATACGCAGATGCATACAACTTTGTATCTGAGCAGACACCCTCTGGTCCATACTCCTGACAGTGATAAAGTCTATCAAAAAGTATTGAAGGTCTTTGTACCCTGGAAGCGGTTGTATTTCAACAGCATAGAACATGTACAGTACATGTTTTATTTAAAGTTTTAGTGATATCTTGAGTTTAAAAAAAAATTGACCAGAAAACAGACAACTTACTATTTGTTTGGTCATGTTATTGATATTTATTCTAACTACATTGCTCTCATTGTTATTGTATCAGTATAGCACCTACTTCACACATAAAATACTGGTCACAGGGGTATGTTTGTAATTATTCAAATTATTTTATTCAATTTACTTGTTTCACCCTGTATAATACATTAATCATCTATCCTACAATGGAGATATGTTAGCTATAGATCATTGTCCCCAATATACTAAAGAAAACACAAAACCTGCTAAAAGTGAAAGGGGAGAAAAAAATCTTTACACATGTATCATGTACATGTAGTTTAGTATCCCATTTAAACAAAAATTACCAAATTGTGAGATATGTCTACCCACACTGTCTGTATAAAAGTTGTAAGCCTCTGTGAATGCTCTCACAGGACCCCCTTATCTATGATTGTAAGTGAAAATGTGACCCTAGACGACCCTTTTTTACCATAAACTGACCTCTCAAGTAGGGCGGTGTTTTTTTTTGTGGGGGGAATATTATTCTCAAAACAATCTTGTGAAGATACAGCAAGTTTCAAAAAATATTTCAAGATATTAAGCAATGTTAACCAGGTCATCACAATTTCAAAATTTGCCAGCCAATTCCCTGCCAAAAAAATTTATCATTCCTTTTTCCATTTAATTTTGCAGATTGACAGCATGGCAATCTTACAGATGGAAGATGAGCCGATGTCGAAGTATATTCCTAAGTACGGAGATAGGCTTGCTGTTGTAGCCTTCTGCCGCAGCAACAGTACACAAAACGAAGATGGTACAAAGCCATCTACTATCTTTGAACGACTGCAGCTATTGAAAAAAGGAACGCGTAAGCGTACTGCAGCAGGTTCTTCAAAATCTTCAGAATCTAAAAATCCCGCTAAAAATACAGTGAATGCAACTAAGAAGGATAGAAGAGTGGAGCTTGGGTGGCTTGACTACGACTTTAGTACAGAACAGTACAAGCAGGTGAGATCTCGTGGTGGAGGAGGCACCCTTCAACTAAAAGTTGTAAAAGACCAAGGAGCCAATGAACTACTTGAAGCATCCAAGCTTGTCTTTTTCCCTAAAGGAAACTCCAAAAAGGGAAGAGTAGAGGACTTTCACTTTTCCATCCAAGACTTCAGAGGCTGTGAAATGGGCGAGCAAACAGTTGGACAACTGTATGAGGAGATCTGTGTTGGTATTCTTCGTCTATACATGTGTTCGAAAAAGAAACAACTTGATGATACATTGCCCTATGATTTTAATTCCCACGAATCAGGAGAAGAAGGTAAAGATGATGACGATGTCATATTCGTACGGTATCAAAATAAATCCAAAGAACACACAGGTGAAGGTTCCAACCTTCTTGAAACAACCACCACAGTTGGAATCTCTGTTATTGGAGGAGCATCTAATCTTCTTAGTACAGCTTATGAAGACTCCAACACTGGAGCGGTTGATGATGATGTAGCAGGACAATCCAGTATCTCTCCAGAAGATGTATCAGGGCTATCAGATATCCCTTCAAACGATGCAGTAGGGCAATTAGACAACTCTTCAAAAGATGTACCTGGGCGATCAGACACCTCTTCAGAAGCTGTTCCATGGCCATTAGACAGCCAATCATTGAGTGATGCTGGCAACGCCTTTGAAATCCAGCTGCATCGTGTAGCAATTCAGAAAGAAATGATTGCCATATTCAAGACTCCGGATATAGTTCACACACCATTAAAGTGCAAATTTGTGGACGAGACTGGTCTTGATTCTGATGGCGTTTCTAGGGAAGCCTTTAGCGCTTTCTGGGTGTCATTCTTCAATACTTCTGCAGATGGTGAAGACTACCGCGTTCCTTCACTTAATTCGCAATACGGACTAGAGGAATGGCAGGCTATTGGCCGGATTCTGGCAAAGGGATATATCGACCATCGCATTTTTCCAATTCAGTTGGCTCCTGCTTTCTTTGAAGCACTACTGTTTGGGGAGCAATCTGTTTCCGTGGAAGATTTGCGGGAATCATTTTTCCTGTATCTGAGTGATACAGATAGAGCCGTCAAGGCTGCCCTTAGTGGTAACATGGAAGAAGAAGATAGGGAGTCTTTTGAAGACATTTTGGATCGAGAAGGGAGTAAAAGTATTCCAACTGCAGATGAAGTAGGCCACGTGATAACTCAACTGGCGCATAAGTGTCTCATACAAAACGGTAATTATGCAATGGAGGCAATGCGAGGAGTAGTTCAGAAGGAACTCTCCCTCTATTTTCCGGACTCCAATTCCATTAGTCAGATGTACGAATCTATAAAGCCCACGCAAAAGAAAGTATGCAACTTGCTCATGGCAAACCCCACCACAAGCGACGAGAATCAGGCTCTTAAGTTTCTTAAGCAGTTTATAAGGGCACAGGACAGTGAGGGACTTGCAAATCTCCTTCGGTTCCTAACCGCTTCAAGCACTATATCCGTCTCCCATATTAGTGTGGAATTTAAGAACATTAGCGGGTTTACCAGGAGGCCAATCGCACATACTTGTGGTCCCTGCCTTGAACTCCCGTCGACTTATTCTTCATACAGGGACTTCAGAAGTGAATGGCAGTCACTTCTGTCCTCTGGATATCTTAAGATGGACATAGCATAATTTGGATTTAACTTAACACTTTCCACGCGGCAGGCGTCTGCAGACGACACTCCAAAAGTTCACAAAATGTTTAAGAAACCATATTGTATTGACTTTCAATACCCTATTTAAAATCACTATGAGAAATGCATTGAAAGAAGTACAAACATGCCTAGTCTTGGTTCTGTTATCCTTGAGGTATACTTTAAAAATTGGGAAAGGTTTCTGAAAAATCTGTTTTGTATTATGGCATAACTAATTGCCGCGTGGAAAGTGTTAAGGTGGTATGAAATGCAAAATGAGGCAAAAATTTGCAAAAGCTAATTAATATGCAAATAAGCATGGGCGGGTAAATTATGTATTAATGTTTTAGGCCATAGGGACACATTGGCAAAGTTTCAGACCAAAATCATGTAAAATAAAACTAGTATGAAGGTTTATTCACAAAATATTGGTAACATATTTGCAAAAATTAATATTCATGAGCATATTTTGCCAATTTTCCTCATCAACTTCATCAATATATTGGCAAAACAAGAAAATACAAAGAATCTTTAAACAGTATTTTCTCAAAAACGGTATGTCCGATTTGGCTCAAATTTGAGACTTAAGTTTAGTTTACTTTTCTCTCTGCATGGGCCTATTTAAATCTCATACAGAGCAACTTCATTTTGCCTTTCATACCACCTTAAAGGGGCATAGAGAGATTTCTCAAAAAATTAAATTCAAAATGTTAACCTTGTTATGATAGAACATTGACATGAAATACTGCAAATTAAGCTCTATAATTTTAGGTGGTAGTTAGAATATATGTAAGCATTACGTATATGTGAAAAATTCAACTTCTGAAAAAATTGAGGGCTCTCTCTATGGAAGGATCTCTTTGTGCCCCTTTAAGACAACTCGTTTTTGTTTCACAAAATGTCTCAGCTAGAATGCTTTGTTATTACCATTATTAGGTTACAGTATGTAAGTTCATGCAGTTTATACATGTTATAGGTTATGGTAGATATGATATATACTAGGATACTGGTATAGATGGGATGGTAGGGACAGAGGTATATGATATGATATATAGGATAGTGGTATAGATGGGATGATTGGGAAGGTTGGGATGGTAGGGACGGTAAGGATAGGGGTATATGATATGATATATAGGATAGTGGTATAGATGGGATGGTTGGGATGGTAGAGACGGTAGGGACAGAGGTATATGATATGATATATAGGATAGTGGTATAGATGGGATGATTGGGAAGGTTGGGTTGGTAGGGCAGTAAGGATAGGGTATATGATATGATATGTAGGATAGTGGTATAGATGGGATGGTAGGGACGGTAGGGACAGGGGTATATGATATATAGGATACTGGTATAGATGGGATGGTTGGGATGGTAGGGACCGTAAGGATAGGGGTATATGATATGATATATAGGATACTGGTATAGATGGGATGGTTGGGATGGTAGGGATGGTAGGGACATGGGTATATGATATGATATATAGGATAGTGGTATATATGGGATGGTTGGGATGGTAGGGACGGTAGGGACAGGGGTATATGATATGATATATAGGATAGTGGTATATATGGGATGGTTGGGATGGTAGGGACGGTAGGGACAGGGGTATATGATATGATATATAGGATACTGGTATAGATGGGATGGTTGGGATGGTAGGGACGGTAGGGTCGGGGGTATATGATATGATATATAGAGTAGTGGTATAGATGGGATGATTGGGATGGTTGGGATGGTAGGGACGGTAAGGACAGGGGTATATGATATGTTTTTTTCTTTAATGATTGTTTCATCAATTCCTAAGGTAAACAACTTGTTTAAAAATTAAAACAACTGTTGCTTGAAGTTTTATACAAGCTTTTTAACATGTTTAATTTGTAATCAATTTGTTTAATTTGTAAACAAGTGGTTGAATTTTTAAACAAGGTTGAGCAATGACCATGATAAACAGCGGTTGTTAAATATTTCACACAACTTGTTTTATGTTTGGTTTTGTTTTAACAGTGAAGAAAATGAAAGCAGCAGTTACCAAAATATTCATTGTCCCTCCTACGTTTGTAGGTCTACCCTTTGTAGTTTTAAACGTTTTGTATACATACTTGTACAACTATTAATACTTAAACATCATCAGTAGGATGGTACATGTCGTTACTTACTTCAGATGGTTAAAACACATAGCACACTCGTATTTGATTGATAACATACGATTAATGTTTACATTCGCCATGCTCTGATCAGTTTCGATACAGAACAATTAAAGCTTTAACAATTGTAGTTTAGTGTATCATGCACATTTCCACGTACAATTTTCCCTAGTTAGGGTTGGTACACTTTGTATTTCATTTGTTTTCAATTATCTTATTTGTCACATAGCATTATCTATAAGGCGAAGAATGTTGACACTATGTACCCTCTATTCCACATCAGTTACACAAAATCCCGGGCACAAAATATTAATGAAGAAAAACAGCGAAAGTTTTGATTGAATTAAAATCATATGTTTTAAGATTTACCATGAAATGTTGTTAACGATGTCACTGTAGGTCTGCTATCTTATCATACATTTTTTTATACCTATTGTTTTTATGTTATAAAACGAGGGGCATTCGGTAATGTAACCACTGTTTTTGTTCAGGAAATTTGTTCTATTTCTTAGATGATAGTTTCATTGATTCCTTAGTAAGTCCTGAACCGGTGTATACGTATAATGATACAGCATGAAACAATGGATGTCAATATTACCACAAAGTAAGCCTATAGTTATTGATTACAAATTTAGATATATTTTATATTTTGATATAGCTTACCAAATGCGAAGAAATGCTTACTAGGAAGCAAGCACGTTAAAGATTCTGGTTAACAAAGTCAGAGTCATGTATACGTAAATGAAATGAAAAGGATATAGGCCTATTTGTATTTTTTCTTGTAATTTTACTGAGGTGGAATCGAAACCTTTTTCTTAAATTTCAACCTTATAAGGTATATATTCCTTGATAGGTTAAATCATGTTACAAAAAAAAATGAATGCAGCGGTTAAATATTTTGAATGCCCCTTCTAATGTTTAACGTATTTAGACGGATTGTGTATTGCATGCAAGACATGTCTTGTTATGCCAGTTTTGAGACACACTTTAGTAAGCCACTATATTCTTGTTCACCTCTTTGAGGCAGTATACATTGAAATTGAAGTTGTATTTCTTCCCGGTATTTCTTACGTAAATCTTAAATGTTTATTGTATTTCTGTACTGTCTAGGCCAATTTTTGAGACATGTCTCGAGTTTGTTTCTTCTGACAAGACAAGGCATTTCTAAGACTCAACTTAACTGGTCCATGTGTCTTGATGCGTGTATTATTTTAAGGTTGATTGAGCGAGATAAAAAGTTCGTATTTGAAATTCTTATATTTTGATAAAGGGTGGTTTCATGTGTGCTGATAACATCTCTAAAATAAAAAGAGGCTTTGGGCTTAGATCTCGAGATAAATCAATTATCAAAATGGTATACTTTTGAAAAATCATGAAAAAGGGACAAAAATCAAATCGTCATAAATAAAAAAACCGGTCGCACTTGATTTTGTCATTTTGCCATATGTATTGGCCCGAATAGTTCTTTTCAACCCGTAATAAAAAGAAGGGGACAGGTTTACTTTTTGTGATAATCAGCAAAAAAAATAAGGATATTAAGCGATTTACGTTCTGTCAATAATGGTATGATCTGCCATGTTTACTGCAATTTTTGACCTGGTTATTCATATCGGACCACCGTGATTTGTGTAATAACGATAGATATATAAGTGTCATTAAATTCATAGCTTAGCATCATTTTATTGTTTTAATTATGGAAGGCCTTTCAAAATGACGTCAACGCTTTTTAAAAAATCAACATTTTAAGCATATTTTTGTCAAAAAGCTTCAAATTTTGTGCAATTTGGAGCATCCAATCTCGTTAAAATTTCACCAGCTTGTGGTCCATATATAGTTATCAAGGAATTATATATGATATTTCAGACTTTCAATATCAATGTCAGCAACGGTAACATGGGGGTAACATGGAAGAGTTGAACGTTTATCCGATAGGATATTTTATGTTACCGTTGCTAATGCTGACATCGGAAGTCTGAAATATCATTCGCAATAATAAGTAGTGGGACCACAGGCTAGCAAAATTTGAATGTTATCGGATGATCCGAACTACCCAAAATCGGGAGAATTGACGCCATTTTGGAAGACGTTGCTGTAGCCGAAACAATTGTTTGATGATAAACTACTCAAAAAAAATGACCTTCATCTTTCTGTGTTCCAAAAATTGCGTTAATTCAACACGTTTAAGGTTAAATGTTGCAGAAAACACGGCAGATCACATCAATCTTATTGAAAACAGCATGTAGCCTTAAGGTATTTTAATGTTTCTTTTGTATTTAGTTTTCAAGATGTGGATACTTGAAAGACATGTCTTCAAAATCTGGTGAAAAAAACAATTCTCACAATGTTTACATAATTGTTATAGATTGTTATTTTGTTATTGTCTTTAAGTAGTTTAATATCTCCTGTTTTATTGGTATATAAAGAGTTAGTAAAATATGTTCCAAAAGAAATATGACAAACGTAAAAATGCCCTCTTTATTTCCATACCCAATTTGGCCCATGCATTAAAATAATTATACACATTTAAGTAAATCTAGGACATCGTGCAGTGGGATACATGAGCAAATTGCATATCGCATCTTTCCTAAATGTACAGTTTCTTGTTCAATTGATCAAAGTTCGTGTACCTTTTGGTCCAAATCATCATAATAGAGGGCATTTCCTAGTTAATTACATTTTTTATATTCTGTCACAGTGGTGCGTGAAAGTTTTAGTGCCACTAACTGAACGGGTTACTCTCTATTTTTAACTCTCTATTGTTGTGCATAAAATTGTATTTTACGTAAAGTACTAGTATATCTTCTCTGACGTGTCAATGATTGTGTCTTTTGCTGCGTTAGTCCCTATTGGGCTATTTCAGATAATATCCGACCCCCCCCCCCTATAGAGGGTAAAATAAAACCCATAAAAAAGCTGGAATTCCAAGATAGGTTTGGAAAAAAGCTGGAATTCCAAGACAGGTTTGACAAAAATGTCTGGAATTCCAAGGGCAGTTGAAGAAAGGGCTGATGGCAAAAATGTCTGGAATTCTAAGGGCAGTTGACAAAAAACACCTGGAATTCCAAGACGTTTTCGACAAAAAAGTCTGGAATTCCAACACCCTCTATAGGTTACCTGCAGGGCTGATGGCAAAAATGTCTGGAATTCCAAGATGTTTCCGACAAAAAAGTCTGGAATTCCAACACCCTCTATAGGTTACCTGCAGGGCTGATGGCAAAAATGTCTTGAATTCCAAGATGTTTCCGATAAAAAAGTCTGGAATTCCAACACCCTCTTTAGGTTACCTGCAGGGCTGATGGCAAAAATGTCTAGAATTCCAAGGGAGTTGACAAAAAAAAACCTGGAATTCCAAAACAATTCTGACAAAAATGTCTGGAATTCCAAGCGCTGTTGACAAAAAAAAATCCTGGAATTCCAAGACGTTTCCGACAAAAAAAGGCTGGAATTTCAACATCCTCTATATAGGTTACCTGCAGGGCTGATGGCAAAAAATCATGGAATTCCAAGGCGTTTCCGACAAAAACGTCTGGAATTCCAACAACCTTTATATGTTACCTGTAGCACACTTCAAAGGTACATGATCTTTGCAGGCCCCGTATCAAGGATTTTTTTAGGGGGCGAGTATTCTCAGATATTTTATCTTTTGAGAGCGGGGGGGGGGGGGGGGGGAAGTAAGGACATGTTTTAGTCCAAAACGGATCGAAAAAATGCTTTACACAATGGGAAATGGGGCGTTTTCAGAAAATTTGGATGGGGGCATTTTCACAAAAAAACGTACATTAGTAGAAAAAAGGTACATTTGGTACAAAAAAGGTACATTTGGTACAAAAAAGGTACATTGGGCTATTCCAGATAAAATCCGCATCCCCCCTCCCCTATAGAGGAATTAAATATTTGTTCAAAAAAGGCTGGAAATCCAAGTGTTGATAGTATGGGAAAGGGGTATAGAGGAATAGTGATATTGAAAAGTTGACTGGATTTCCAGGGCCGTAAACATTAAAAAACGTCTGGATTTCCATGTGTCAATATGGGAAACGGGTATAGAGGAATTGTGATATTGGAAAGTTGACTGGATTTCCAGGGCCGTAAATATTTAAAAAAAACGTCTGGATTTCCAAGTGTCAATATGGGAGGGGTAAAGAAGAATTGTGATATTGAAAAGTTGACTGGATTTCCAGGGCCGTAAACATTAAAAAAGTCTGGATTTCCAAGTGTCAATATGGGAAATGGGTATAGAGGAATAGTGATATTGTAAAGTTGACTGAATTTCCAGGGCCTTAAACCTCATAAAACGTCTGGAATTCCAAGTGTTAATATGGGAAATGGTATAGAGGAATAGTGATATTGAAAAGTTAACTGGATTTCTAGGGCCTTAAACAATAATAATAAAAAAAAATCTTGAATTCCAAGTGTTTATTTGAAAATTGGTATAAAGGAATAGTGATATATATTGAAAAAAGGTTTGGAATTACAAATTCCTCTAGAGGCGTCTTGATAGTTTAGGGCATAGAGGAATAGTGAGGATGAAAAAAAATTAAAATTTGTCCTAAGTTCCAGCCGTTTGCCACTATTGAAAAATTCAAAAGAGTGTGAAATTCCGAGGGAACAACGTAACACATTTTAGAGGCGGACTTTCAATCAGTTTTCAATATGTTTGATTGAAATACAACGAACATGATATCATTGATATTTTTTTTTGATATTATAAATTCATCTAAAGGCGTCTTGATAGTTTAGGGCAGAGGAATAGTTAGGATGAAAAATTAAAATTTGTCCTAAATTCCAGTCGTTTGACTATTGAAAAATTCAAAAAAGTGTGAAATTCCGAGGAAACAACGTAACACATTTTAGAGGCGGACTTTCAATCAGTTGGTCTTAGATGAAGTGAAGAAGCCAAAATAAGACATGACACTGCACTGACCAAGGACGAGTCGGCTTACAAGTTAATAACATGGCTACAACCAACAACTTGAAAAGGTCGTCGTCTTCATAAAACCAACAGGACCCGTATAAAAATATTGTTATCGTTCATTATGAACGATAACAATATTTCAATGTTTGATTGAAATACAACGAACACGATATCATTGATATTTATGGTTGAAAACAAAAGTCATAGCATTTGGATACTAATCGTTTTGGGACACCCTGTATCAACTTAGGGTTTGCCAGTTAGTCCCAGTTTTACCCTGAAACAGAATTGCTTGTAACCGATAAAGCATGAATATTGGTACCAAAAGAATGATTTAATAAAAATCAAAGATGGTAGAAACCATCAGTGATATAGAAACCATCTGTGATAAAATCATCCCCCTCATTTACAATTAAAAGATATAACCTTCATCCCTATACACTCCCACCACTAGCAATAACTTTGAGGGGAATACTGTAAAGCATGAAATGTTCACGGCAATAGGCTATTCCAGAAAAAACTCGCCCCCCCCCCCCCCCCCCCGCCCCCCTATAGAGGAAATAGGATAAAAAGAAACACGGCTAAACTATTTTTGAGGTTAAACTGCCATGGTGTCTACATAGTCAACAGAGCGTCTCTAATTTTACTAAAATAAAAATGTATTACAAATTATGTTCTTAAAATCATACTCCTAACAACACATGAATGTCTGCGATTTTTTAATGCTGTCTACGTGTCTCCCCAAAGATTATTACAAACAATATCTACAGGCCGAGTCGCATTTGTACTCTAATATTTTGTTCACACACACCATCCTTGCACCTCGGCCTTGCATACATCGTGTAGAGCCACTTCTTTTAGAATATCCAAAAAGTATGCACGGAGGCCGGGAATCGAACCCGGGCCTCCCGCGTGGCAGGCGAGAATTCTACCACTGAACCATCTGTGCTTTTTTTGCTTGCCTTAAATTGCTGTGAGACTTTGAATCTTTTTCAAACTCTTTATAATGATCGAGTGCAGAGCCATGTTTTGTTTTTTTGGTTGTGTGTTTGTTTAAATGGTTGGTCCGTTGACTGATTATATTATATAGCGGGGTGAAGGAATGGTGGTACGGGGATGTTTTTTTAACCTTGACTTTCGAAAACATATCAAAATTAATCTTATTAAATTCTGTTCACCATAGTGACTGAGCATCTTGTATTAAAACTAATCAGCGCAAGGTATGCGGAAGTAATGTATGATAGCCGATTGACATGAAGTAGACGAGTTATCTGTGCGTGCAATGCTGTTCTATGGAAGATGCGACCAAACTATTTGTACATGTTTGTATATAACTACTTTTATACAGTAAATCCCAAACAAGATCATAGTAACCCAATATATTCCCCGAAATACTAAACGCATTTGATTAATTGTGCATGTATTTATATGCGCATTCTTCAGTTTAAAAAAAACCAGAATCCTAGATTCAAATCTACAAATTCAAGATTAAGGGGTCAAAAAAAGTAAGTCCCCCCCCCCCTTATATTAGAAAACCTTTATGCACATAACTTCACACACAAATGAGCGTTTTGAGAATTGTAAACATTTATGAAAGGGTAAAACGCTTGGCTACTCACACAAAGTTCCTTCTTTCCAATGTCATGTTTACTTTTCCCACAAAAACAAACAATCACATTTCCACAAAAAGATGTTTGTTTTTTCAAAAGTGGCACTTTTTTAAAAAGTAACTTTATAATTATGAGATTAATATCACTACACTGAGACAGCATCCAAGGTGTATATGGTTCCAATTTACCCAAAATGGCCTAATATCTTTTGGGCTTTGCGAATCAAATTGAAGTTTAAATATCTTAGCCTATCGAGCGTCTGGTGATCTCAAATTAGGCTCTTTCATGCAGACACTGAATTCCTCTGTCACAAAAAAGGACATTTTGGGTAAGATGACCTGCATTATTTTCCGCGACAGGTCGTTGAAGAATAACTAACCCGCCATTTTGCTGTTTGCTCTCTATTTTTGTCCCACATATCAGTACGCTAATTTCAAGAGATAACATCCTATGTGTATATTCGACAGAATAGTGTCACTTCAATGTCAGTATACTTTGTTCATGAGATAACATCTAACATGATAGCATTCCACGTGTATATTCAACAAAATAAAGTCACTTCAATATCAGTATGCTATTATTATGAAATAACACCTAACGGGATTAGCATCCCACGTGTATATTCGACAAAAAAGTGTCACTTCAATATCAGTATGCTATCTTCATTAGATAACATTCCACGTGTATATTCGACAGAATAGTGTCCATTTAATATCAGAACACTATCTTCATGAGACAGCATCCAAGGTGTATAGTTCCAATTAACCCACAAAATGGCCTAATATCTTTTGGGCTTGCGAATGAAATTGAAGTTTAAATATCTTAGCTTATCGATCGTCTGGTTTGCTCGAATTAGGCTTTTTCATGTAGACACAGAATTACTCTGTCACAAAAAAGGACATTTTGGGTACGGTGACCTGCATTATTTTCCGCGACAGGTCGTTGAAGAACTCTCTTTGTGCCCCATATATTAGTATGCTATCTTCATGAGATAACATTTTACGTGATTGCATCCTACGTGTTTATTCAACAAAAATAGTGTCACTTCAATATCAGTTTGCTATCTTCATGAGATAACACCTAACGGGATAAGCATCCCACGTGTATATTCGACCAAATAGTGTCACTTTAATAGCAGTATGCTATCTTAATGAGATAACATTCCACGTGTATATTCGACAGAATAGTGTCCATTCAATATCAGTACACTATCTTTATGAGACAGCATCCAATGTGTATATGGTTCCAATTTACCCCCAAAATGGCCTAATATCTTTTGGGCTTGCGAATCAAATTGAAGTTTAAATATCTTAGCCTATCGAGCGTCAGGTTTGCTCAAATTAGGCTTTTTCATGCAGACACTGAATTCCTCTGTCACAAAAAAGGACGTTTTGGGTAAGATGACCTGCATTATTTTCCGCGACAGGTCGTTATATTAGTATGCTTTCTTCATGAGATAACATTTAACGTGATTGCATCCTACGTGTTTATTCGACAAAATAGTGTCACTTCAATATCAGTTTGCTATCTTCATGAGATAACACCTAACGGGATTAGCATCCCACGTGTATATTCGACAAAATAGTGTCACTTCAATATCAATATGCTATCTTCATTAAATAACATTTCACGTGTATTCGACAGAATAGTGTCCATTTAATATCAGAACACTATCTTCATGAGACAGCATCCAAGGTGTATATAGTTCCAATTTACCCAAAAAATGGCCTTATATCTTTTGGGCTTGCGAATCAAATTGAAGTTTAAATATCTTAGCTTATCGATCGTCTGGTTTGCTCGAATTAGGCTTTTTCATGTAGACACATAATTACTCTGTCACAAAAAAGGACATTTTGGGTACGGTGACCTGCATTATTTTCCGCGACAGGTCGTTGAAGAACTCTCTTTGTGCCCCATATATTAGTATGCTATCTTCATGAGATAACATTTTACGTGATTGCATCCTACGTGTTTATTCGACAAAATAGTGTCACTTCAATATCAGTTTGCTATCTTCATGAGATAACACCTAACGGGATTAGCATCCCACGTGTGTATTCGACAAAATAGTGTCACTTCAATATCAGTATGCTATCTTCATGAGATAACATTTAACGTGATAGCATCCTACGTGTATATTCGATAAAAATAGTGCCACTTCAATATCAGTTTGCTATCTTCATGAGATAACACTTAACGGGATTAGCATCCCACGTGTATATTCGACAGAATAGTGTCACTTCAATATCAGTTTGCTATCTTCATGAGATAACACCTAACGGGCATCCCACGTGTATATTCGACAAAATAGTGTCACTTTAATAGCAGTTTGCTATCTTCATGAGATAACATTCCACGTGTATATTCGACAGAATAGTGTCCATTTAATATCAATACACTATCTTTATGAGACAGCATCCAAGGTGTATATGGTTCCAATTTACCCAAAAATGGCCTAATATCTTTTGGGCTTGCGAATCAAATTGAAGTTTAAATATCTTAGCCTATCGAGCGTCTGGTGATCTCAAATTAGGCTCTTTCATGCAGACACTGAATTCCTATGTCACAAAAAAGGACATTTTGGGTAAGATGACCTGCATTATTTTCCGCGACAGGTCGTTAAAGAATAACTAACCCGCCATTTTGCTGTTTGCTTTCTATTTGTGTCCCACATATCAGTACGCTATTTTCAAGAGATAACATCCTATGTGTATATTCGACAGAATAGTGTCACTTCAATGTCAGTATACTTTGTTCATGAGATAACATCTAACATGATAGCATTCCACGTGTATATTCAACAAAATAAAGTCACTTCATTATCAGTATGCTATTTTTATGAAATAAGATCTAACGTGATAGCATCCCACGTGTATATTCGACAAAATAGTGTCATTTCAATATATCAGTATGATATCTTCATGAAAAAACATCTAACGTGATAGCATCACACGTGTATCTTCGACAAAATAGTGTCACTTCAATATCAGTATGCTATCTTCATTAGAAAACATCTAACGTGATAGCATCCTACGTGTTTATTCAACAAAATAGTGTCACTTCAATATCAGTTTGCTATCTTCATGAGAAAACATCTAACGTGATAGCATCCCATGTGTATATTCGACAAAATAGTGTCACTATAATATCCAGGGGCGGATCCAGGATTTCTGAAAAGGGGGGGGGGGGCGCCAAAGCGAGGCAATCAAGATGCTATTTCCCGCGAACCACATGGTTGCGCAGCAGCCATCGCGCCGCGCGAAGCGGCGCCAGGGGGGATGTGCCCCCCTCAGATACCAGAGCTTTTTGAAAAATGAGGCTGCAAATGGCGCGATTTGGTGCACCCTTTTTGGGGATTTAAAACAAATTGAGATCGTTGAAGACCAGTGCTAAATCAATGAATTTGAAGCATGAAAAACTTATGCAAATTATAAATTGTTCTATTTCGATCACATAGGCCTACATGCAAATTCGAAACATCAGACGCGTATGCATGATTTTGTTAAGGGGGTGTTTTGTTGTTGTTGCTATTTAGTTATATAAATTTTGCTCTAAAAATTAGTATCCACCATACCTGCCTGCGCAAAGCGCTTGCCCGGACACGTTTCGTTGAAGAAAAAATAAATAATTCACGCTTATAAAGAACGCATTTCCTTGCATATTTTTGAACATGTAGGCCTACTGCTGGTTCTTCGCTCAAATTTGTCAATTCTCAGCAGTGTAGGCTTAACCATGTGTGTTAACATCAGATCTAAAAACTTTTGACCGAGTTCAACCATAAAACAACATATATGCAGTATCTAAAGTATCCTCTTTGTTAAATTCAAAATGTTTGTAGAAAGCATGAATGCGCGCGGAGCGCGCAAGATTTTTTCCCCAGTTCAAATAACATGAATTAGACAATTTAGACACATGATAGGACCTATTTCTATATTCGGTATACACAAAATTTACTAGTGATACACGAGTTTAAAAAAATGGGGGGGGGGGGGGGGGACATTTGATATTGTGTCCCCCACCCTTCAAAAAGGGGGACGTGACGCCTGACCCCCCTATTTGACGCCCATGCCATGTCAAGGTGGCTACAGCGATTTTTACACGTTTTCGCCCGTATTTACACCATTTTTTACACGTTTTCGCCCGTTTTTACACCGTTTTTACACGTTTTCGCCCGTGATGACACCGTTTTTTACACGTTTTAAACGTTTTTACACCCATTTTTTACACATTTTTAACGTTTTCGCCCTGTCAGAAAGGCACCCTGTCAAAAATAGGGGGAGGGGGCGCAGGCGCCCTGTCAAAAAGGCGCCCTGTTAAAGAGAAAGGGGCGCAGGCGCCCTGTCAAAAAGGCGCCCTGTCAAAAATAAGGGGGGGGGCACGTCGCGCGCCCCCCCCCCCCCTAAATCCGCCCCTGATATCAGTATGCTACCTTCATGAGATAACCTCCAAAGTGTATATTCGACAGAATAGGTCCCTACATATCAGTATGCTATCTTTATAAGATAAAAACCAACGTGTATATTCGACAGTGTCCCTTTAATAGCAATATCATATCTTCATGACATAGCATCCTACGTGTATATTCGACAGAATAGTATCACTTCAATATCAGTATGCTATCTTCATGAGATATATAGCATCTAACGTGTATATTCGATAGAGAAGTTCCCTCCAATATCAGTATGCTTTCCAACCTACGTGCTATCTTCATGAGATAACTTCTGTGTATATTCAACAGAATTGCGTCAATATTTTTATGATATCTTAATGAGATATCATTCAACATGTGTATTCGAAAGAATAGTGCCCCTAAAATACCAGTATGCTATCTTCATGAGAAAGCATCTAACGTGTATATTGCACAGAACAGTTTCCCTTCATTATCAGTATGCTATCTTCGATAGATAATGTATATTACAAACTGCATATTGCCCAGATCAGTTTCCTTTCAATATTAGTATGCTATCTTAAAGAGATAGCATCCAACGTGTATTTATTTTACACGGAACAGGTTTTTCATATTCGTATGCTATCTTCAGTAGATAAGCACCCTACATGAATATTACATGTGTATTGCCAAGTATCAATTTGCCCACAATTTCAGTATAATTTGTGAAATGAGTTTTCATCACTCACTGTATATCGACAAGTTTAATATTGTACTTTTTTTAGATTACATTCAAACATTCCTCGACATATTCTTTGTCTGCATAAACCAATTTTGAAATTTGTTTCCTAATTCCGCAAGCTTGTGTTACAAATTGGCAAATGTTTTTTGATAACCATCAAACACCGTTTTCTTAGAATTGAAATCTGATGTTCTAGTGAAACATACATGAATGTAATGTCTGGATCTCAACCGTTCAGATTATGTTGGTGGTGGGAGTTTGATATGGCATCTGGCTGGTACATGTTCTATGTAGATATAGTTTGACTGAAATATTATTTGCTCTCGTGCCAAGTGTAGATGGCTAGATTGTAATGCCTACTACAGCTTTAATAACTTTACTATCATTATCCAGTTATAAGGCATACCTTTCATAATACAAACCACATCTTTCAGTTGTCCCTTGATGTGTTGTACAGAAAAACGACACATTCATTCAGTGGAATGGTTTCAAACATTTTATTAATTTAATAAAAAGTAAAATCAATGTATCAAAATTTACGGAAGCGTATTGCTGCCAAGTAAAAAAATAAAAAGTTTCGTTCTTACAAAGAAAAGTTTGGTTCTAACAAAGAAAAGTTTCGTTCTTACAAAGAAAAGTTTCGTTCTTACAAAGAAAAGTTTCGTTCTTACAAAGAAAAGTTTGGTTCTAACAAAGAAAAGTTTCGTTCTTACAAAGAAAAGTTTCGTTCTTACAAAGAAAAGTTTCGTTCTTACAAAGAAAAGTTTGGTTCTAACAAAGAAAAGTTTCGTTCTTACAAAGAAAAGTTTAGTTCTAACAAAGAAAAGTTTCGTTCTTACAAAGAAAAGTTTCGTTCTTACAAAGAAAAGTTTGGTTCTTACAAAGAAAAGTTTCGTTCTTACAAAGAAAAGTTTCGTTCTTACAAAGAAAAGTTTCGTTCTTACAAAGAAAAGTTTCGTTCTTACAAAGAAAAGTTTAGTTCTAACAAAGAAAAGTTTCGTTCTTACAAAGAAAAGTTTCGTTCTTACAAAGAAAAGTTTAGTTCTTACAAAAAGTTTTTTGGTACGTACCAAAAGTTTTTTGGTACGTACCAAAAGTTTTTTGGTACGTACCAAAAGTTTTTTGGTACGTACCAAAAGTTTTTTGGTACGTACCAGAAAAGTTTGGTTCTAACAAAGAAAAGTTTCGTTCTTACAAAGAAAAGTTTGGTTCTTACCAAAAGTTTTTTGGTACGTACCAAAAGTTTTTTGGTACGTACCAAAAGTTTTTTGGTACGTACCAGAAAAGTTTGGTTCTAACAAAGAAAAGTTTCGTTCTTACAAAGAAAAGTTTGGTTCTAACAAAGAAAAGTTTCGTTCTTACAAAGAAAAGTTTAGTTCTAACAAAGAAAAGTTTCGTTCTTACAAAGAAAAGTTTCGTTCTTACAAAGAAAAGTTTCGTTCTTACAAAGAAAAGTTTAGTTCTAACAAAGAAAAGTTTCGTTCTTACAAAGAAAAGTTTCGTTCTTACAAAGAAAAGTTTAGTTCTTACAAAAAGTTTTTTGGTACGTACCAAAAGTTTTTTGGTACGTACCAAAAGTTTTTTGGTACGTACCAGAAAAGTTTGGTTCTAACAAAGAAAAGTTTCGTTCTTACAAAGAAAAGTTTCGTTCTTACAAAAGGTTTTTTGGTACGTACCAAAAGTTTTTTGGTACGTACCAAAATGTATGCAAATATTTTTGTTAGTTATGGCGGCGCCCTTCCGCGACTGTCCTATAGGAACTACGGGTGGGGCCCAGGGGCCCGCTTTAGGCTAGGGCTCCTGATGGGGTCTATGGGCAAAGCCCCTGGAGGTTTTAGACATTAAACGACAGTCAGGAGCTTACTTTTCAGACGTAATTTTTAACAATGCCTGTCATACTATGGAAAATTAGCCAATCATGATGATGTCACGGAATAGAAAGTATCATTCTGTGCCAAAGCTCCAGAGGGGTTCCAGGGGGCGGAGCCCCCGGAAGCTTTGGGGTTTTAGATATTTAAGGACAGTCAGATGGGCTTATTTTTCAGACTTTTTGGGGAAAAAGGCATGCCATATTAACAGAAAGGAGTTGACAGAAATTACAGAATGCATAGACATTATGTTGTGCTTTTAAGCTCATGTGGGGCTCCAGGGGCGGAGCCTCCGGAAGCATCAGAGGTTTCAGACTCTATAAGGACAGTCAGATGGGCTTTCAGACAGTCAGATGGACAGTCAGATGGACAGTCAGATGGGGTATAGGAGGGTTTATCCTATACCTCCTATCTATCACTAACGGTTAACCACCTATCCATCCCTACTAATACTGGCCCCACTGTCCATCCCGACCCTACTGGCAATCCCTCCTACCCCATATATCCCTGTTTCCTAACCCTCCTATAGGCCTACATCCTGCAATCTATCCATAACCACCTATCCATCGCTACACCTCCGTCCATCCCGATCCTACTGTCTATCCCTCCGAGTATACCCCGTATAGGCTATCCCTTGTTTCCCAACCCTCCTATACGCCTCCTATAGGCCTATATTGATCTATCCATAACTACCTATCCACCCCTAACCACACTGGCAATCCCTAAACTCACTGTCCATCCTGACCCTACGGGAAATTCCTCCTGCCCCATAATTATATCCCTTGTTTCCCAACCCTCCTATACCTCAATTCTATCCTATCTATCCCTAACTTCCTATCCATCCATAACCCTACTGTCCATCTATAGACGCTACTGGCAATTCCTCCTACCACATATAGGCCCTATCCTTGTTTCCCAACCCTCCTAATGACTCCTATATATCCTGAATATCCCTAATCGCCTATCCATCCCTATCCCACTATCTGTCCCGATCCTCCCGACCCTACTGGCTATCCCTCCTACCCTATAAAGACTTTGTTTCCCAACGTTCCTATGCCTCCTATCTATCTCCTAGATATGGTCTAAGGCTCACTGAATTGACCAACCGGAAATTTAAAGCCTATATGACCTAAAAGGTCATTGGAGGTCATATTCAGGTCACATATGTCGTCTAAAGGTCACTTGAGGTCATATTCACCAGTTGGTCAAGCATATAATCAGTCCACATATATGGTCTAAGGCTCAGTGAATTGACCAACCGGAAATTTAAAGCCTATATGACCTAAAAGGTCATTGGAGGTCATATTCAGGTCACATAGGTCGTCTAAAGGTCATTTGAAGTCATATTCACCGGTTGGTCAAGCATATAATTAGTCCACATATGTGGTCTAAGGCTCAGTGAATTGACCAACCGGAAATTTAAAGCCTATATGACCTAAAAGGTCATTGGAGGTCATATTCAGGTCACATAGGTCGTCTAAAGGTCATTTGGGGTCATATTCACCTAACCCTAACCCTAACCCTAACCCTAACCCTAACCCTAACCCTAACCCTAACCCTAACCCTAACCCTAAACATAGGTCGTCTAACCGGTGAATATGACCTCATATTCACCGGTTGGTCAAGCATATAATCAGTCCACATATGTGATCAGTCCACATATATTCAGTCCACATATGACCTCATATTCACCGGTTGGTCAAGCATATAATCAGTCCACATATGTAGTCTAAGGCTCAGTGAATTGACCAACCGGAAATTTAAAGCCTATATGACCTAAAAGGTCATTGGAGGTCATATTCAGGTCACATAGGTCGTCTAAAGGTCATTTGAGGTCATATTCACCGGTTGGTCAAGCATATAATCAGTCCACATATGTGGTCTAAGGCTCAGTGAATTGACCAACCGGAAATTTAAAGCCTATTTGACCTAAAAGGTCATTGGAGGTCATATTCAGGTCACATAGGTCGTCTAAAGGTCATTTGAGGTCATATTCACCGGTTGGTCAAGCATATAATCAGTCCACATATATGGTCTAAGGCTCACTGAATTGACCAACCGGAAATTTAAAGCCTATATGACCTAAAAGGTCATTGGAGGTCATATTCAGGTCACATAGGTCGTCTAAAGGTCATTTGAGGTCATATTCACCGGTTGGTCAAGCATATAATCAGTCCACATATGTGGTCTAAGGCTCAGTGAATTGACCAACCGGAAATTTAAAGCCTATATGACCTAAAAGGTCATTGGAGGTCATATTCAGGTCACATAGGTCGTCTAAAGGTCATTTGAGGTCATATTTACCGGTTGGTCAAGCATATAATCAGTCCACATATATGGTCTTAGGCTCACTGAATTGACCAACCGGAAATTTAAAGCCTATATGACCTAAAAGGTCATTGGAGGTCATATTCAGGTCACATATGTCGTCTAAAGGTCATTTGAGGTCATATTCACCGGTTGGTCAAGCATATAATCAGTCCACATATGTGGTCTAAGGCTCAGTGAATTGACCAACCGGAAATTTAAAGCCTATATGACCTAAAAGGTCATTGGAGGTCATTTTATATATTAAATATACCCGGTCGCTCAGTATAACCGGTAGCTCAATATACCCGGTGGCTCACTCAATATATCCGGTCGCTCATTTTATAATTATTAATTAATAGATTTAAAAACCGTTCGCTCATTTAAAGTATGTATAGTATCTATCAATTAATATTATTATTACCGGTTGCTCATATTGTACCGATTGCTCATTTGAACCACCGGTTAGATTCAATTGATTGAATCATCTTGCGGGTCATCTCATATAAGGATAAATAAACAGGATGTGCCAGGTGGTGTCCGACATGATTTATCGAATATACTTAATTGAGGCCCTAGGGATTGTCAAAAGTAAATCATAGCGATTTTTCATCGGTCAATGGGAAGTTGTTGCGGGAGCGTCGACTAAGATTTGCAGGCCATTGTTTCAGACGTATTGATGAGCCTGTGGCCAAGCTTGTATGTACTTTGGACACCAACACAGGGTAGGCGGAGCCGAGGGAGACCCAAACTGGACTACATCAACCAAATCTGCAATGACACTGGTTTCAAACCAGATGAGTTGGGGAAGTCAATGGCAGACCGAGTGCTGTGGCAAAGTCTTGTCAGACAAGTTTTCTACCTAGCCCCCCCCCCCCTTGATATATAATGGTGCGTCCCTAACAAGTATTTTATTACATTTTTATTTTATTTAGTTATTTAGTCGGATTTTAATTTATCTTCAATTGTCAGTTTTACCATACAACGGATCGATTCCTGTGCCGCCTGATAATCGGGCAAATTGAGTTGCGCCCTCATATATGGGCGTGGTTGTTTCATTGAGGGCGGTATAACCGTATAATCTTGTCAAGCAGATGACGGCGGCCACGTTTTGCCTATATTTTGAATTCGTATTGGTTTACCCATGTATTTCGTCCCAGGATACAAAGCCAAATGTTACCTCATTTTGCAAAACAAATGAACTTTGCTATTTACGTGTAAATCTACGAGGTGCATCAGACGTGTAACTCCCAGTATGGCTAGTTGTTACAAGACCACCGCTATCAATATTTCAAGCTACCGCCTCATTAATAGCCTCTCGGGATTTATTATTGAATCTTAATCGCCTGACGGTATTTTTATAAATCGCCCGTATCGTTATCATTAAACATACGTCTTTTGACTGAGATAGCCTACTGTGAATCTAACAATCTTGTTTGATCAGTATAGATTGGCTATATATATAAACAACAATCGGAAATAGGAGGTTGCGGGATTTAATGCATGAAACAGCACTGAAAATCTAAACTGGATAACTGGACTAGGTAAAACCTAGTCCAGATGGTGCCCACTTAACTTGGACTAGCTTTTACCTAGTCAAGCTAGATTGACTAGATTTTGCCTAGTCGCTCGACTAGCTTTTGCCTAGTCAACTAATATAGGCTAGTCGCTCGACTAGCTTTTCCCTAGTCGGTCTTGCTCGACTAGTTTTGCTCGACTATATAATAGTCGAAGCAATTTAATTAGACACTCGGTTTTAATTCATTTTTTTAAAAACTATAATATTTTATAAAAACTCATGAATGAAAGATTGATGCATTGCCCAAACCCCAGCTAATTCCAAACATTTCCCATTGACGAGTTATCTGTTTTTACATTTTCTTTACAATTTTGGGCTATTTTACCTCACCAACGGAAGATACTGGAATCAGTTGAATATATGAATTGACGTAACGAAAAAACGTGGAATTTATTTTGTAGGGGCGTTTTACTATTGTGTGTGTATGTTCTCACATGTGTTAATGTATTAAAAATATATATAAAACAACTGCAAACACGTTGTGTTCAATTAGGCCCTTTTGTGCATTTTTGTAAACAAATACTTCACAGAAACAACCACGGCATAAGGGCCTAACTGACATTCTAAGCGCAATGTCAACACATTTCGGGGATATTTTGTTTCACCAAACGAGGGAAGGGAACGCAATAAGCTAATGAAACAAGTTAACAATATATACAACCATGAAATATTTTTTAAGGCTTAAACAAAATCACATTTTCCCTTGTAACGCCAAAACATAACATTGTTAGTTAGGCCCTTTTGCCGTGGAGGGGCAGTACTAGGTTACCCTTATAGTAAACTGGGCACATCAAAGGAGTTGTCTGACCCTACTATTAACATTATTAGCGTTGAACTGGTCGCTCATTTGAGCGACCGGCAACTATTAATTAAAATATAATTAATTTTATTATAGTATATATATTACTATATTAATTAATTAATCCTTTGATGTGCCCAGTTTACTATAATAAAATTGAGCGGTCATTTAGGGTCAGGCAAGGGTAACCTAGTATAGCCTAATTTATCAATTTATTTATTTTATCAATTTATTTATTTATCAATTCATTCAAATATTTGAATGAACCCATGGCTGATTATCAACAGTATATCATAGGGTTAGGGTTAGGGTTAATCAGCCATGGGTTCATTCAAATATTTATTTATTTATAAAAGAGTGTACGAAATGCACTTGGCCCGAATGTGTGTCAATGTGTGACTAAACAAGAATAGACTAAACACCACTAGGTTCGTGCCTTGCAATCCAAATCGCATAACTACACAGGAGAGCATTTTTAGATATATCATCTTGGCTTTAGAATCAGTAAATTTAAACATTGCACTCATCCTATTTTTGTTCTCAATATCAATATCTTATATTAAATGTTAACCTTTACGACTTTTATGTGTTATACTTTGAGGGACCTTCGTTAATAATTGTTCAACATTCTCGTGGATGGCATTTCATTCAACATTGTCAATCTATAATAATAATACGCCTATAGAGCGCTTTATTTTAGCATGTTCAGTGAGATCTAAACTCAAAGCGCTTCACAACAAATGAATGCATTGCATATCAAAATGCACGAGTGTAACATTGAACAATATTATAGTTGCTGGTAAAGTTCATTGTTTTATTCAGTAAAATGGTAATTCGTTTTCGTAATTCATTTAAATTAATTTTATTTAATAGATGACATGTATTCTGTTCCGCATTTTACTGAAATATCTGAATTTTATTCTGGCCTAACTTTTTTCAGTGGATACACGGAACCCTTTGCTAAGAGTATGTTGATTTGTGAAGTAAAGGGTCATCTTTCGCATTTTGTTGCCCCTTTTGAAACAACGATTTGAACCAAACATATCTTTGTGTAATTATTTGTGTCAATCTGCTGAAATATAGACAGGAAGATAGACGTGTTTGAGAGCCATAGTTAATGTCAAACATTTGTTCGCATCCGTTACCGCCTGGTTAAAATATCGAAACCCAAAGCGCCCCCAATATGTGTGATTATCGTAAATAAAGGGCGCAGCACCATTTATATAAATTTATCCCAGACAATGCCGGACACGGGCGTGTTTTCGAATATTCAAGTTTAAATTATGATTACGATACGACGTTACGTGATCAAGTGAATGAACGGATTAAATTCAACAAACAAAAAAAAACTTATCCTGGAGTTGGTTATCAAACTCCAGCGGTTTTAGGATGAACTAATTTAGTTCTAGCGTGTGATGAATGTTATGGGGTCTTACAATCAAAAGCCATTGTTACATTGAAACCAAAAGAAATGCCAAATTTGCGGCCGTTCGTGCCTGCCATTGTCTGATTTCCCTTGAGTACATTTTCAGTGTGAACAAAATACAGGACAATGGACAAATTAAGAAATGCTACATTTTTAAAAACAAATTAATTGACTATAATATATGCGTGTGTGCATGGGACCTTCATTTTTGTGTTCATATAGTCCTACTAGCTGACTAGCCTGCTTCGCATTCACGTGATTTATTGGAGTCAATTACCAACAAGAAAAGCTGAAAATCAATCTGGTGTCCGATATTCTTTCCTGTTAAATACTGTCTTTAAAAACTATGAATTTTTGTCCCTTAACCATTGCTATCTTCAGTAGATAGATGAGCACACCATTTAAAAACTCTAAATTTTGATCCCCATATCATTGCTAGGCCTATCTTCAGTAATGCTACAGGTGATTTTTGTTAATTAATTGACTCTAATATAGGCTATGCGTGTGTGCATGGGACCTTCATGTTTGTGTTCATAAAGGCCTACTATAGCTGACTAGCCTGCTTCGCATTCACATGATTTATTTGAGTCATTTACCAACAAGAAAAGCTGAAAATCCATCTGGTATCCGATGTTCTTTCATGCTGATTTATTATACTGTAATTATGAATTTTGGTCCACTAAACCATTGCTGTCTTCAGTAGATAGATGAGGGCACCATTCAAAAATTATGAATTTTGATCCCCTATAAACCATTGCTATATAGATGACTGCACCATTGTTTATCACAGAGTGTGACCCATATCGAAAGGGTTTGGACACCGCCCCCCCCCCCCCCCCCCCCCCCCCCCCCCTCCTTGGAACGACGCCTCGCACATCGGCAGGCAAGCTTATGTGTGCTTGTTTGCTGGGTCACGCCCCTGCTTGGTTGAAGACACGTTTTGCATTTTGGACGCCACACTTTTGAAACCAAACAGCATCATGTTATTATTATGAAAACTCAGCCTTCTTATTGATATCGTTGACCGAAAGGATCTTTTAATGTTTTACTTTTATCAAAATCTGTAACTTGGTTTAAGACACGTTTTACATTTTCGACACCACACTTAATTTGAAACCAAAAAGCGTGTTATTATAAATGATATCTCTGCTTTTTATTTAAGGTTTGTTTTAACAACAGCTGTAGTATGTGTTGTTGTCCATCACCACCTTGTTTAAAATTGAAGGAAATTAACAGTGCTCTTTATTTTATACCTATCTCTTTCCCCGGCAATCAGTCGAGCATAGGTACGTTTTAATGAATGGCACCAATAACGCATGTTTGAACTTGAAATAACCCCTCAAACGACTACAGGTAAGAAAAGACTATATATATGGGTACTAGTATAACTTTAAACATTTAGGCTGTAGTATACCTTCTGGTCATAATTATTTGTATGTATTTAAGAAAGGCTACTAAAAACATAATCCAATCTTCTATCATAAAAAAATAAATACTTGTCATTTGAATCAAAGCTGCACCTCGCTGAGCAGCCGGCATCCACACTATAATATGGATTAGCCCCCTCTATTCCAACATTATACCAACAAGTATAGGCCACGCCCACAAACCATAGTTCATGCGTTATGTTATATTTGTAATAAAAGGGATTACTTGTTTAATAATTAATTGTTTTAAGTGAATTATTTGATGTATCGTCATATTATGGGCAGATTAATATATTTTATAGACTATCACTGAGAAAAATAGACACAGTTTTCACCAAATTGTAATTCCTGTCCGGTATTATAAATATTATGTCATCCAATAACACCTCATACCGTGTATGCAGTTCTCGATATGGTCAAATTGACGAGACTAACATCCGTAAAATTACATCATAATCTTGTGGACTCAGCAAATTCTGATACTATCTTCATTGAGGACTGTGTCAGGGGTATGCCACTGAACTTGCTGATCGGAGGCCACTTTTATATTAAAATTTGGTCGGCATAGAACTGGTGGCGCTATACCGATCAAGCGTGATTGTAGCAGACGACACGCGTCTCTCAGACGACCCAATCTGTCAACGGGGGGAGTGCACTATTTTGATTTATTTACCTTGATTTTTTCAAAAATCGAGGTTCTGTATCTGTGCCGTTTCTTTCTTCATCTTCATCTTCATCTTCATCTTCATCTTCATCTTCATCTTCATCTTCATCTTCATCTTCATCTTCATCTTCATCTTCATCTTCATCTTCATCTTCATCTTCATCTTCATCTTCATCTTCATCTTCATCTTCATCTTCATCTTCATCTTCATCTTCATCTTCATCTTCATCTTCATCTTCATCTTCATCTTCATCTTCATCTTCATCTTCATCTTCATCTTCATCTTCATCTTCATCTTCATCTTCATCTTCATCTTCATCTTCATCTTCATCTTCATCTTCATCTTCATCTTCATCTTCATCTTCATCTTCATCTTCATCTTCATCTTTCCTCAAACCCACCTACAAAATGCATCTCCTCCTACAGTTTACATGCTACAATCACCAGACTTGGTCAGTAGGACCCCCCACCAGATCTTCATATAGGGTGTTCACGGTTTGGGGTCAAAGGTCACACAGGGGTCAAAAGGTGATTTTCACTTAAAACTCATTTCCAATTTAGTGAAATGACCTAGGATCATCAAAATTGGTCCACATATTCCTTATGACCGTACGCATATATAATAGTTCGGTTTTTAAAATTAAAAATCATTTGGGGTCACTAGGGGTCAAAATGTAAAATTTCAATTCGATCACTTAAAATGCATCTTGTCTCAGAGTTGAATTAATGTGTCTTCACAATTTGTTCATAAGTAGTCAAATTGCAGGTCAAATTCCTAAAATCTAACAACTAAATAAATAAATAACACCATTGATTTTATATTCGAAAATTATGTATACATTTTCAAATTTGGGGAAATCGAGAGAAGAAATCTATCAAAATACATTGGTTGAGTAACAAAATTTACGTGTTTAGGAACCATTTTGAAAGTCCATGCCAGTGAGAGTTGGGTGGTGGGGGGTAATGCCTTACACAAATTTGTTTAATGACCTTTAAAAATGACGGACACCATAAAATGTGTCCCAATTTTGATTGTTTGGATATAATTTCATATTTTGAGCTACGTATCAAGTCTGTGTAGGTACCGGTCAAACCGCAACACATTTGATGGAGAAAAAACATGCTTTGCAATTTAGCCTAAAAATGACAGAGATCATGACAGGTCCATGACAGGGTCTTAGTTGGATTATAGTCTTGAAAGAATCTATAACATTCCCCATGATGTTTCTGTCACATTTTATTAAATTTAAATGAAAAAACAATAGACGAGACGTTCATATCATAATGTGCGCAATTTAATATCAGTAATCAGTAAACTATATGACTCTGCTCATCATGTAAACAATTAGTACTTCAAACATTAAAGGTATATTATGTGATCTTTCCAGGGAACGCCCTCAACATCGAAAAAAAAATTGAAAGAAGATTTTCTTGCAGATTTACATTTCTGATCATAAATCGTACATACATTCCAAGTTACAGGGCGATACGATTCTTAATTACTTCAAAATCATGATTTTAGAGTGAAAATAATAAACTAAAACTGTCGGATAGTTTATTATTTTCACTCATATAACAACAAGGTTGTCATGTATAATATAAAACCTATATCCGAATATGCATTCCGAGGTGTTATTTGAATAAGGTAATTAATATATGCTAATACTACTAGTAAAAACTACTTCGAAATTATTGAGTGCCTTACTATGTAACAGGTAAATATTTATTTATTAGGACATACACTTTTAAAACAGTGGCACCCGCCCAAAACTAGCGGGTGCGTCCTTAACCCCCCCTAATACCGGCCGTTCGGGTTCAAAGGGTAATTACACCATAGAACTACTATTCTTTCAGAGATGTAGGGTCAAATTCGTATTTTTTTTAAAAGTCATCTGGTGGGAAAATGGCATTTACAGACACAGAGTATCTTATGCTAATCCTGCAGGTGGCGCTTGTAGTCAGCTTTTTTGGCACGTTTTTAATGACGGGCTACATTGTCAAAAGACTACAAGCGCACCACCATGAAATGTCTTTTCTGTTAAGACCACGGCCCCGACACGTGGTCTTGGAAGAAACAGCAGCATAACATAGCTGTTTTAATGCCCCCCCCCCCCCCCCCCCACCCACGCTCGTAAAAAGTAGACATTGTTATATCATTAAAACTTATTTTATAAGTAAATGTAAATCGCTTAGTTTTACTAGGTCCTGTATACTAAGTATTAATTATTAATTTTTAATTAGTATATATATTAATATATCAATTATTAATTTTTAATTAGTATATATATTAATATATTAATTAATATACATACTAATTAGATAATAGTTAATATACATACTAATTAGCTATATATAATTTAATATTAAATTAACTAATTAAATATACCCGGTGGCTCACTTAATATACCCGGTCGCTCAATATACCCGGTGGCCTGATCTGGAGGATACCAATTAGAGAATAAAAGATATGATATGATTTTGTGTTTTGCCTGTCATATATCGTCTGATAATGTGATGGGCGAGCAAATATTTGGAGTAGTGGATGCCGCGTAAGCCAAAATTGCCAAAAATGGGTGTGGCATAGCACAAAATCTAACGGTTCGATTTGGCTAAAAATTCAAATTTTGGAAACATTTTCGGTTTCAAAAACTAATTAATTATGCAAATGAGGCTCCGTGCCAGCATTGTATGTCCCATACGTCACAAATTGACGTACAGTTTTAAAATTTTAACACAGTAAAAAGTAATATTTTTTAAAGATATTTGATGAGATTCTGATTCAATTGAACATAACTTTTTATATCATGTATAGGAAAGTATACATTTTTAGAAAGCTAACATTATAAGGATGCCATATATGCTAAATATTAAGATAATATTCAGGGTGGGTAAAATTTATATAGAGTGTAACATGACAATTAGTAACAAAAAACCTGTAATTTATATGTACTATGTTTTAAAGGTGCCCATTATTCTAAGTATCATTATATATCATTGGAAAGCTGGTAATCTCTATATTTTAAAATATTTTTTTCTGCATCTCTTGGAATGTTATCTCTTGGAACCTAATAAAAAGCTAAAACTAACGTATTGCTCTCCCAGTGTTGTTGTCATTCTAGTGAATTTATTGTCGTCTGCTTGCAGAAAGATATATAGGGATTACTTTGGTAGTATGTGGGGGTGTGTGTGGATGTGTGTCTGTGGTAAAAATGTTAAGGCTAGCTCTTTGGGGCGCTGGTTACTTATACTTTGATCGATTTTGGTGGGAGTTGGACACTGACCCTTGGGTGAAGCAAGGGCGACACCACAGAATGTATGTTCTACGCCCTCGGCGGTTCAGAGGTGCCAATCATGAGAAAACTCTTTATGTGCGACCGGATATATTGAGTGAGCCACCGGGTATATTGAGCGACCGGGTATATTAAGTGAGCCACCGGGTATATTAAGTGAGCCACCGGGTATATTAAGTGAGCCACCGGGTATATTTAATTAGTTAATTTAATATTAAATTATATATAGCTAATTAGTATGTATATTAACTATTATCTAATTAGTATGTATATTAATTAATATATTAATATATATACTAATTAAAAATTAATAATTAATATATTAATATATATACTAATTAAAAATTAATAATTAATATATATACTAATTAGCTATATATAATTAATTAATATTTTATTAGTATATATATATTAATATATTAATTAATATTTTATATATATTAATTATTTAATTAGTATATATAATATATTAATTAATATACATTCTAATTAGATAATAGTTAATATACATACTAATTAGCTATATATAATTTAATATTAAATTAACTAATTAAATATACCCGGTAGCTCACTTTATATACCCGGTCGCTCAATATACCCAGTTGCTCACTCAATATACCCGGTCGCTCAGTATAACCGGTGGCGGGGCAGAATAGGCCACAGGTGGTCGTGATTCATATATAAATCAATTCAGCAGTTGGCCCAAAATTTTGTCCTATACATCACTGTATTAAACGTGTACTTCATGCTCAAAATTGCTAAAGGGCATATTTCTTGCCCAAGTACCATATACTTCTGTAAAAGAATACATTTTTTAAAAGGAAATTTGATGAATTCAATAAAGCTATTAGTTTTAGTGCAGGAGATGGAGGAAAAAAGATTTGATTTATGTCATAAAAATCTATTAATTAATATATAAAATGAGTGAACGGTTAAAGAAAAAAAAGTAAACTATAGTCTATCCATCTGAGACCGATCTTCCAACCACGTGACTCAGCCGTTCCATTGACTTGGAGAGGAGGCTATTTTCTGACAAAAATATCGATGGAATCAGTAGAGTGAAAAACGGCCACAATAAAAAATAATTATGTTACCCATCTACTTTTATCATCATAACCCAAGTTGTGCCATGAGAGTCACCTTAATTGACGTTGCAAAGACAGGTAGCTTTCCAATTTCTCCATTTCAAAAAATGCTTTCAATTTGGCAAGCACTGACTGGCTCTACTGTACTACAGGCCTCTATGAACAGGTACATGTAGAGTGATAGACCCCGATGAAGACAAATTTTCATTTTATAAGTCAGAAAATAAACTTTATTTAGTTTGTCAACGTTCAAATTGTATAATATTTGTTTGAATATGAAAATCATACCTTTCAATATTGATACCATATCATTGTAGCGTATTTGTTTCTTTCTATACTTAACAAGGAAATCTGATTGATTCGGACATGCAGACAGAAGGGATACGGAGATTCATATCATTTTACAACCATTTTATCTTACTTTAGCATGTTTAGGCCCGGCCAATCCGAGTGAAAATATACATTACAAGATAGCAAATAAAAATTAAATGTGGCCTCCTACAATATGCTAAATGTTAAAAAGTCCATCACTTTCGATCTTTTTCAGCTTTGTGATTCTATTCATATGCCGAAATCACAGGTGACGATTATGGTAAATGTTCAAAGTCCATCACTTTCGATCTTTTCCAGCTTTGTGATTATATTCATAGGCCGAAATCACAGGTGACGATTTCAAAGCCTTTTGATTTCAGATAATGCGCAAATGGTTCGATATTTGTCTCTCTTTGAATGGTACACTAGACCTAGCTGCTATGTGCATGTGTGTGATGAGAATAATATGCATTGGAACAGTGTTGTGTGTGTTTGTATAAGGCAGCTTAGTTGTTTCAATTCACATTATAGATGAGGTTCGACCGGAGGTTGGAATAAAATGGGATCCTTCGACAACTAGCAAATATACGCCAGAAGACAGCACATCTTATTTTTACTCATCTCCCCTGCCCATCCGAGCACCAAAGATCGCTCTCAGATGGATAGACTATAATATTACCGGTTGCTCAAATGAGCGAACGGTTAAATAATATTACGGGTTAATCAATACAAGGCCCCTATCCTTATATGAGATGACCCTTTCAGTTTCGGCCACATATTAATTATTAAAACTGAATGAAAGAAAATACTTTTGCATTTATTCTGTGTTTGGTGAAAGTATACTCCAAACAACTACTAAACTATAAAAATCAAAAAGAATTCAAAAAGGTGTTTCAATGTGCATGTTTCGGAAGCTGACGTGATCGTCCAAGGCATGATGGTTGAGCCGGGTACCGTCACTCTAATAATGTCGAACATCCACCGGCCCACCGCGTTACCAGGAACGCGAAAAAGGGGTCATTTCTGACTACGAATTCGCGAATTTTATTTTCACGAAATCATAAAAAAGGGTAGGCCTACCTTTCAAAAGGTGCAAAATCGTGAAATCCAGAAAAAGGGAGGTAAAAACGCTGGAAAAGTAGCGATCTTAACTCCCGGATCTTAACCTCTGTATTTTTCAATGTTTCCAGGAAACATAACATTGACTTTCAGTGGCCTAAAACACCAACATACCATAACAAATGTGCTTATTTAAATAGATGATTATGAATGGCAAATAACTTGTATGTAATTTCCATGAACAAGATAACGGTCTTTTCATGATCTTTCACTTAGAGGGGAAACGGGTTTAGGGAATGTTCTGATTGCTTAGGTTTGATTCATGCTTTTATGACAAAAGTCATTATCTCTTTTTGGAAGATATGGTAACCCTGAAAAGGGCTGTTTGGGTGTTTTTTTCTTGCTATCTTCGGCTTTTGAAGACATCTTCTTAATGCGCGGCTCTGCCCTCGACTTGCTATCCTCCCAGGCGGATACATGTTTTAATGATGGCGATTGAGTTGCGAAATAAGCCCATTAGGATTGGAATAAGATTTGTTACAATGAGTTACAACAAATCCACTGCCCTCATCTGCATAGAATCGTAGAATATACCGTCTCCACGATAGCTGTGAAATGTCTTTCTTCGAATATTTACCAACAGTCCCCCTACTTTTGGACTTAAATGCAGAAGACCCTCGCTTTTCCTCGACTGTATTAAGAAGCTCTTCCCTGGAAGAATTCGCAGTCCTCACCGTACGGCTCCCGCATTCTTTTAATTAATTCCGCCTCATGGTCGCCAGTAATGGGCCCCCAGAAGACATCTTCATCGCTGTATTCTCGTGTACATTGACAGAGAAACTCTTCCATCGGAAACTGCATGATTTTCAAGATGAAAATAATGATAGTACTAGCGAGCGAGACGTGTGTTCGATGTGAAAACTGGATACGATATGACCATCCATATACAAATCGGCTGTATTTATAGAGAAAATAAATAGAAGTTTCCAATTGATGATCCGAAAACAAAAACGGGTCAAGTGTGTATCCAAGCATGTTGATGAATAGAAGTTAATTGGTCAAATTAAAACTTCAAGGGTCCTGATGTTTATCCGTGCACGACCATTACACGGGAATGTTAATACAATAATTACCTCATTGACTTAATCTCCTGACAGGCCTAATCTAAATCTTTATTTTTGATTATTTGAAGTCTGGGATCTGTTTCGAAGTATAAACTGTCCAGTGTTTCTCCTTGATCTTTAACGAAGATCCCGTGCCTTCGCCTCACATGATTCGTTGCGTTCTTGGGCTTTGTCTAATAGCTACCGCAACACTTAAAAGCAATTATTTTGCCTCCTTGTGTCGCTCCAACAGCACCTGATAGAATTCCACGCCATGATAGTCTCCAATGGTTTTGCCTCAAAATGTCCAGCGGCTTTTCCACGTGCTTGGTTTGACCCTCTTTCCTGCTTTACTTCGTGTTTAAATTTGTACAAAAGTACTTCCATCTGCAACTTTGCAATATCGGTGGTGATGGTGTTGGATACCGTATCTATTGTTATGTAATACGCCGCTTTTGCATTGTGGGAACAAATTTATTTTTACTTTCGGAAAAGAAACCCAGGAACCACGTATCAATTCAAGACGATTGCAGCTAACAGCGAAAGAACAGTATCACGCGGAATCCGGAAATCACGATTTACGCTTATTACGGTTTACGGAAATCCGGCCCGCGTGATAGACTGATCAAGGGGACTACTTTTTCTTAGGGGGAAGATTATGAAGACTAGGACCTAGGCCTTATTCATTTATAAAGCGCATAGAGCGCTGATCGCTGTCGGACAGATTTTAGAATTTATTACTCTAAAATCTGTCCAACACAATAAGGTTTCGGACCTAACCTGTTTCATTTCTATAGTATTTAGCGTTTCAGGGGCTAAAAATGGGTTCAAAAACAACTCATCTGAACATAAAAGGTTATTTATCAAACTACGAATCAATATTTATTTGTATTCCATATCGTTTTATTGCGTCCGTAATTCAAAGAAAATCCGGGAGTCGGTTCACTTTTAACTTTAAACTTCAATCGTTCCGATTTGTTTCATGGATTGTTGCACAATACATTGTTACGGCCGGCCCTTAAGTTGTGAAAACTAATGACCAACTCCAAAAATTGAAGATGAATTTGACAGGAGATTAGGCCTGTCAGGAGATTATAAGTCAATGAGGTAATTATTGTATTAACATTCCGCGTAATGGTCGTGCACGGATAAACATCAGGACGTACCAGTAGGCAGTACACTTCGTGTGTATGCAGTTGTATTACGCGCAAATATATTTTAATTGCATTGTCCCCTAGAATGTTATATGTATAAAAAGCTGTAACTTAGAGGAATTCAAAAATGCTACTTTTAAATGTGTGGGGTACACCAAACTTTTTTTTGTATGATTCATTTTGACAATCCATACACTGTAAAAAGAAACGTTTATATTTCTGATAACACTTAATAAACACTTAAACACGTTTATTTTTGTGTTTGACATGTAAAGGTATAGGAGGCATTTCTACGATAAACGTTTGCATAAACACTACAACACGTTTATAGAGGTATTTGTTGTATAATTATTAACACCCCAACATGTTTATATTGCTGATATAAACATGTTGGGGTGTTAATAAATATTACACAATTACCTCTATAAACGTGTTGTAGTGTTTATGCAAACGTTTATCGTAGAAATGCCTCCTATACCTTTACACGTAAAACACAAAAATAAACGTGTTTAAGTGTTTATTAAGTGTTATCAGAAATATAAACGTTTCTTTTTACAGTGTAGGGCCTCAATTAAGTATATTCGATAAATCATGTCGGACACCACCTGTAGCCAACTAGCCAACTTTGTAAGAACGAAACCTTTCTTTGTTAGAATCAAACTTTTCTTTGTAAGAACGAAACTTTTCTTTGTTAGAACCAAACTTTTCTTTGTAAGAACGAAACTTTTCTTTGTTAGCACCAAACTTTTCTTTGTAAGAACGAAACTTTTCTTTGTTAAAACCAAACTTTTCTTTGTAAGAACCAAACATTTCTTTGTTAAAACCAAACTTTTCTTTGTAAGAACCAAACTTTTCTTTGTAAGAACGAAACTTTTCTTTGTTAGAACCAAACTTTTCTGGTACGTACCAAAAAACTTTTGGTACGTACCAAAAAACTTTTGGTACGTACCAAAAAACTTTTGGTACGTACCAAAAAACTTTTTGTAAGAACCAAACTTTTCTTTGTAAGAACGAAACTTTTCTTTGTTAGAACCAAACTTTTCTGGTACGTACCAAAAAACTTTTGGTACGTACCAAAAAACTTTTGGTACGTACCAAAAAACTTTTGGTACGTACCAAAAAACTTTTTGTAAGAACCAAACTTTTCTTTGTAAGAACTAAACTTTTCTTTGTAAGAACGAAACTTTTCTTTGTAAGAACGAAACTTTTCTTTGTTAGAACTAATCTTTTCTTTGTAAGAACGAAACTTTTCTTTGTAAGAACGAAACTTTTCTTTGTAAGAACGAAACTTTTCTTTGTAAGAACCAAACTTTTCTTTGTTAAAACCAAACTTTTCTTTGTAAGAACCAAACTTTTCTTTGTAAGAACGAAACTTTTCTTTGTTAGAACCAAACTTTTCTTTGTAAGAACGAAACTTTTTATTTTTTTACTTGGCAGCAATACGCTTCCGTACTTCCGTACAAAATAGCACATGAAACAATTAACACTAAACTAGATAATTCACATAGACACAAGGATTAACACCACTAAATAACTCCCTATGATGACTACTGTGTAAAATGGCCCCTATTAAAATGTCATTTCTCGCTTATGAAGCGACTGGTTGCTCCAATTTTACATTTTGGAAGAAGATCATGGTCCTGGCATTCCTGCAAACCAACCCAAAATATAAGGTCGAGGCAAAATTTTCGAGATACGCATCGGAAAGAATATTTAGTGGTGTGCTCCCTTGACAATTATTTATTCGTTATATAACGAAAATTATTTTCTGTTTATATCATCAACTTGATTAGCCTACATGTAGTTGCGCCAATACTGGGGTTGGCTACACGGAAGCGATTATATAACCTATACATCGCCCTAAAGATATGAATGTAATGGGACATAACTTAATACTTTAAACAACAAGTTGTGTCTCTATACAAGCCACATCGGTTTTAAGACATGTCTTCAGTACTTCAAACAAAAAGTTGTGTTTCTATACAAGCCACATCGGTTTTAAGACATGTCTTCAGTACTTCAAACAACAAGTTGTGTTTCTATACAAGCCACATCGGTTTTAAGACATGTCTTCAGTACTTCAAACAACAAGTTGTGTTTCTATACAAGCCACATCGGTTTTAAGACATGTCTTTAGTACTTCAAACAACAAGTTGTGTCTCTATACAAGCCACATCGGTTTTAAGACATGTCTTCAGTACTTCAAACAAAAAGTTGTGTTTCTATACAAGCCACATCGGTTTTAAGACATGTCTTTAGTACTTCAAACAAAAAGTTGTGTTTCTACATAAGACACATCAGTTTTAATGCATGTCTTTTAACATGTTTAAAGATATCCTAAATTATACATGTCTTGTTAGATGTCTTAATCAAGACACTTCCTGGCACATAATGACTTGAACCAAGACGTGTCTCCAAATCGTCACATGTGATATGTTTTCTATCAAGACGTGTCTAAGTAAAACAATGTGACTTGGAATATGGTATATAAAATAAGACACGTCTTGCAAGAAGACACTGGTATTGAGACGCGATTTTGGATCTGACGCATGACTATAAGACATGTAAAATCAAGACGTGTTTATTTGCAAGACACCATTTTTACAGTGTATACTATACTATACTATTATACTATACTATACTATACTATAGGATTAGCAACTGTCTTGCACATTTGTTGGGACCAACAGAATACCCAGCTAACCATATTACGTTGTTGGAACGTCGTGGCAAGGTTTCACTTTCGTTCTTGGAACGTTATGATTAAAAGTTAAAAGAACGTTGTGAACGTGATCCAACGTTAGGAGAACGTTTATTTGTCGACACATTTTTACGTTGTATGAACGTTAGTCATGAACGTTTTCACAACGTTATCACAACGTCCTAAACGTTTAAAAAACTTTCTTGAAATTCTGTTAGTTATACCATTACGTCCAAATGACGTTTTTATACTGTCTTTATTACGTTATCGGAACGTCGTGACAACGTTCATGGAACGTTGCGATCCAACGTTAGAAGAACGTTTATTTGTCGACACATTTTTACGTTGTTTGAACGTTAGTAATGAACGTTTTCACAACGTTATCACAACGTCCTAAACGTTTAAAAAACGTTCTTGAAATTCTGTTAGTTATACCATTACGTCCAAATGACGTTTTTATACTGTCTTTATTACGTTATCGGAACGTCGTAACAACGTTCATGGAACGTTGCGATCCAACGTTAGAAGAACGTTTATTTGTCGACACATTTTTATGTTGTATGAACGTTAGTCTTGAACGTTTTCACAACGTTATCCCAAACGTGTAAAAAACTTTCATCAAATTCGGTTAGTTACACCATGGCAACCAGGGAACGGTAGTGGTATTATAGAGGGAGGGGGCGGGCATTGACCTTTTCATGTGTACTATGTTCTTGCTCAATGTATATGGCATTAGTGAACAATTACTTGCCTATTAGCTATACATATGAGAACTTACGTATACAGATCAAAATACTTTCTATGGTGTTAAAAGCTCTTAAATGTATGTATCGACTTAAATTTAAAAAAAAAATAGGTTTAAATAAATAAAAGGTGCAAATTAGCTCATTACCATAATTTAAAGGTTACAAACGAGCACCGGTGCTAATTTTTGTACCATTGACATTATGCTAATGAGCTATTTCCACAATTTACTCGACTCATGTAAGGCCAGGTAAAATATGCAAATTAGCGATTACAGCCCAGGTAACATAATTTGGTTGTGTAAACGTTATATGAACGTCGTGATGAAGCCAGATGTGAGTGATTAAAAAAATGATGTAAAACAGTTACATGTTTACGGTGAAAAATTAAGCGCGCGAAGTGAAACTCGTCTGATAATAAAATTAATAGGCCTAAATAAATAAAAAAAAATAAAGAAAGAAATAAAAAGAAATAAATTGATTTATAATTAATTTCATTTGTACAGGGTGACCCAAAAAATGTTAACACTCCGGGCACATAAGATATCTTAACAGGACAGGCACACACGGGTGTTATCTTGATGTATTATGAAAGCTGAGTAAATAAGCTTTCATTTGCATTTTATTGCGTTCCAATTGGTTATTTAGAATGAGGAAGCAAAATCGTCTTGGTCCAATCCTCTCAGTACATGTCTAAACCACTTCACCATATTTCGGGTCATTTCGGTGTATTTACTTTTCGCTCGTTGGTTTTATTGACATAAATCCTTACAATGGAAATGGGCGGAGTAGTTTTTTGGAGATCTGTCAATATAAACGGCCGTTAATATGAGAATCAATGACTTCAATAATGGTGAACTGGTACGGTCATGCCATGTCTAAACCACTTCACCATATTTCGGGTCATTTCGGTGTATTTACTTTTCGCTCGTTGGTTTTATTGACATAAATCCTTACAATGGAAATGGGCGGAGTAGTTTTTTGGAGATCTGTCAATATAAACGGCCGTTAATATGAGAATCAATGACTTCAATAATGGTGAACTGGTACGGTCATGCCATGTCTAAACCACTTCACCATATTTCGGGTCATTTCGGTGTATTTACTTTTCGCTCGTTGGTTTTATTGACATAAATCCTTACAATGGAAATGGGCGGAGTAGTTTTTTGGAGATCTGTCAATATAAACAGACGTTAATATGAGAATCAATGACTTCAATAATGGTGAACTGGTACGGTCATGTATAAAGTAAAGCTTTTAAAATACACGAAGCAAGAAACAACATGATTAAGTCACACACACACACACATCAGTTAATCTCTTCTTTAATCTTTTCAACGCATTCTTCCGATTCTTTTCAAGCTTAAAAGACATAAATAAATATATTCCACATAAATTATACAGGTATTTTGTCATGAGTTCAAGTTCTATACTCTTTTTCCATGTGCAATGGGTAGCTGTCAGTAAAGCAGTCTTTAAAATTGAAATTGAAACATTTCATGCTCTTTGTTGAAATGGTCCATCCAATTAATGTCAATGGTAATACCACCTGTTATAACTTGCTTGTATCGTTGGATAAATGAATGAAAAGATTCAATTATATTCAATAATCGATACATTCTAACTTATGATTAAATGTTGCAATGGTATTGTTACTTTTGAATTACTGCACAATAATGTTTTTAGCATTCTTACAAGTTCGTAATCATAGTTGTAATTAATGCAAATTGGACCAAGCCGATACATCAAGATTAGACCCGTGTGTTCCTGTCCTTTTAAGATATTTTATGTGCCCAGAGTGTTAACATTTTTTGGGTCACCCTGTACACGCCTAGATTAGTACATCAAATTTGTAATGCCAAATTGTATTGTATTACAATTTTGATTCGTAATAAACCTTTTTAAATAAAATGTAATTCATTATTTAATTAGTCCATGGAAACGTGAGCAAAACGTTTTCTGAACGTTGCAGTCAAGTTCTAGTTTGGTTGCACTTAGGTTGTGGTTAGGTTGTCATTAAAACGTTTTTACAACGTTATTATAACGTTGCGGTTTGGGTGTGATTTGGTTGTTTTAGGTTGGTCCATGGAAACGTGAGCAAAACGTTCTCTGAACGTTGCAGTTAAGTTATAGTTTGGTTGCACTTAGGTTGTGGTTAGGTTGTCATTAAAACATTTCAACCACGTTATTATAACGTTGCGGTTTGGGTGTGATTTGGTTGTTTTAAGTTGGTCAATGGAAACGTGAGCAAAAAGTTCTCTGAACGTTGCAGTTAAGTTCTAGTTTGGTTGCACTTAGGTTGTGGTTAGGTTGTCATTAAAACGTTTCTACAACGTTATTATAACGTTGCGGTTTGGGTGTGATTTGGTTGTTTTAGGTTGGTCCATGGAAACGTGAGCAAAACGTTCTCTGAACGTTGCAGTTAAGTTCTAGTTTTGTTGCACTTAGGTTGTGGTTAGGTTGTCATTAAAACGTTTCTACAACGTTATTATAACGTTGCGGTTTGGGTGTGATTTGGTTGTTTTAGGTTGGTCCGTTGAAACGTGAGCAAAACGTTCTCTGAACGTTGCAGTTAAGTTCTAGTTTGGTTGCACTTAGGTTGTGGTTAGGTTGTCATTAAAACGTTTCTACAACGTTATATATAACGTTGCGGTTTGGGTGTGATTTGGTACTTAAAACAAACAACCCGCAACGTTATAATAACGCTGTAAGAACGTTTTTAATGACAACCTAACCAGAACCTTAGTGCAACCAAACTAGAACTTAAACTACAACGTTCAGGGAACATCTTTTTCACGTTTAAAGGATTAAACTAAAACAACCAACTATTTGAGTGTTACAACGTTGTTAAAACATTATGTAAACGTTTCCGATGGTCAACATGCAACGTTCAGAGAACGTTGTAATCACGTTTCCAAGAAGCAACCTAAAACAAACAACCCGCAACGTCATAATAACGTTGTAAGAACGTTTATAATGACAACCTAACCACAACCTAAGTGCAACCAAACTAGAACTAAACTTTAACGTTCAGAGAACGTTTTGCTCACGTTTCAACGGATCAACTTAAAACAACCAAATCACAACCAAACCGTAACGTTATAAAAACGTTGTTAAAACGTTTTAAATGACGCAACCTAACTGCAACCTAGGTACAACGTTGCGGAAACGTTCTGTGTTTGCTGGGTAGCCTCTTCAATAATGCCGAGTACCGGGCCTAGTACAATAGCGATATTTCCAACGATGCTAAAAAGATACGCATTATATCTGCTCAACGATTTTCAACTTGGTAACTTACGCGACATGATGCAGATGTAAAATTGTTTCACGCCATGTGGACGGAAAGTCGTCTCGTGAAATCTAGATCGATCTACATCGATGTAGATTCACGCTCCCGGGAGACCCACTGCCCCTCCCCCCCCCCCCCCCCCCCCCCCCCCCCATCCCATATGGTTGCTGTCCGAATTGGTCCGGATTCAAGCGATACGACGTTAGATAGCTTTAGATATCGCAAAGTGTCCATCGTTTTCTCTCTGAGATCAGTGGACCTGGGCCATGGTGATTATTTCCTTTCCACATGTTTTAAAGCAGTAAACTCATATCGTGTCTCAGATTCAAGTACAAGTCAACAGCTGAGTCTGAATCATGGGGGAAACTATATCCCATGTAACCAATAATTTCCCAGCATAGGTCATAAACATCTTTGTTACATGGTACAAGCTGTCGAAATGTGCAAATTCCTTTGCAGATGTTGATCTCTGCCGAAGATACATGGCTGATATAGTTAACAGTTCCGTAAAGTTCTGGCATGTTATACATTATATTTGGACGACCACTGGGCATGCGGGCATTTCTTGACGGGCGAATTAAATGCCTGTTCCATGTACTAACTGTGTCATCGAGATCTGCCTGCAAATGAAATAAGATAATTAATAAATAAAATTAAACATATTAATGTCACCTGTGTCATACGTCTATCATAAGTCTTAGTATCCAGACCACATAGGAATAAGTAGCTCTTATGCAGAGCTGTGATTTTAGTTTATTGCTCACGCGGGAGCGCGAGCTATATAGAAATTATGAAAAATAGACCCATCCATATACGAACGGCAAAGCAAGCTTGTTGCTAATATACCCTTTATGATTTACAGTTTTCTATTATACCATGGATATTTTAGCTGAGAAGTTTAACATAATGCACAGATCCTTTTGCTAGTGATAAATTCCCTGCACAATACACAAATTGTGGCATGTTCTATCTTACAATACATCCCGGGGCACTCGGATATCAGCATGTAGGCCTATGTTATACATGCATAACCAGATAGTTTCAAAATAGACCCTAAACGAGATTTCAACCATTTTGAGGAAAACACCTTTTTTCGCCATTTTACCAAAAAAAAAGGTTTTTTTTGAAGAAAGACTTTTTAAACAAAATGATACCTAAGGTAATAAAAATGCTGTTTTTTTAACGCATTTTTAGAGAATTGCTATTTTCTGGTCGTGCATGCTTAAAAAGTAATTCGTGTGTGGCCCCCTTGGCACTTTAGGAAATAAATGTTCCCAACACATAGTCTTTTACGGGAGGGTTTCAAGAAGGTCCGAGCATTACGTACCTGTATGAGGTGCATGAAGCAGAAGCGCACTAGGTTGACGTCCAACAAGTCGCCATCAAAATCCCCATTATCTAATAGGTCTCGGAAAAGGCATATCCAATAATCTGTGCATTCTCTTCGCAAGAATGACCACCAATATTCGATCCTCTGATTTGCTGTGCTACGTCCTTCCAAATATGAGTTATCATTCTCTCGCAAAAGCCGTTGGATGTCGCGTACACAACCATTTTCAGTACCCCTGTCAGCACGTACTTTGCATGGACACCCCCCTAAAGATTCAACGGCTTCCATATAATAGCCACCAATCACCTTGGGGTCAGAAGAGGTATGGTATACATTCATCCACACCACTTTCCTCGAGTATCCATCAATGCAACCGTTGACACAGATGCCATATCTTTTTAATTTGTCATACGAATCTAAATGCCACAGGTAATTTGGCCCGTTTGCATAATATGTTCGACGTAGTAATCTACGTCGCCTTCTCTGTTCTGTTCCCTCGGGGTTGAGAATGCCAAGAATTGTTCTTATTCCCTCTTTGGTACACCTGATATTATTCACCAAACATTTTTCATACATCCATCTGTATCCATGCAGGACTCCTGATTGCTGTATCTGACTTTGGACAAAGTCGATGACATCAGTTATGTTACTGTAATTTTTGTATCGGTACAGCCCAAGTTGACGCAATAAACGTTTGAGTTGACGAAGTGATATTTTACAACCATCTAAGACCAGCGTTCTTACAATGTCTCTATATTGTAGTCCCATCCCGAAGTATATCCTTATTGCTTCGTTTCTGTCTTCGTTGTCCATAATGGGAACCTTTTTCTGAAAGTTAAGAAAAGTAAAAAGGTGACACAGGCATATAAGCAGTGAAACTGAATGTTTGAACAATTTTACGACAAAAGCATATAACGGAATGCCGTCTCTTCTCAATCACAGATTTGGATGAGCACAGGTCAGCTTTTGGCCCCAACTGGAATTGAACCAGGGACCTTATGCACCAAAGTTAAGTAGGGGCCTACTCTATATCTAATGCACCACGCTACCCTCTACATGTATGACTTTACAATTAAAGAAACGTTGAATGCCATCAATTTTAAACCCTGACTACCCAGATAACAACTATAACATGGAGATATTGGGCCAATATTGGCCCAATATATGTCCAATATTGACCCAATATATGTTGCCCATTGGGCCAATATTGGCTCAATATAGGGCTTGGGCCAATCCTTGAAATAGACATTGGACCAATATTGGGATTGCATTGGCATTCAATAAATTAATATTTTGAAATTGCTATATTTAAATGAATTAATTAAATAACTCCAGCTAGTCAAGTACAACATTTTTCAAGGAAACTGGTATAATATGATATAATGTCACGGATCGGAAATAATATGTTCTGTTTAAAACAATCATTGTTCAGAAGTGTAAGTGTATTTCTTATGCTTTTCATTGTTTTCTCACCCTGCTATTTTTAAGCAAACTAATAGTCAGCTGCCAATATTGGGCCAATATTATCCCGATTATTGGCTTTATGTTGGCTTCTGATATCCTACCACTATTATGTTTCAACTTTGGGCCAATATACGCTGCCAATGTTACACCAATATCAAAGTGCCAATGGAAAACCGATATTGGCCCAATATTGTTTAGCAAGATAATGCCAATGCCAAGATTGGCGATCAAAAGCCAATATTGGCCCAATATCTCCATGTTATCTGGGTAGTAGTTTCCGTTTCAAGCAAGCAAGACAGTGTTCTGCTAGGGTATTTCATCTAACAAAACGTGATCCTATGCTTGGGCCTATAGGAAAATTCTAACTAGTTGTTGTGAGGCCTAACCCTCAATAGGACATTTTCATAGACTACATGCTGTGTTCAATAAGACTGATGTGGTCTGCCGTGTTTTCTGCAACATTTAACCTGGTTAAACGTGTTGGATTAACGCAATTGTTGGAACACAGAGAGATGAAATTCGTCTTTTGAATAGTTTATCATCAAACAATTATTTAGGCTACAACAACATCTTCCAAAATGGCGTCAACTCATTGTCAATAATGGTTAACGGCTTTTTCTCAAAAAGCTCCCAATTTTTGATAGTTCGGATCATCCGATAATATTCAAATTTTGCTAGGCTGTGGTCCCAATGCTTGATAGCTATGTGGACCACAAGCTGGTGAAATTTTAATGAGATTTGAGCTCTAAATTGCACAAAATTTTAAGCTTTTTGACAAAAAGCCGCTAAAAATGTTGTACTTTTGAGAAAACGTTGACGCCAATTTGAAAGGGCTTCTGTAATTAAAACACTAAAATGATGCTAAACTTTCAATTAAATTACACCTACCTCTCAAAAATAGGCTGTTAAGCCACTGGCTGCCTAATAGGAAGCTCGATGTATTCAGTAAGAAAGAGACATAAGCTTATGAATCAACTTAAAGCTTACAGTATTATACTTTTTAGCTTATATAATGTTCTCTTTTAACAAATAAAGGTCGCAGATGGTATACAATCATAATAATCATCATACATGCTTACCGGTTGTAGTAAAAGATCAGGAAAGATTGAGTATAAGTAGACCAGAATAGTCGAGCAGGCAGTCGAGCTACGGGCACCAGCATAGCACTACGATTTCAATGCTTTGCGCTGTCGTTTGTAGTATCTCGTACGTACGAGATAGTAAGTCGTACGTACGAGATAATAAGTCGTACGTACGAGATAGTATCTCGTACGTACGAGATAGTAAGTCGTACGTACGAGATAGTAAGTCGTACGTACGAGATAGTAAGTCGTACGTACGAGATAGTATCTCGTACGTACGAGATAGTAAGTCGTACGTACGAGATACTAAGTCGTACGTACGAGATAGTAAGTCGTACGTACGAGATAGTAAGTCGTACGTACGAGATAGTAAGTCGTACGTACGAGATAGTAAGTCGTACGTACGAGATAGTATCTCGTACGTACGAGATAGTAAGTCGTACGTACGAGATACTAAGTCGTACGTACGAGATAATAAGTCGTACGTACGAGATAATAAGTCGTACGTACGAGATAGTATCTCGTACGTACGAGATAGTATCTCGTACGTACGAGATAGTAAGTCGTACGTACGAGATAGTAAGTCGTACGTACGAGATAGTATCTCGTACGTACGAGATAGTAAGTCGTACGTACGAGATACTAAGTCGTACGTACGAGATACTAAGTCGTACGTACGAGATAATAAGTCGTACGTACGAGATAGTATCTCGTACGTACGAGATAGTAAGTCGTACGTACGAGATAGTAAGTCGTACGTACGAGATAGTAAGTCGTACGTACGAGATAGTAAGTCGTACGTACGAGATAGTAAGTCGTACGTACGAGATAGTAAGTCGTACGTACGAGATAGTATCTCGTACGTACGAGATAGTATCTCGTACGTACGAGATAATAAGTCGTACGTACGAGATAGTATCTCGTACGTACGAGATAGTAAGTCGTACGTACGAGATACTAAGTCGTACGTACGAGATAGTATCTCGTACGTACGAGATAGTAAGTCGTACGTACGAGATACTAAGTCGTACGTACGAGATAATAAGTCGTACGTACGAGATAATAAGTCGTACGTACGAGATAGTATCTCGTACGTACGAGATAGTATCTCGTACGTACGAGATAGTAAGTCGTACGTACGAGATAGTAAGTCGTACGTACGAGATAGTATCTCGTACGTACGAGATAGTAAGTCGTACGTACGAGATAGTAAGTCGTACGTACGAGATAGTAAGTCGTACGTACGAGATAGTAAGTCGTACGTACGAGATACTAAGTCGTACGTACGAGATAATAAGTCGTACATACGAGATAGTATCTCGTACGTACGAGATAGTAAGTCGTACGTACGAGATACTAAGTCGTACGTACGAGATAGTATCTCGTACGTACGAGATAGTATCTCGTACGTACGAGATAATAAGTCGTACGTACGAGATAGTATCTCGTACGTACGAGATAGTAAGTCGTACGTACGAGATACTAAGTCGTACGTACGAGATAGTATCTCGTACGTACGAGATACTAAGTCGTACGTACGAGATAATAAGTCGTACGTACGAGATAATAAGTCGTACGTACGAGATAGTATCTCGTACGTACGAGATAGTATCTCGTACGTACGAGATAGTAAGTCGTACGTACGAGATAGTAAGTCGTACGTACGAGATAGTATCTCGTACGTACGAGATAGTAAGTCGTACGTACGAGATAGTAAGTCGTACGTACGAGATACTAAGTCGTACGTACGAGATACTAAGTCGTACGTACGAGATACTAAGTCGTACGTACGAGATAATAAGTCGTACATACGAGATAGTATCTCGTACGTACGAGATAGTAAGTCGTACGTACGAGATACTAAGTCGTACGTACGAGATAATAAGTCGTACGTACGAGATAATAAGTCGTACGTACGAGATAGTATCTCGTACGTACGAGATAGTAAGTCGTACGTACGAGATAGTAAGTCGTACGTACGACTTTTTATCTCGTACGTACGAGATAAAACGAGATAAAAAATATTTTAAACGAGATAAAAAATATTTTGTTCATGTAAAAAATATTTTGTTCATGTCCCTTAAGGGGCTCCGTAATTACCTTATTTTCATCTTACTGTGTTTGCTTTTTGGAGTTTTATTCTAAGTTTACCCGACACATTATGAGAAGAAAAAGACTATACATTTTTACCATTACTTTAATGATCTCTACGTTTGTTTTAATAGCACCATATCTAAACATGTGAACATACTAAAATGTCAGCAAAAGCATTGTGTTGAATGCGGGGATAACAGGCTTGCACAAACCCTTATAGACTAAGTTCGATGTCCTGTTTATCCCTCTAGCGGCTAGAATCTTGAATTTGCACCTCCTTATTATTTATTCATGCTATGATATATTGTCATCGCAGCCAACCGGCTGTATTGGCACTATATTACAATTATATACAAGTATGAACAAAATACAATATACATTTAAAATGCAATAATTACACCAATATACTCAACCTGCACACACCCATAACACATCATTGATGTTCACAAGATAAAAAATATAATTTAAAACATTTTTTGTTGTTGTTGAGATTGTATGGGTCGGTCGCGTTTTGGCAAATAAACCTTGTTATTTAGGCCTTACTTAAATATTACTACATGTGTTTGCTTATTTAGTATGATTTATTTAAATGACGAATCAAAGCTATCCAATTATTAATTATATTAACGATGGATGTTGTTGGAAATGGCTATCGTTTTACCGCGCTGCTTTAAAAGGCATATTATGTGATCGTTTCCATGGGACGCCCTCTATCTGTGATTTGTTTCCCTACACATGCAAATTTACAAGTATAAACCATGAAACTAATATATCTTGTTAGTTACAGAGCAAACTAACATATCTACAGAACAATATGTTTCCTAATTACTTCCTAAATCAGATTTTGAAAAAAAGTTGTCCTGGTACCATGGCAGTTTATTTTTGTGAACAATGTTGTTTCTTGTTCGTAAATAGAATACCATGGCTTTACATCATTTTCCACCGTTTTAACGCCGTTTCCGGTCGGTTACAACCGCAACTGTACACAAGTGAACACACAATGCTATATTAACCATTGATTTTACTGTGCAATGAAAGTGTTAGGCAGCACTGCACAACTAGTACGTATGACACGTTACGTATAAGTAACTTATACGTTAGACTTATACGACAGGAACCAAACAATAAACAGATTCCCATCCCAGCCAAAGGGTCCCATGAGGGCGCACTGTGGGCCTACGGTCGATGTTGGCTGGGATTATGATAATGTAATGTGCCGTGATGGGGGTTTTTAACGGAAAATACAGTCAAAATCGTTACTATAGGAGAGAAACTTATGTGTACAAATTTGAAAAAGGTCACATAATATTGCTTTAAACCTTAATCATGTTATCGACGGTACTAAAGTTCATCCAACATATTGATGAAACATGACCTTTATGATATATATTTATTTTGCAATGTGTAAGGTCATTATAATCCTGTCCATGTTACATTGAAGTTCTAAAGTTTATTCGCCATAACATAGACCATGATCTTTGTTGCCGTCCATAAATTGTGCATCTTATTCTTTTGCAGTGATGGTCCATCTTACGCTGAACAGACTATAATAACTTAAAACCAAATAACTCAATTAACATTATACACATTCCGCCGCACGCGAAAACTTTTAGGGCGACAAAGTAGGTTTGCCCGGGTGTGCAATCGGAAGTTCGGAACCCGCCCATGTATGTGTGGTGATTCCTCCTACCTCCAACCAAAATGTACCTCAAAACGGCTGACTTGATTGTTTTTCGTTTAGCATGTTTAGTGATTTTCAAATTCAATACTACATGTTTTGGGATTTCTTTCAAATAAAAGCGACCCACCCTATCTTACCTTGACAGTTCCCGCCTTTCCAACCTGGCATACATTCTACACATTTCCCCGTGTCAAGTAGGCAAGCATTACCAACACAATGGCATTGTTGTGTACAACCCGCGCCGAATGTACCTGAATCACATTCTGATGAAAAATATTAAAACATAACAATATAGCATTTCACTGTAAGAACAAAAAATGTAACAAGGCCATTACTGACTAAAAGTAATTAATTAACGAAATAATCCATAACCAACCAACTAACTACAAATAAACACAAAATGAAAGTGATTATAAAAAGTATACCACGAGGTCCAATTTTGACATTTCCAATACGCGAGGCGAAGTGTAACCTTTCTCCATTTAGTGCACCCAATGACCAGTAAATATTTGTTAAGTATATATCAAATAAATAAGCTTACCTGTCATGCAATCTAGTCCTTTAAATCCCGCCATACATGAGCACCCATACGGATCTGGACGGCAGAACAACGCCCCCTGGCATGCATATCCATGAGTATCTTGATTCCTACCACATGTAAGCCCTCCATCATCACCCCAACTATTTCTTCCATAGAATAATTGACAGTTATTACCACCAAATCCAGGGGGACACACGCAAGCTGCGTGCAGTTCATGGCATACACCCCCGTTGTAGCACACTGGGCACTTGAGGGCACATGACAGACCCGCCCACGATGGGGGGCATTCTGAAATGTGTAAAGAAAGGGAATACCTTTAGTTAAATATCAAACGTGGCCGCAGAGCGCCGTAGGAGCGAGGGTTTTTGCGCAAATCACTATTAGGCTTTTATAATTCGCTGAGGACTGAAATCGTGTACCTTACTCTGTGCATTGACGTTAGAGCGCATTCGAGTGCTGGATATCAATACGATTATGACGTAACTGCAGTGTTGGATGAATGATGATGCTATGGTTGTTATGGTTGTAGACTACATGTATATTAAATGCCATAGACTTTATGTGGCGATCGTTGTGATCGGGATTCAGATTGCACGTAACACCTCGCTATCACTGACGTATTTTTTTGTCTTCCCGAGTGCTAGCATCGTAGTCATTTTAGATAGTGTCGTCTTTGAGAGATGGAAATTATACTGCCAACATTTAATGGGGGCTTCGATATGTATCGACAACGAATTAACCAATAGAGTGGGCCATATTACATCAGTAACCAATAAACGACGAGCGATTTCATCGTGATTAAAAGGAGGGCGCTATGCCCTGATAATGTCAAGAGCGCTCGGACAAAAAACAATTAAAAGGACTTGATGAAAGACTAACCTTGAGGAATACCATTTTCGATCGTAGATAATGACTGAAATTCCGATCTTGATATGAACGTACGATTGTGAGGCATACTTACTTCGCACTATCAGCCTCATAATGGCCTGTTTGCCAGTTTCACGATCCCCAACGACATAGCACTCATATATCCCTTCATCCGTTTCCGTGACGCCATTTATTTGTAATGCACTATCCCGCCATGAATCTTGCACAACGCCATTAAATCGCCACTGAAGTTCCGACGATTGGTTCGTAGGTGTCATGGTTAAGGTCACATTTTGGCCCAATATCACTGTTTTAGTTAGGCTCTCTGGTTTGACAGTGGCTGTGGAAGGAATGTGATAATATTACAGGCTGTTGATCTCATGTAATGAACTGCCATTCACCACGGTTTGGTATTAGGCAACAAAACATTCCACTGCGTCCAATCAAAAGCCATTTATTATGATAATTAGCATAATAAACCACTCCCAGTGCAATGGCGTAAGATGATGGCTCTTAATTCAACCACTGCGTAGAATCGGTAGAAAGAAGTTGAAATGCAAAAACTACTATTGATAGCGTCAGTCTGCAATTACCAAACCAATAATTCATTTAAGCACTTTCCACAAACATGCCTAGTTCCACCCAATACATGCAGAAGTACATACAAATATGCATGGGATTGAGGAACACAATCCCATGCTAATTTGTATGACAGATTACAATCTGACCACATAATGGAATAATGAAAATTAAAAGCACTTCTGCAATGATATTCATGAATATGTTTATGTCAAAACACTCAGGGGCTGGTGATTAGGGAGGTAGAACTAAACTATGTTGTCAGTGTTATTGCGCTCTATTCCTTTGAGGGCGCTATAACGGAATTAACCGGGGAAAATGATGTCAAAGGTCGTCTAAGGGTCGAATTTTCAAAGTTTGTCCGATCGGGCTTAAACTCGGGGACGGGAAGCCCGAACGCGAGTCGAGCGTAGACAAAATAAAACGCTTTTGCTTTTCTTGGGTCGTGCGGGGTCAAAGGTCATCTAGGGGTCGATTTTTTAAAGTTTGTCCGATCGGGCTTAAACTCGTCGGTGATGAGAAACTCGGTGATCTGTTTGTTCGGTCCCCGCAAGAGCAAGTTCGCATTCGCTAGAGCATACGAGGTCAAAGGTCATCTAACTTTTTGAAGTTGGTCGGATCGTGCTTAAACTCGGCGAGCGTGGCAAAAATAAAACGGGTTAGCGTTTGTCGGGTCTTCCGGGGTCAAAGGTCGTCTAGGGGTCGAATTTTCAACGTTTGTCCGATCGGGCTTAAATTCGGTGACGGGAAGCCCGAATACGAGTCGAGCGTGGAAAAAATAAAACGGGTTAGCGTTTGTCGGGTCTTCCGGGGTCAAAGGTCGTCTAAGGGTCGATTTTTCAAAGTTTGTCCGATCGGGCTTTATGCATGCGTTCTACAAACCACCAAACCCGAGAACCGCCAAACCCGGGTGACCGCCTAGTATACATTTATTGAGCAAATTTCGTCTCCGTAGTTTGGTAATGGTACCTCATTCATGTATGAAAATCGAATGGACAGTTTCGAAGTTATGATTGTTTCAATGACCATAACTACCAGCCAAATTGTCGCACTAACATAGGGTTTATATGGGATATCATTGCTATAGGACGTGTTTCTACTGGGGCACTGCAAAGCTAAGATTGCAAGCATCCTTATCGATGGGCCACGACATAATTATGACCTTTTGTTTTACAGACAATGACGCCCCACCTAACAAAAATGCCCCACAATGCGTAGAATCCGCGTGAACGTGTATACTTCCGGGTCACAAGAACTTAGCGTTTAGATTTAACGGGTGGCTGTTTCTATGGGCAAGTTAGCGTTAATTACCGTTAACAAACCTGGTTTGTGAAGATTTTTACGGCTACAAAACTTGGCTTTAATAAGCGTTATCTGGCTGTTTCTACTGGGCAACTTAACATGCTCTAAGTTGACCCAGTAGAAACACGCTATAATTATGTTGCCCAATATTCTTGCATTTTGGGTATAACGAAAGGTCATTTAAATGACGTGATCCATCTAGGACAGCAGATTACAGAAAAAATATGCTCCGTTAAGGAAACACCGGCAATTTGGATACACATTGGAATTGTTTTGATAAATTGAAAGACAGATGTTTGGGCCTTCAAGTCCTGAAAGTTGCAAGGATTTTGGGTGATAGTTTTAAAGATACAGCCTAATTTGCATAGAATTTGCATATTATTTTGTACTGAATGAATTTTGCATTTACACGCCATATATTCAAACTGACACGACATAACGACTTCTGGTAAAATGCAAGCTTTGGACAACATATCATGCTATCAAATAATACCAATATTGGGATAAAAAGTTGAAATCATCATGTTTATTTTTGCATAAATTAACCCAGTTTTTGCACCATCTTCCGTTCCGTGTAATTACAACCTATTAAATAAATCAGAATATGTTTTTTGTTATTCTTAATAGTCAATATAATTGGCGTTTTTTTGTGAATATTTCAGGCCCGGAAGCCCTATAGAACTATATTTAGGCCACAAAAACTAACTCCTCCTTTTTTCACAATCGCCATAGAGTGCGTTAATGCCTGGTGCCCCTACATGTACTGAATACCTGTATTATCAATGAGCGCTGTGATGCATTGTTCGTGTACTGTAGACATAGACGGTATGCATTGCCGTACTCATGTACACAGGCATTTTTATGCTACGTTTGAATTTGTGCAATAAAATTGTTCTCATATATGGTAAAATTTATATTTGTCAACTCGTATAATTGGGAAATCAATGGATACTGTTTTACTGTTTTCTATATAAATATTAGAATTTGTATATTTAAAGATTAACAGTAAAGATGTAGTGAAATTTGCTGAAGTATTACTAGAAACGCTGTGGTACGGAGTCTCATCCGTGTCATTCGTGTCCTTCTTGCAAGTTGCATCGCGTTGTAAAATACAAACATGACTATATTCACTCTTTGCGGCATTCTTAACGATCCAAAAGGTAAACAGTATTTTCAAAATGTTATTAATAACTATATTCCGGGAATCTACTTTTAGTCAACACAAGAATGAATCAGCGTTGTTGATAATTGATAGTCATATCTGGATTAATTTTTATTATTTTATTTTTTTATCTATTAGATAAGCATATACAAAACACCAGAAAACAGCTACCACTGGTTTTCAAATAGACACAAAAGCCTACACATGCAAAAACATTGTGAACTCCGAAAATAACACAAGCAAAAAGCACATGAACTCCGAAATTGAGCCAGTTTACAATTGCCTGCCGATTCCACTTGTTCTAATAATAAATGAATAAATAAATCGATTTGAAGTACTCCTTTAAATTCCCATACGCCTGTTCCCTTTTAAAGGTAGAAGCAATGACCATAGCATCATTTCATATTCCTGATTACTTGATTTTAGGGATTAGGTATAGGCCTACAAAATAATGATAGTCATCCATCATCATACACACGTTGAAACCAGATTGGTTACAAGATATTCATTAATTATGAAAATGGTAATATTTTTATACTACCTATGGTAACGGGCTTGATAGTAGGCTAAAGGTGAAACTTTAAATATTTTACGACTCAAGATGAATGAATGACATACAACTATCAGATATGACGGATACTATGACGACAGTTGAACATGTTGATTGGAGTCAGTAAATTAGAGTACCATTCTAAATCATCAATACCATGACGATTACGTTAAAGTATCAAAAACATAGCTTCTTATATTTTTTTATAACACAAATCCACAGTGTAATAATACGAGGGTCGTTCAATAAGTTGTATCTCCTACCTCATAACTTTGATAACTATTATAAAGCCAATCTTATGAAATAATCCACAATTGTAGCTTTAATAAATCTCAGCTTCGAATTCATAACATTTGGTCTGAGTAGCTTTGATTACGGGTTGTCTTCTCTAGAGATGAAGTGAAAGCCGAGCTGCCGAATGTACATTCAGCTTGACGGGAACGGATGAAAAACAGCAAAATATCTTCGGAGTACGGATTAGGCCTACTGATCATTTATGGCCAATTCTAAGAGACAAACATAGGCCTACCTATAATTGTTCAAGTAGCAGTTCTAAATTGCAGATATCTTTTCAACAGACTATAAACAATACTGATTTGGTAGGGAAAATATTCCCGCTGATTAGCCAGAACCAGATCAGGACAACCCTTCCGTTTACCCCTACCCTTGGGAACACGGTACAAGTCATATTGCTTTTCATATGAAAGGAGAGATCCTCAATAATATACAGAACTAACTAATGGAAAGATTCCAAGTTTCTCCAAGACCTTTTGTTTTCTACTATTGACTATCTTATTAATTATTCTGAAGGTTGCACATAAAGAAAACTCATACTAAATGACTATCATGTTAAAGCGTGTATTATGACCACATAATCCATAAATACATACGAGGCGTCACTATGGTATGACTATCGAATGGATATCATACTATTTGCAAGCCTACAAGAGTTAATATTGCTTACACTCTTATTTATGAATAACACAACAATACCATATTATATTTAGATATCATCCATTGCTGTCAATTTTCAGAATTAAAAACCGTGCCCTTAAATCCAACCATACAATACGAAGAAAAAGACGAAAAACAAGGATTATTTTACGGGTTATTAATTTTCCGTTTCCGTTGTCCAAAATCTCTCTGGCTTTCACTGCATCCAAACAACAGTGGATCAGATATCAATTTTCATTTACTATAATTGTGTGGCTATGATTCATAGCTAGTTATAATCGATATCATGACAAATGTCATGAGGCTGCCATTCATATTAGCGATGTTTTGAGGGAGGAGGTAGAACTTCTTGAACGACCCTCGTGTATAATAATACCATAGGCCTACATGATCAAGAAACCAAGACTTGTTGTTGATAACGATCCATTTCTACCATCAATGTTACCCCAGGCCAACATTCTTGGACCAAAATCTGAACCATTGGACTAAGGATTGAAATGTAATATTAGCATTTAGTATTCAATTATCAAGAAATTATCAATAAGCAAATGATTTTCAATAAGCAAATCATCCTTATTTTATATTTCTTTTAAAATCAGAATTGAGATTTAAGCACATTAATGTACATTGATTGTGTGTAACATGAGATGTGTGACTTTGAAATAATCATATTTTGAAGGTACCTAGGCCTATATGCAAGAAAATGATACAAGTAATATAATAACAGGTTTTTTGGGGGGAATATATTGATTGAGATTTTGTTGAGATAAAAAAGAGGGTGACGATTATGTATCAAGAAAAAATGTGTAATTGATTTTTAAATAAAAGAATAATAACCTTAAAAGATAAAGAAAAGGGGAAAGGGAAGATTTGGGCTTATGCTCATGACAACACCGCCTATGAAGACGCATAAGAAACTTTTGACAAAGGTGAAATAAAACTATTGTGAAATCCAAGAGTCCAAAACAATGTCTACATAAACATGATAAAGCGCGACATTCGGGTAAGTTTTCATGATTCTTTTGAAATAAATCAAAGATTCACTAGTCATGATGTAGGCTATTCCGGCAGACAGTTCCAATTTAAATATCATGAGATGTAGCATTAGTCGCGTGAAAGAATGGTGTTTTCAAGCATGTCAACAAGCCTGACAAGAGCGATAAAGGCTCTGGACACCTCTTTTAAATCTTGGTTTAGAATGGCGTAATGATAGATGTAGTGTCTAAAGTTTACCATAGCTGCCTGTCGCCGACTATTCTGATCAGGCGGCCAAATTTCTTTCCACTGTTTGATGTTGTCCATCAATGTCTTTGTTTCAACCTCCCCCCTCTTACCCCATCTGACCCTCCTTGCAAAATAGCATTTGCCGGCTTCCATTTAACTTTTAACATGCTCAAACCACCATGAGTTTTCTCCTTTTCGTAACTGAAAGGAGATCTTATTTAATGCTCCTTACTTTTATTCGTTCTCCGTCTGTGCATTAAGTGTCCAGGTTTCACATGGCACAGAAGGACTTAAGGGTGTTACCACTGCTTGTAGAAGCCGTATTCGTGATTTCAATGAGCTTTCCCTCATGATGGGTTTCAACTTTTGAAGTGAAAAGGTTACAACAGCAATTCTTATTTTATATATCCTGTTATGAGCATCATCTGTTATTGGTTTCTTCTTGACAGTGTAACAGTTCAAGTATCAAGTCTTGATACTTGAACTGTTACACTGTCTTTAGTCTTTAATTCCAAAGTATGCTGTCACTTACTCATACGTTTTGGATCCCACCTTCACCACCTTACATTTTTCTACACTGATGTCCATACCCAGTTATTTAGCACTCCTTGTTAACGTTTTGAGTTCCTGCGTGTTGGGCCAGGTTCTCCATTCCCTCGAATGACAAATATCACAACATTTTGCCCGATTATTTGTTCCTGAATTTGTTTTTTTAATATTTACATACATCTAAAGCAATTGTTTTAAACGGGATTCTAAAATTATATTCTTAAACATATGAAATTGTGTATTTAATGTTAAGCAGCCATATAAAAATGTATACACTATAGTATACGATAACTACATCACTATAAATGGTTATATATGGGGTTATGTATAGCCTATGTGTACTTGCGCACCCGCCAATTTGAGGACATTTGTCTATACCAGCCGGAAATGTGAGGACAAAAAATGAATGTGAGGACAATTTTCAAGTTCTCGAATTTTTCATGCATAAAAACGTATAGGAGTAGTGTCCTCACCCCCTAGGGTGTATGAGCCTGTACTCCATTAGACGTCAATATACATAACAGATTGACTGTAATTTCTATACTTTTTATAACGGGTATATTTAAATGTCGTCATGGGTTGATGCTCGACTATAGATGTATGCCATTATGGGAATCGCTATTGTGTAATTTGTGTTAATTCTGTAAAACATCGATTTGATATTTAGTATACCATCCACAACCACCATTGGTTACAATATGACCACTAAATTGCATATTAAAGACAAGAATCTATGTCAATACCATAATATGGCAAACTTATGAAGAAGAATGCTCATATTTTGCACATTTGATGCTAATGATGCCATTGTTTAAAACAGGTGACGCAATTTACTGACAAAAAACTTGAAACAGTTACAAATTTAGCCTTATAATCGAAAAGTGTATCGAAAGTGTCGGTCCCACTCATTGGATCCTTAAAATATGCTTTTCTAACCTACAGCGAACACATGAAAAGGATGTTAGGCTTAATTCCTGTGTCATAGGACTCACATTTAGAAGTATGAATAGAAATATCTAAATATCCTCCATTTTGAACATGTTGAACACCATTTTGTGTAAGACATCGCGTAATTTCAATGTAAGCTGCCATGCCGTGTTTGACACTACTACAATTAACATGGCTATTGTAATGCATGGGCTCATTGACTCATTATACAGTCCGCTATACATATACATGTATATACTGTATCTTCAAAACTGTAAAAACACAGAATTGCTGTTTTCTACCACAACTATCACAATATTTCGTACGACCACCACATTTGACATGGACAATCAGAACTCATATCTTATTCATACAATTAAAAGATTAATAAAAACTATTGTTTGGTATTTCTATAATAAGTGAAAATTTTAGGTCATTTTCAAAAAAATGACAAAAAATGTAGATAATTATGTTAAAAATCTATCTTTTAATTTAAATTCAAAAATTATTTTGACATATACTAACAGTATGTACGCTGTTCTTCAACTTAGAAAAAACAGCATGGTTCTATGTTGTTTTGTTTTCCTGTTACAAGGGTTAATTCGTGTATTCATGGCGACAGGAAAATTATGCAAATTTGATGTTAATGATACTATTGTTTCAAAATCAATGACCCAGATTTTTGCAACTTTTACTGGCAGACACTTTTTTCTTTTTTAATATTAGCACATTAATTCCAATGTGTATCGTAATTGCCGGTTCCCCTATTAGTACCGTGGAATCTGCTCCCCAGTGGCGGATCCAGGAAAATTTTAGGGGGGGGCCCAAAAACTGAAATTTTGCCGGTACCATGCAAGCGGTGCGCAGCACCGCCCTCCGAGCTATGCTCGGACAGGGGGGTGTCTGAGGGGGGATGTCCCCCCTCATAAGTAGAAAAATTTTCAATTTTCGAACTCATTTGGTGCGATCTGGTGTATACTTTTGACCAACATTTGATCAAAAAGCCACCTCTTCATTTCCAATAAATATTTTGTTTTTTGATCAATGCATGAAAGAAGTTGAGCATATTATATACCAATATTTTTAAAATTTTAAGTAGGGCCTATAGATGATTTGAAAGCTCGAACAGGGGGTGTCTGAGGGGGGATGTGCCCCCCTCATAAGTAGATTTTTTTAATTTTCGAACTCATTTGGTGCGATCTGGTGTATACTTTTGACCAACATTTTATCGAAAAGCCACCTCTTCATTTCCAATAAATATTTTGTTTTTTTATCAATGCAAGAAAGAAGTAGAGCATGCTGATGTTTTCTTAATTTAAGTATAGATTGTTTAAAAGCTCGAACAGGGGGAGTCTGAGGGGTGATGTGCCCCCCCCCCCCCCCCCCCCCTCTCTCTCTCTCTCTCTCTCTCTCTCTCTTACTAGCTTCTTCCTCTCTTTCTTTCTTTTTTCTTTCTTTTTTTTTCTTCCTTTTTTTTTTTTTTTTTTTTTTTGGTAGAGGGGGGGGGGGGCCCGGGCCCGTCGTGCCCCCCCTGTATCCGCGCCTGCTGCTCCCCTAATCGAATAGAACGCTTATAAACTTCGCGGTAATTTTCGCGAGGAGAAACGGGGGGATTAACAAGTCAGCGGTAATTACCGTTAAGTTAACTTAGCGTTAACTTTTCAGTAGAAACAGCAAGATAACGCTAACTAACGCTAAGTTTTCCAACGGCAAAAACGAACCTGCAACTTGCCCCGTACAAACAGCCACCCGTTATATCTTAATGCTAATTAGTTCTTGTGACCCGGAAGTATACACGCTTGATTCTACGCATTGTGACTCTGCGTTTACAACGAATTTCATGTTCGTTTATCGTGTTTGTGTTGTTAATCTTACCATTTTTATTCATAGTAATAGTGATTATACTATGCTGTATGCCATCTTTTGTAGCATTTATTAAAAAAGCACCAATGCTGCCAAAATTGAAAGGGTAACTCTTTGGCTTCAACCATAGTCTGTACGCTTTTCCATATATAGCTGTTTCATAAAATACCACTTCGGGTGTCTCGGTGAGCGTTACAGATTCCCACCCCAAGATGGTGCTGGTAGCCACTGCTCTTTCAAATACAGGCGATATGATAGCATCAATATCATTCCCAGATCTGTAACCTCCAAAAAAGGTTTCCTCACAGTACCCGTGCCAATGAGTCGATTGATAGTATGTCTCATAGCATACAATGGTTGGTTTTACGTTAAATACGGTCACGTCAAGTATCCGGATCCCTATAATATTAATAAAAAGAGGAGAAAAAACAAAAGAAAACCATTGTCAATTTCGGGGTCAATCTTCATGACAATGATAATTGTATAATGGGAAAAGTGTACTTTAGGTCCCAGATACTGGTTTAATCGTGCAATAGTGGAACATAAAAATTGCCAGTATCGTTCGATACTGGTACGATTTTACTGTTCCAGTATCGGTCGATACATTTCTTGCCCCCCCCCCCCCCAATATCAATACCCTAGCTACGCCACTGCCCCCCCCCCCCCCCCCCCCCACCCCCCATTTCAAGTCACTGCCTCTTCTTGCCCCCACCCCCAAATGAAAAAGTCTAGTTACGCCACTGCCGTGGATAGCTTTGTGAAGGATGACCAGTCTCCTGGTTTGGCGTCTATCTTTGAGTGATTCCCAGTCCAGTTCCTTTAACATGTTGGTGACGGATCCAGGAGTTCTTGATTTTTAAGTCATTCATACAGAATCTTGCAGCCCTTCGTTGGATAGCTTCCAGCTTGTTGGTGAGGATTTTTGTATGAGGTTCCCACACACTTTAGAAGTATTCAATAAGTGGTCGGACTAAGGTTTTATATATATGCCGATACTTTGATATCCTGAGGGCATTGGTATCGAACGATACTGGGTGTTCCAGTATCGCACGATACTAGTACAGTCCAGAATCTGGGATCTAAAGTGCACTTTTTTCCGGATTCTTGATTAATAAAAAAGAAGAAAAGGGAACATTTCGGCCAGGGGAGGAGATAGGGGTGCAGTCGACTATTGCACTGTAAGCATGTGTGATTACCAACACGCGTAATAAGTGATGTTTTTGAAATGGGTGTGTGGTGCGTTACGCGCGTAACGCGTTAATTCAAAAACAGCCTGATACAGGATGAGTTTTCAAAGGTATTATAAATATTAATTTTAAAAAGGCCCATGTTTAGAAAATACTGGTAAGGGCTGAGGTAATAGCTATTTCAGTAGGAGTTCCCACATCAGTTCAGGTGCACCATTCACAACAGATCAATTAAAAACTATCACAAACAGCCTGAAACAGGATGAGTTTTCAAAAGGCATTAATATTAATTTTAAAAAGGCCCATAATTAGACAAATACTGGTAAAGGGTTATAGGCTAGTTATTTTAATGTAGGCCTAGTCCTAAAATGACCACTGATGTAATATTTCGGGTCAGGGTCCCCAGGCCAAAGTTCCATAAATAAATTATGTAGCCTAGGCCTAGGCCTACCTTTCAAAAAAGTATTATATTTGAGGAGTTCACTGCAAGACTCAGTCAGGGAGTTTAATGACTCAGTCCTGAGTTGCTAAATTATGAATTTTTGTAGCGGTGCTTCAGTTCTGAATTTAATTTATCCGATTAAAAACATCAAATTAAACACCACAATAAAGCAGACTTGGCCTTTTTACGGCAGGGCACTGGGCCTAGTAAAAAAAAAAGCTTTTTTCATTGTGATTTCATCGTGAACAACATTTGAATCGTCATAATGTGTTGCAAGGTTTAACCGATTAGTGGCACTGATTTCACCCGTAGCTCAAAATGTGATGCGTTATCATAATACGGGTTATTTTATGCTATTTTAATATTTAGCCTAGTAAGGCCTAGTCCAGCAGGGAAAAGCTTTGTTCCTTGCGATTTGAACGCAAACGACTGCGGTTTGACCGGTTAATGACGTTGATCTTATACGTAGCTAAAATTTGATATTTCATCCAAAAAAGGAAATCTGGACACATGGTATGCTGTCTTTTAGCCTAGTTAGGCCTAGTCCAGCATGGAAAACAGTTTATTTCCTTGCGAACGGCATTTGTGGCATGAATTTGATTGCGGTTTGACCGGTTAATGACGTTGATCTTATATATAGCTCACATTTTATATTTTATTCAAAAAAGGAAATCTGGGCACATGGTATGCTATCTTTTAGCCTAGTTAGGCCCTAAGCATGAAAAAACAGGTTATTTCCTTGCGATCGGCATTTGTGGGCATGAATTTGATTGCGGTTTGACCGGTAAATGACGTTGATCTTAACGTAGCTCAAAATATGTGACATCTGATCCTACTAAGCCAATCTGGGCACACGTTATGCTATTTAGCCTAGTTAGGCCTAGCGTATTTCCTTGCGAATTCAATGCAAACAATATTTGTGGTTGAATTGATTGTGGTTTGACCGGTTAATGACGTAGATCTTATGCGTCAGCTCAAAACGTGATATCTTATCCAAAAACGAACATCAAGGGCCAGGCACAATTTGGATAATTAGCCCCCCCCCCCCCCCCCCCCCCCCCCCACCCACCCCACGAAATTGAACACTTTTAATCTATTCTAAAAATGCCTTTCTCCTTACATAGCCTTACAACTATGTTAGAAGCCTAAGGACTTTTTCCCCTTTAAAGTTGGTTGTAACTCTTTTTCTGAACTATGTGCTATCAACCAGATCCACATGTAGGCCTAGGCCTAATGCATTCATTCCTGGTTAGCACTTCTGAGCATGTGCAGACCAATCCCTTAGCATCTCTGAGCCTCTGTGGCATAAATGAGATTGGATCAAGACTATTCTTTTCTCATGTCTGAAGGCTGACAGCAAAATTGTTAACTTTATTTGTTGGGAGTGGCTGTTTTTTAATTCAACCAGCATGCTTTTATAGGCATTTTAAGCCTGGCCCGAGCATTTTGCTTGAGTCTGGTCCCTTCAGGACCCAAGTGTGTGTCCGTACGGACCGACCGTGTAAAACAAACAAACAAACAAACAAACTAGACCAATTTTAAGCATAGGAGCCCAAAAGGAACCCAAACAGTGGGCCTAACTTAAGCCTGGCTTAACTTTAAGCCTGGATTAGTTAAGCTAGGTTTTGTGAAAGAGAAATTTAAGTTAAACCATTGTGGTGGCTTAACTAAGCCAGGCTTAAGTTAAGCCACCTTTGTGAATTTCTGCCAAAGGGTCTAAAAGGGCTCAGCAGACTCCACAACGCTTCAACGCTGAGCGCAAGCGTTGACCACCATTGACCAATCAGGGTGTGTTATTTTGTTGCTGTAGAGCTAATACGCATGTGTGAAAACGCAAAGAGTTCGAGCGTTGTGGAGTCTGCTGAACCCTTAAAGGCATATTATGTGATCTTTTCCAAGTAGCGCCCTCTATCATTGACTTTTACTATGAAAGCAGATTTTCTTGCAGATTTGCATTTTTGATCATAAATAATAAAGATCTTATAAGTTACAGATCGATACGATTCCTAATTACTTCAAAATCATGGTTTGAAAATAGATTGTACCGCTCGGTACAATCTATTTTTTAAATTGTACTCTAAATTTACTCTAAAACCATGATTTTGAGGTTATTAGGAATCTATCGCTCTGTAACTTGGGATATATTTATAATTTATGATCAGAAAAGAAAATCTGCTAGAAAATCTACTTCCATTTTTTCTCTCGAGAATTGAGGGCGTCCCCTGGAAAAGATAACATAATATATCTTTAAATAAATGGGTCTAAACATTTAAGGATATAGTTTACATAAACACACCCAAATATCTCAATTTAGAAAGAATTTTGGCTTTAGAGGAAAAAGGGGTTAGGCCCTGTCTGAATCTATAGTCGTGTATAGTCGTGTATATTAACGGAATAATAGTTTACTGCGGGCACGCGTGGTACTTTCTCGCTCAACAATGAATACAAAGGTTGTGGGTTCGAGTCCCGTTGCGGCCAGCGTATTGTGTCCTTGGGAAGGGCACTTTACCGCGCTTGCCTCTCTTCACCCAGGTGTATAAATGGGTACCGGCATTAATTCTTGTAAAATAGACTCGCTCTACGGGAGGAGTGTGGCGAACCTACAGCCACACTTACATGGAGAATCTGGACCTATTAACTACTGTTACCATTACTTCCTGAAACTCTCAACTTTAAAATCAATCATGGTGAATAACCTTTAAAAAGTTAAAACAAGTTAAAAGTACACCATAATTCTTATTAATGTAGGGCAACAAAGGAAGGTTTGGAAAGTTCACAGTGTTGATATCCTGGTCAAAAAAGATGTTAAAGACACCACCACAATGCATTCCGTTTTTGCAAAATACCCTAATTCTGGTCTCTAATTTGTCTCAGTTCCCATAGACATATATGCACACAATTATGACTTCATAGTGCATTCATCGTGGGAGCTCGTAGGTTCTAGTTTTCGTCAATGAATAAATTAGTTATCAGTGTTCCTTTTTCTTATTTCTCAAACTTAAAAGCTCGACAAATGCATCGTGTGTAAAAAGCTTTAGTTGATTGGCGTTCGCGCAATGCATTGTGGGAAGACATTAACATCTTCTTTGTATCCTGGTTAAATGGGTCGATACCAATCAATCAGTGTTGCAAAGCGTTCCTTTTGACCCACAATTCATGATAAAACTGAGCTGGGACAAATTGACATACACGACTTGTATTGGCTAAATTGGATACATATTGCATAATTCAATAGCATTTTATATACATCATGTTGCCCAATTAGGCTTCTAAATAGAATGAGGGCAAAACTGATAACAACCGATACCATTAAACAAGGATATCCTGAATAAGCTTATACATTGCTCAATCTTATCACTTTCTACGCGGCTATTAGTTTTCCATAATTATACAAAACAGATTTTTCAGAAACCATTCCCAATTTTGAAAATCTATCACAAGGATTATTGAACCAATACTAGGCATGTTTGTACTTTTTTTAATGCTTTTCTCATGGTGATTCCAAATTTGGTAATGAAATTTTAAAAAAAATTTCTTCAATAAAATTCAATTAAAAATGTGATTTTCTATCATTTTTTCGTCAAAATAATAATTTTGGCACTTTTTGGTCAATAATTTAAAAACTAAGAATGTTTATGTAACATAAAAAATGAGCCAAAAAGTGATTTTTGGGTCAATAATAAAAATTAAAAAAAATTCAGTACCAAAAATGAATTCTGTGACTCATTTTATTTCCAAAAATGTATATTTTATATATGTATCACATTAAGGGGGCTGTGGACTCTCAGGTACAGCCTCCGTGAAACTGCCGTAACTTCTTCAATATTCATTTAATCTTTATAAATGTATACAGTTTTTTGCAGAAAAGGGTTCAATGAATCCAACCATGATAATGAAATTGACCATTTTGGAAAAAATTATAAAAAACATGTTTTTTGACCCATTTTAGGTTTGGAAAAGATAACTCAAAATATATTTTGTTAAATTTTGTCATACTAGTTTTATGATAATCCTGATAACATTCCCCAGGAGCGTTTTTTTATTTTTAATATCTTTTTTTTATTTTTTGAGTTACAGACCAAAAAGTGCCAAAAAATGTGTTTTTTTTCCCAAAAAGGGTGATTTTCATGTAACTCAAAAAATAAAAAATAAGATATTTAAAAAAAAAAAACGCTCCTGGGGAATGTTATCAGGATTATCATAAAACTAGTATGACAAAATTTAACAAAATATATTTTGAGTTATCTTTTCCAAAAAGGTGTTTTTTATAAAAAAAAATCCAAAATGGTCAATTTCGTTATCATGGTTGGATTCATTGAACCATTTTCTGCAAAATACTGTATACGTTTATAAAGATTAAATGAATATTGAAGAAGTTACGCAGTTTTACGGAGGCTGTACCTGAGAGACCACACCCCCTTAATAGTTCGAAAGTTAAAGCGCTTGATAATGTCATAATAAAAGGGTTGACACCTCCCTTAAATTCTGCAAATCTCGTCCCCAAAGTGAAAGTGCGTTCACTGTATACATGTACTCAATTTATTGCTTAAATATAGTAGATTCACAGACTTTGGCCGGTTTAGAATTTCGTATTTTCCAAGTTAGGGGAGGCAGTGATTTGAAATCTTAATCCGATCATTGACACATTGGTTCTTTGATTACTGTATCTTGAATCACATTGTAGGTAGTTCATATCAAGAATAGTGACAACATTTTCTCGTGCTGTTGTCCAAATTGATTTATATATATAATTTAATCCTCTAGATCTTTTATACAAGAATTTTAAGAAATGATGATCAATATGTGTCAATTGTTAAGATGGTACGTTTGAACAGCGCGCTATTTGCTTGGGTAGTTTAAATTCATGCGTGAACGCATGATATTTGTCCATTATATCGCAGCAAAACCGATAGCGTCTAACCGATGGCGTTATCGGTAATTGGTCCAGTGTGGTTCCTCTAACATTAAATGGAATAGGTCCAAATCAATAACCGATCGGCCAATGTTTATGAATTTACTATAGTGCCCAAATGGGTTACAATTGCATATCAACCGAATTCCTCATGCACTTCATCTTGCACAGGGCATGGTTGAGTCTGTGCACTTTTGACCATCATAATTCCATGATTCCTCTTGTCAAATGAACCGACAGTGCCAATCTCAACCGACGCGACATTCAATATTGGACACCACTAAATCAATTCGCCATTAGTGTAACCTAGGGAGTTCCGGTTAAAACGGGCCGCATCAATGGGAATTTTGGGATTGCTTCGCGGGCCACATGTTGCACACACTTGCATTAAAGGCATTAAAGGCATACAGTTGGTGTATGAGTTTATTTAAACGCACGTCAAACTACTCCATACCCATTACGGTTTAAAACCCGGTTTAAAGTTAAGGACTGAGCAGACTCGAACTCTTTGCGCCCTCACACTTAGTAGTAGCTCCACCACAGCAAGATGACGCGTTTTTTTGACCCATTTTAGGTTTGGAAAAGATAACTCAAAATATATTTTGTTAAACTGATTGGTCAACGGTGCTCAACGCTTGCGCTCAGCGTTGGAGCGTTGTGGAGTCTGCTGAGCCCTTTAGACACTTTTCAGTGAGGATGCGTGTTCAAGTTCCACACTTTTTCGAGAATTGCGTTTTAGTTAAAAGATGTGTTTAAAGTCAAATTAAACGTAATCAGTTAACCTACGAGAATACGGCCCATAATTTATTTGCGATAACAATTAAAATGTACGGTATTTCATGAGCATGGTGAGTACCCGGAGCGGAGATAGAGGGGGTGTACTTGCGAATGTGAGTTTACGAACGGGGCCATGATGTCCCGCCAAATATAGGGTCCCATTTTCCACCCGTCTGGTAAATGAATGACCCATTTTCATAGCCATTTTCGGCAAATGTTTGGGTCTAAGATCCATAATTTTGCGTAGGGGTGGGGGGGGGGGGGGGGGGGGGGGGGGTGCGTAGTACTAAAGCAGACGTAAAACATTTGACTTACCTTGAGTTCTCAATGTCATACCATATATGGTGATAAGTATCAATCCAATAGCCCAACCCATCCTGAAATACAATACGTGAAATAATCCCACTTTTACATAGTTTGTGTGTAGGTATATGGTTTCTTCTAGTCAATTAAATCGCAAAGTATTGTTGTAACTCTCATGTCGTGATCCAAGGTGAACAAAATAACTGCCGTCAAGTTCCACAACCCAAACAATCATAACAGTTTATAACAAGCCTCGTAAAGGAAGGACCGGTCCGATGACCCTTTTTCATGTTTTTATACCTTTCTTTTTTCCTGGTTCAAATTCACTAAAATCTAACAGTCGAATAACTATAACTTGCAATTGACTTGTTGACGGGTTGACCAGTTAGTTCAAAATTACGTTATAGAACCAGTGAATAATTTCTTTTGTTCCGGGTCGGGAAACGAAGCTTAGGTTGGATCCGTGTAAATACAATATGAGCAAGTACTCTTTTGATTTACTATTTCGTTATCAATATAAATTTCACAAACCGATTTTTTGTTCTTCTTTTTTTTCGCTTTAAAAAATGTGTGCGTTATAGATTACGAGTTGTGAATAATATAGCACTAGAACCCCGATGCTATAACAGTACAGCGTGTCCACACAAAAAACTGAGTCTAAAGACTGGAGAGTTTATATTAAACTTAGTTGGAAACATAACTGCTTTGGATATAGGAATAGAAAGAAAATATATTTGACCTTAATTGGTGAATGTGAGACCAATCTGCAATCTGATATCAACTTTTGGAAACACACAGATTTGAAAAGAACATGGTCAGAACCCATTTGTCCCGATCTTAGCATTTGTGTTGGTCTTATTGGGGATGGTTTACAAAACGTCGGCTCAATAACGTTGTATGGACGTCGTCTTTAGGCTAACTACAGAACGTCAGCCAACTGCTATCAAATTGACTTATTATGGATGTCGGCCTGGCGTTGGTCAAACATGGCCTTCGTTTATCGGTCTACTGACGCTTTAAGGACGTCATCTTTAGGCAAAGTACAGAACGTTGGCGTACTGCTGTCGAATGAACCTCGGCTATAGAGGGCTGACCCGCTGAGAAACGTCAGTTGAGGTAAAAATGATATCTTATTTTTCACAGTTGGCCCGACGTTGGTCAAACATGGCCTAAACACCGTCGGCCCGTTGATTTTTATAGAACGTCGTCCTTAGGCCAATTAACACTAACGTCGGCAAACTGCTGTCGAATGGACGTCGGATATAGCCTTGAAACATCGTCCTAAAACATGATGGTTTGCACATGTCAGACCATTGACATAGTTCGGTCAGTCAAGTTTGCGGTAAATATGCGTTACCAAAGATTTTTCAGTCACCCTATTATACGCGTAAGTTCCTCTAGATGAAAAAAATGTCATTAAGAAAGTAACTATCTAAGGGTTTTGGTAAAAGCACCTTCTCTTTATTGATAACGGTCAATAGATTAACATACTCCTTTCGATCTCTTTGGATTTCTTCGGCCCTCTTTTTATTGTCTTTGGAAAAATTAGCTAGGGCAGTTTTATAGCGAAAGTATCATACGTTTTTGATATTTATTTCAATACCCTATGGTCCATCTACACCTAGCACCAAAAGTCCCGGGCCAGGGGCTTTGAGGTTGGCTAATTCAAAAGAGATAATCGGTACCAAAAATCGTACTAGGTATAGGAAATCATTGATTCATTTTTTTCTTTTCCAGATGGCCAGTCCGCCTCTGATTGATTGTCAGGGCCCTATTTAATAAAAGAATTAAGATTTTCTTATATTCACGAAACAACTTGTGAACAATATCCTTCCTTCTTAACTTAAGAAGAGGTAAGAGGTTTAATTTTAAAATGTATAGAATTGAGTTACTAAGGCCTATTTTTCTTATCTTGTGGATTTAATAGGAACTCTTCTTAATCCGATCCCTTTGGCTTGCTATTATTTTGATATCAGAAGAGCCCCCATATTTTTCATTATTTGTGTACAAATGTTTTGCGCAAGGCATGTTCCGTTTTTAGATTTTATAGGCCATGCCAACATACAGTGAATTACAGTGAAAATGCCAGTGTGTGTAGTACAACTACTACTATACCAGTCAGCTGTAGAACGGGCCCGTTTCAATTGAAGGCGCTCTTAAACGACGGGTGTACGTAACTAAGGTAACGCGCACTCGTAAAAGTGCGTCACTAAATAGAGCGCCCTCAATTGAAACGGGGCCCCGTTCTACAGCTGACTGATACTGATGGGCAAATTTCATGTCACCTTGTGCTTCTGAAATAAGAACCATTGGATAAGTATGCAACTCATACTTTGGAATACTGCTATTTTAAGGATGACCCTTCATACGAGGGTCATTCAATAAGTGCTACCTCCTCCCTCATAACATCGCTAATAATAATGTCAACCTCATGACATTTGCCATGATTATAGCTCCGTATTGTAGCGGAAGTGAGAGAGACTATAGAGGGCTTCCTTTACCTCAGCACGATTGTAGTATAATGCTTGGTGGCTCCCTTCAGTGCGAGGTCATGTGACCGTCAGTTGATCACGTGGTTTGGGTATATAAATTCGAGCGCATCCTGTGAATCGTGGCCAGTCGGGCCGAGCTACCACTCAAGATAGTTCGCGCCAAAGGTAGATCGTGCCAGATCAAGCCGGTGTTTAATAATGGTTATCACGTCATGCTAGAAAGTGCTCTCTTACTTCCACACATTCCGGCTGCCTCTTCCGAATCCATATTACCGGATCATCAGCTCACAATCCCAATAAAGATCATGTTACAAACCTAAATAATGCTTTGAGTGATCATTCCGAGTCCGTGCATTGTCAAATAGTGAGGAGTAACACCTCACGCCCACGCCATCATCAGTTGCAGTTGCCTTGACCGCTCGCTACCACCGACGGAAGAAAGAAGAAGCCGGAAGAGTTGCGGAAGAATTCTCTCCATTCGCCACATTGGTGGCCATCGGTGGGATTGCTAAATCACGACGACTCGTAGAGCAGGACTATAACATAACGGCAGCTGATCTCGCCGGCGGATTGTGGAAGTAAAATGCAGGAGCTGGAATTGGAGCGCCTGTGATTTGGAGGACATGAGGTGATCCGGAAGACATGAGGTGATCCGGAGGACATTAGGTGTGACACGTACACTATCCGGAATCATTATTGAACTGTACCAAAGCAGATGGAGAGCAAGATCCTGTGGAATAATGCCGGAGCAGCTTCGGTAGAATTAACTGATTGCAGTTTTGTGTAGGAGTTACTCAGGATTCGTCGGAGCAGTGGAGTAAGACAATGTGTGAGGTGTACATGGAGCAGCAGATGGACGACATGTGGCGCGCTGGTAGCTGAGCGTGGGGTGCGCTAGCTGGAGGTGTAAAGTGCTAGCTCGGGCAGTGCTAGGATTATACGTAACGACACGTTGGATCATCAGTCACCGTGGATGCGGATCGGGTTGACCTGCTCCCGGATCATTTTGATCAATAAAAAAAGCATGAGTCTGTTGAGTGATATGTCATCGTATGGCCAGCCGAGAGCGCTTACAATTGGGCTGCTGTGTTATGGGCTGCTGTGGTATGGTCTGTTTACTTATTTCTGTTATGTGCTGAAGATGTGCCGCTGCGCTGTTTTGAACTGCTGTACTTATACTCAAAGGAATGTTAACTGTGGAAGGTGAAAAGTTGTAATTGCTTCGACGAATTGTAACACTCCAATAAGCATGGATCATTCATGACAGATATAGATACACCAATCCGACGAAACCATCATTCTCATCCGGCATCGGATCATCAATCCGGTGACCTCATCATTCTCATCCGGCATCGGATCATCAATCAGATGAACTCATCAGTTTCATCCGGCATCGGATCATCAATCCGACAAACTTATCATTCTCATCCGGCATCGGATCATCAATCCGATGAACTCATCAGTTTCATCCGGCATCGGATCATCAATCCGACGGACTCATCATTCTCATCCGGCATCGGATCATCAATCCGATGAACTCATCAGTTTCATCCGGCATCGGATCATCAATCCGACGAACTAATCATTCTCATCCGGCATCGGATCATCAATCCGATGAACTCATCAGTTTCATCCGGCATCGGATCATCAATCCGACGAACTCATCATTCTCATCCGGCATCGGATCATCAATCCGATGAACTCATCAGTTTCATCCGGCATCGGATCATCAATCCGACGGACTCATCATTCTCATGCGGCATCGGATCATCAATCCGATGAACTCATCAGTTTCATCCGGCATCGGATCATCAATCCGACGAACTCATCATTCTCATCCGGCATCGGATCATCAATCCGATGAATTCATCAGTTTCATCCGGCATCGGATCATCAATCCGACGGACTCCTCATTCTCATCCGGCATCGGATCAGTAATCCGACGAACTCCTCATTCTCATCCGGCATCGGATCATCAATCCGACGAACTCATCAGTTTCATCCGGCATCGGATCATCAATCCGACGGACTCATCATTCTCATGCGGCATCGGATCATCAATCCGATGAACTCATCAGTTTCATCCGGCATCGGATCATCAATCCGACGAACTCATCATTCTCATCCGGCATCGGATCATCAATCCGATGAACTCATCAGTTTCATCCGGCATCGGATCATCAATCCGACGGACTCCTCATTCTCATCCGGCATCGGATCAGTAATCCGACGAACTCCTCATTCTCATCCGGCATCGGATCATCAATCCGACGAACTCATCTGTTTCATCCGGCATCGGATCATCAATCCGACGAACTCATCATTCTCATCCGGCATCGGATCATCAATCCGATGAACTCATCTGTTTCACCCGGCATCGGATCATCAATCCGACGGACACATCAATCCAATCCGGATAGTGAATGTAAATTGCATTATTGTTAGATCATGTACATTGGGTTTACAGTTTAAATGAGGGTGGGTTCGGAAAAGTGATGGCAAACATCCGAAGAAATATGAAATCTGCGGAGCAAAATGGGACTCCGGTGGAATATTTTCAGGAGTGTATCCATAAAATGATAAAAGACAATGGTATTGGCGTGTAAACTGTGGGAATCAGGGATGAAGTGATTCAAACAAATGAATGTAAAAAGACTATTCAATCTGTTGCTCAGTTATTCATTCAGTCACTTATGTAGTCAGACTATCCGTATCAGGGCTGTCTGCTGCAAATAATATGAGTTCCCATTATTCATTTACGCTAATAGGTAAACCAATCATTGATCATTTTGTGTTTATTCTATTGAAAGGCATTAATGTTGCTACAAATTATCATCATGATTTGTAAAGATTGTGGGGATGGGACATTATACGGGATATGAGTTTAAAATGATTGGGTTTAGAGCATGTAATTTAATTATCTGTTAAGGAGATCCGGATATGATGTGAGTCCGAAGTAATAAGGGAAATAAGGTAATTTGGGTATTTTGGGAAGAGATTGTCATTGTCATTATAACAACGATTGTCATTTGTAATTGATGTTCATGATGTTAAAATGTATAGATGAATGATGAACACCAGGGGATGTCATTTATTACGGAGCATGGAACTCGTTGGATGATCGAGGGAATCCGTCGGTGCTATGTATGTGCACGAGTGGGGACCGTTTGCATATGACCATGGTCACGATACGTGATTGTATGCGTTTTCCTGCGCTCTTGCATGTCACTGGCTGGCTCTTTCTTTCATGCGATAGCCCTCATCCGGAATAAATGACTGATCCTTCATGAATCATCTGATTGATTCATTGCGAGTGATTTGATCCGATGGAAAATCTAATCACCGCATATTTCCGCCCTGGCCTGTTGTTGTTACCGATCCGGGACGTATCGGTTTAGGGAGGGGGCAGTGTAGCGGAAGTGAGAGAGACTATAGAGGGCTTCCTTTACCTCAGCACGATTGTAGTATAATGCTTGGTGGCTCCCTTCAGTGCGAGGTCATGTGACCGTCAGTTGGTCACGTGGTTTGGGTATATAAATTCGAGCGCATCCTGTGAATCGTGGCCAGTCGGGCCGAGCTACCACTCAAGGTAGTTCGCGCCAAAGGTAGATCGTGCCAGATCAAGCCGGTGTTTAATAATGGTTATCACGTCGTGCTAGAAAGTGCTCTCTTACTTCCACACATTCCGGCTGCCTCTTCCGAATCCATATTACCGGATCATCAGCTCACAATCCCAATAAAGATCATGTTACAAACCTAAATAATGCTTTGAGTGATCATTCCGAGTCCGTGCATTGTCAAATAGTGAGGAGTAACACCTCACGCCCACGCCATCATCAGTTGCAGTTGCCTTGACCGCTCGCTACCACCGACGGAAGAAAGAAGAAGCCGGAAGAGTTGCGGAAGAATTCTCTCCATTCGCCACAGTATCATAGCTACAAATGTGTAGCAAATGATAATTGATATCTGTTTTACTTTTGTTATGACGCGGTCAAAGCCAGAGAAACTTTTTTGGACAACGGACACAGAAAATTACCTTAAAAATATACACATGTTTTCGGATGTTTTTTCGTATTGTATGGTTAGATAAAAGAGCATGATTTAAATACTGAAAATGGAAATGAATAAATGATATCTGAATATATTACAGTATTATTCTGTATAGATAAGATTGTAAACAATAAGAACTTTTGTAGGCTTGCAAATAGTGTACTATCAACTCAAATGTATTGCTATGCCTTTGGCATACCAGAATACTGCCTTCAGTCAAATTTTCGTTGTTACAACTTACGCCACAATGATGCCTCGAATTTTAAATCTTTACCATAATGGTCACTTTATGAGTTTTACTTATGTGCAACCTTCAGAATAGTTATCATGAAAGTCAAATATGACTTTTACAGGGTTCTCTAGGGGAGGGGTAAATTGAATGGGTTGTCCTGACCTGGATCTGGCTAATCAGAGGGCATATTTTTCCAAAGCAATCAGTCAACTCTATTATTTACGGTCTGTTCAAGAGATATCTGACATTTATAACGGTTGTAATTGACCGATAGGTATGTTTTGCCACTTACAATAGGCCAATTGAAAAGCACTTCGGCGATATTTTGCTGTTTTTCCTCCGTTTCCGTCACACTAAATTGAGGTTTGGTTCTCACTGCATGTCCGGAAAAGTACAACCAGTACTCAGATCAATTTTCATTGGATTTGTAGCTGAGGTTCCAAGCTACAATCGTATGATATTTGATAAGACTGGCTCATATTATAATAAAGTTATGAGGTAGGAGGTAGAACTTATTGAATGACCCTCGTAGAATAGATAACATGAAGTTGAAAATCGGGCCAGAAATTAGAACACTATAACTTTTACAAACATAACTTTTTCACAATGAATTAGTTATGCAGTTTGTTACGGTGTAACTTGTGTAATCCAAGAGTATGAAGAAACAGGAACCAAGACATTGACTATAGCCTTAAAACCACTTCTCAGCTAACTATAGTGCACTGCAAGTGAAAGCTGTGTGCTGAGCCAATACAAGGTCATGCCACTGCTATAGTATTATAACAGCTACTGCATGAAGTGAATATTTATTTTAATTTCGAATGGATTCTCCAGCAGGTGTAGGACGCATTTTATAAAGGTTTTAAAAATCGGACTTTTTTCAGACTTTTGGCACGTCCATTGACGTGCTCAGCACAGCACTATTGACTCATTCAGCACGTCTATTGACGTGCTCAGCTGGGAAGTGGTTTTAAAAAGGATTAAAAATAGAAAAGTTCCCGTGTGATCGAAATCATTCTTGCACCTCTTGTTGGCCCTATCTTCATATAAACTGCTCACAAAAAGTATCGAAACACTTAGAAATGATCCAATACATAACGGCTCGAAAGGGTATGCATTAATCGAAGCAAATAACCAAGAGCATAATTTTATTCTGTGTATTCTGACATCTCGATCGTTGAGATACGATGTTGCGGAGCGGAGTTATTGTCATTTCAATGATCGTGGGTCCAGTTTCAAAAGTGACACTCATCCCTATTGAAAAGCACGAATCTGATCATTCTAAACAGTAATGCAAACCTCTTTCTACAGGATGATTGTCACTTTTAAAACTGGACCCACGACCATTGAAATGACAATAACTCCGCTCCGCAACATCGTATCTTATCGACCGAGGTATCAAAATACGCAGAACAAAATTATGCAATTGGATATTTGCTTCGATTAATGCATACCCTTTCGAGCCGTGACATATTGGATCATTTCTAAGTGTTTCGATACTTTTGTGAGCAGTTTAGCTCCCCAGAAAGTGGTTTTAAATTATATAAACAAGAAAAGTCTTATTATGTATTTATACGTACCTGTGATATTAATGAAAGCTTTGAGTGATAGTGATGATCAAGTTAATTTTCCACTGCTTGAATTTTCAGTTGGAATTAAAGTTTAATGTAAAAGATCTCATTCAATACGGGGCTTGGTGCGCCTCGGTTTAGGAACCGAAAGGAGGACATTCCTCTTCACCAAAGGAGCACCTGCGATGAACGGTGCTGCTGCATACTGTCCATTCCTTTAAAGATGAGTTGACACACCATTTTGCCTGATTATCTGTTCCATAAGACTTTCTACTTTCTACGCGGCAGGCGTATGCTGACGACTTAAAGGGACACTAAGAGATGTGTTGGAGGCAGCGCCCTCAATTATGATAAAAACTGAGATTAGTTTATTTTTATAATTGTATTACATGTATGAACTTAAACCTATAAGGATTAAGAAAAATCAGCTCTCTTTGTACAAGAAAACGTCGATTCAAAAAATGCTGGTCCCGCGGGACCAGCATTTTACGTCCGACAGTATCCCCGTGCAGTACGCGTGATACATAACGCGAACCATATTTGCATAGAGGGCGTTTTTCAATAAATAGCGATGATATTGTTTTAATCTAGTTTTGCTGTGTTTTTTGTTAGTAGAAACAACAATAATGGCGATTTTTAATGTTCATCTTGAATTCTGAAGTAAATTTTTAAACGTTTACACTTTTCAACACCACTTAAAGGTATATTATGTGATCTTTCCTGGGAACGCCCTCAACATCGAAAAAAAAATTGAAAGAAGATTTTCTTGCAGATTTACATTTCTGATCATAAATCGTACATACATTCCAAGTTACAGGGCGATACGATTCCTAATTACTTCAAAATCATGATTTTAGAGTGAAAATAAACTGTCGGATAATCCGACAGTTTATTATTTTCACTCTAAATTCACTCTAAAACCATGATTTTGAGGTAATTAGGAATCGTATCGCTCTGTAACTTGGAATGTATGTATGATTTATGATCAGAAATGTAAATCTGCAAGAAAATCTACTTTCTAAAAAAACGAATAAATAGAGGGCGCTCTCTGGAAAAGATCACATAATATGCCTTTAATGTGCCTTTAAATACTCAGTGCTAGGCAGGGGTACCAAAATATTTAATAAAACATAATACATGTACTGTAAAATTAAAGGTTGTTCTTTTCGTGTGATTAATATATTTGGGCAATTCAATTTTCGTGTGATGAAAACATTATATTTAAGGGCAGGGGTACCAAAATATTTAATACATTACGAACTGTAAAAATAAAAGTTGTAATTTTCATTTGATTAAATCTTCGCGTGATGAAACAATTGGCCGGTTTTATAATATACCGACAAACTAGACCCAGTTGGGTTTTGTCCAAAATCATACAAACATTCAAATTCAACAACCGCGAAAGCCGAGAACCGTGAAAGCAGAGAACCGCTCTAGTTTTAATTGTTTTATAGGTATGTCAACCTTCTATAAATTGGCATAATAATAAATATTCCGTATGATCCGCGGGAACTGGAACGAGTCAGTAAACTCTGTTCATACATTTCACTCGCATTTTACACAATTTTGCCTTTTTGCGGATGTTTCATATTCTTTGGTATGTTATCATGGTTATGTAGTTTTACATGTTGATTTAATATATGCACGGAAACTGAAGTTCAAACTTTGATTTCGACCTCGTTGGCGTAGCCTAATTTATCGCCAAATCGGGTTCGCTCTAGATTTTTACAGTACACTAAAACCGATACGTCGTTGGTGTTTTTTGTGTGTGTTTTTTTCCCTTATACAGCCAGTAGGGAGGTCACGCTGCATGTCATATTTTGTTATATACGCAAGAAAACAATGGAATCTTAGTGACTGCAATATTTGCTAGAAATAGCTTCGGAAAATGGTCTATTTGGGCATCTCAAATACTAAGAAACGTGTTAAAAATCATGTAGAATTTTAGAGGAGGGTCAATAACATCTGCAGAACGATAAAATGAATAGTTTTAAACACGTTTAGTGACCAAATTTATGTCGTACAATGTCGGGAAATTCACGTTTTGACAATCCGTGGTCTTCAAAATTACAGGAATCCTAACTCATTCTAAACCTCACCAAATCATGAAATGAACCCTCGTCTACAAAAAAGTCCATGTACAATTGCTCTATCTGCTTGGAGATAGCGAAGACCACGCAAACATCATAGCTTCATACAACGGAATGAAATCCGCCATAGAGATTAGTGATTACATGGCGAAAATCGTACAGATTTGCACTGCAGACCTCTGTGTAGGGACTGTTGACAATAGCATGACAATAGCAAGGTCGTTTGACTATTGTGTTTGTGCATGTTTGTGACGACTGACCCCGTTTAACAATCTTCATAGCTTTCATATAGGGCTTGGGTGACCTAACTATTGACTGTATAGGATGGGGACAGATAGTGAAACATGCAAAATACCCTATGATGAATAATACCAACTGATGACAAATATCACTAAGTATGATTTGTTGTACTAGGCTCGCTCTCGTTGACGTTTTGGTTTTTTTTTGCTTTTGCTCGGGGTAGTGCTAATTTTTAATAAGCTTATTTTTATTATTTAAAATATAAGTACGACCAACGAGTTATTATAATAACTCTTTTGTAGGGCCTAGTTAGCATAATTTAGTTGTAGTTTACTAGTTAATAGAGTAGTAGCCATATCAAGGTCAATCAATGAGTTATCATACTAGTAAGTAGTATAGGTCAGCCCGGACCTTCAATTTGCCGTTGACAACAAAGCATCAAAATCAATTACTACGCTCTACTCGACCATACAGAAGAACGTTCCTAGTGACCATGTGAGGCTGTGTAAGCGACCGTTGTTTACATGAGCAATATTTCCGCAATTCGCAAAATGTTTCACTCGATGTTCAGACTTTGACCTGTAAAAAACATGTGAAAACTTGCATTATGTGTAAATATGATAACATGAGTATGTAGAGAAATCACTTTGTCAAATATTCTGTTCGATGGTAACATTTCACAGGAGTACAAAAAGGGTTAAATTTTGGCCGTTTTGGTGATGGTGCAATCTGAATTTGTTTGAATTCACGTAGTTTGTGGTCAACGGCATGTGATTGTGACGTCACTCCGGGCTCACCTATAGTTAAAACTCCTTTGACCTTTGCCATGGCTGCCTTGCTTGAAGGCAAAGCTTTGCTAAATGAGTGATGACGTTGGTTAATTTTTCTTTTTTGTTTGCAATGTTAATGTAGGCAAACTAGTCTATCACATCGTGACACTTAACAAATGGGTGTTTCCATTTTATACAGGTACCAGTGGGATATTTGCATTGTCTATATGTGGCCAGTCGCGTCAAAAAGGACATGTTGTCGGCAAACACAGTTGTGAGATAGAGGCCAATATATTTGGTGAAATATAAAAAAAAAAATATATATATATGTTTCTTGAAATCATATCTTGTGATTACAAAGTCCGCTAACCTTTAACATGGTGTCATTTCAAAGCCTAACATTTGCTCTTTCAAGTCATACCAATAACTCGGAATTGACTCAGGCCTCCAACATGTCCATTTTGATGTGACGGGTCACATATGGGTATTTCCACAGTAATGATACCTTTTCTTGTTTGTGGCTCTAAATCTTGTTTCAAATTGATTTTTTAGCTCATATTTGGCCAACACTACTGTAAAGTAGCAGGGAGATAGCGAGCAAAATTTCAGAATCCTAGCTTAATTTTCTTTTTTTGTTTGTACACAAACCCTATGGTAACGGTTGTAACATTTTTTTGACATACATGTTACAACCGTTAACTTTTCAATTTTGACATACAAAATATAAAAGGCTAAATCTTGAAAAGTTGACCATGTATGTGGGTTGTGCATATTTCTTCAGTTGACGGACATCAATTACTTGAAACAAAACCAACTGGGGGTAATTTTGATAAATATCAGGGTCTGGAGAACTGTCCGAATGCGTAAGGCCTAGTAAAAAAATAAACATGTTTCCCGTCCCCGCCCGCCTCCTTTTTGGCCGCCGCCTCCTATTTTTTACTATTTACTATTTCCGAAAATTCTGTAAATTTTTTTTAAAATTTTTTATTTTTAATTTTTATTTTTTAGTGATTGATCCTTTGCCCATAGGAATGGCAGGTGTAATAGAAATGCTGTATTATTTCATAGCATGTTCATGCCATTCATGACACGGGATTATTGACATGGCTTCTCAAATAGTACCATGGGGACCAATACATGTAGGCCTACATCCTTTCGATCAATGATGTTTTGTTCCACATTCAACCTGAAAAATGAAGAAAACATAAAGAAACAATGTGTACTTCGCTCTATATATTAGGTAAACCTTTTCATATTTGTATTCCTCTGGCAATTAGAGTGAAAAAACACAGTCAGTTGCAGTTGGTGACTTTCGACTTGGCGGCCATCTTGAAAAAAATAGCAAAAAATGGGAAAATAGTAAATAGTAAGACCCTCCCTCCTCCTTTTTTTAAAAAGTCCGGACGGGAAACATGTAATTTTTTTTACTATGCCTAACGGGTGTAAGGTATGTCAATGTTACAACCGTTATAAAATTAGTCATGAAATGTCATAAAATGTCATGAAACTTGAAAAAATGACAATATTTCAAAGTCCTTTCCCATTATTCAGGTAGCCTTAATGTGTTGAATTACAAAAATCAAGGAAAGCCCTCCTAACAATTAATATGTAGAAGAGAAGGGGGAGAACACACTCAACAAAGATGAGGGGTCTTACACACTGCACAACATCTACGATCAACTCAATTTTAACTTAAGATAAAGGTTCTGATACTTTTCTCTCTTTGTTTTCTTTATGGTGGTCCCTCTTACAAACAAAACAAACGCCTTCATCAGAGGAGTATGAGGCTTTTAAATGATGTCATTTGTCAATCGTAGGTCTCAATTTATCTCTGTAAATGACAACATTTCTAAGCCTTCTAAGCCTCATCCTCCTCTTGAAGACGTCCCACAATGATCAGTTATTGGATCATTATCATTTACCATGTACACAGCATCGCTCTAATGTAAGGTTTGTATTTCAGAAAGTTGACTTTCGATTGGTCCCACAATTCCACCAATTCAGGTTAGGTATATTTACGTTTATAATCCTAAATACAAAGCAGCTACGTTTCCTACTTTTATAAGCTCCACAGTTTTTGGGCCCATTCTATATGTTGTTGACACACTGTACGATGAAAACACACATAATTGAGGCTTTGCATGTTTAAAGTAGTATTAAGGGTTGTGTTTCCAAATTTCAGCTAATTTAGAGAAAACTATGAGATTGAACATTATTTCGAAACCCTCAATTATGTTTTCAAATGTATAGCCTAGAAGACAGCTGTTGGTAGCAGCTTGAATCCGGGGGGGGGGGGGGGCACTCAACTTTTTTGGGGGTAGGGGTGTGCCGTCCAGGGTTTCAAAAAGGGGGGCTACAGAACTGAACTGAGTGGATTTTATGACGAAAAATAGGGTCTTAGGAACTGATTTTTTCCAAAAGTAGGTCTTGAGAACTGGCCTATAGTTCAATTTTGATTACCAAGATCGCAAATTTGCGAATTTTTTTTTGGTGTAAGAACGCAAAAATTTCAAAGAATTAGGAGGACTTTGGAATGCAAAATGTCGCGATTTTTGAATTTTCAATAAAATTGGGGTCATAAGAATGCAGGCTCAAAAGGGGGGGTCATAAGAGCTAGCAGCAGAAGGTGAAAAAGGGGGTCTTCAGCGCGGCACATACCTATACCCTTTTCCAATGTCAGTGCCCCCCCCCGGGCTTGAATCAGGCTATAATTGTAATCGTTCAGTCCAACGGTAGGACGAAAATAATATGACCTAATTAAAAATTATATGTCAGAAAAACAAACCAATCACATCAGCTGTGGTTGTGAAAGAAAATTGGCTAAATTATGCTTGTGTACATTTGTACATAATTGCTGTATTTAATTTAATTATTGTATAAGTGGACATTTTTCGCGCGATTTAATTTTTGCGCTAAATTTCGCTTTTTTTATAAATTCGCGATTTGAACGTTCATTACATAGACTGTATACAGTCTTGGAGCGTGAAAATTAATGTAGCGCAAAAATGTCCATGTTTACAGTATCCTATTGTTAATCTAACACTAAACAGAAAATGTATCAACATTGTTCTTAAAGGTAGATGACCCGATCACATTTTCGTGACACAGAATTATTTCAAACATACGGAGGTTTTCATATCATATGAAAGCTCGTATTTTTCTCATCATCATACTGAAATTTGACGGCCTAATTCGGTATAATGACAGAGAAATCGACGAAATAGCGTTGAATTACCGCGAATGGTGGTTACCACCGATATAGTTTGTGTACTACTCAATGGGTACAGTTCACAGCATCTTGTGCGTCTAAAATAAGAACCATAATAGCTATGCATCTCAAATTTTGGGACACGACGTTTTTAAGGATGATCTTTCATGTAGAATAGAAAACTTCAAGTTGAAGTTTACAATGTAGCTAGCGAACTGCTATTTTAATATCGATCAGTTGTTTCCTGTTAGTGTTAGTGTTACCCAAATTCATTCAATGGTCTCAAAAAACCATACCCCCCCCCCCCCAAAAAAAAACCACCCAAACAAACCTACAAAAAAACCCAACAAAAACACCCTACACAATAACCCAAATATATCAAAATCAAACCTAATAAATTGATCCTATAATATTTGCAATCTCCCAGAAGTTTGAAACCCGGCCCCTGTTCCATGGGCCTGACCGACTCTAGTCTTTATCATAAAGGCTCTCAGTTCTATTCATTTACTGCTGCGGTTAGAACTTGTTTGATAGGCCTTCTGTGTGGCAAAGTGCATGAATGCACACACTATCGATGTTATTTACATTCATAACATAATTCATGCAACAAAGTCCAATAGTGCATACTGATTTATATAAATACAGTAAATCAGATAAGAAAAGTACATTTCCATGTTGGTTGTTATTCCAAAGCCGGAATTTTACTATAAAGCTGGAAATGGTGTGTTCGTGTTGGGGTGTGTATGTTTGTTAACCTTTGTTCTCCGTTAGTTTTGATCAAAGCGTCACCTTATTTAGGGGTTTAATGAAGTAAGGTGGTAAGCCATAAACCACAGGACCAGAGGTTAATAATGAAGTAATGCCGTTTGTAAGGTAGGGGGTTAATAAAGTAAGCCACAGGAAATAGTTTAGGATAGGCCTACAATAGATAATTATAGAGATGTGGTATAAAAAGCCATATACTTATGTCCGGGACCAGGGGTTAAGTGTGGGAAAGAGAAGAAAAAGAAAAAAAATCAAGTTATCAAAGTGAATAAATAAAGTGAGGTCAATGCAAATCCCTGTCGAAACCCAAATTGATTTACTCATTTTTGGTCTGTTTCTGTCGGCAACTCAGTGTACTGTGTGTACAACTTACAAGTGTACACAAAAATTGTTAATTTTGTAGGTATTTAGTTTCGTGAATCCACACCCCAGGATGGTCGATGGAACTGATCATGAATTTGATTAACTCATCTACACGTTTCATTGTTTTAACTTCCCTTCCAGATGCACCGATATGTACCTTGTGCCTATTCTCTACTAGTTCAATCAGCTTGAAATGAAGACAAGATGGCTGAAGGAAGCGCACCACTTGTAAGTATTCTGTAGGTTAACGGTCAACATAAGTAATGACTTTGACCCACTATTATTGTAAGTATCCCAAACATTTTGATTCTTTTCAACAATTTCCCCAAAAATTTCAATTCTTTTTTTAATAATTTATTCTTCTTTTTTATAATTCAAAAATATTAAAAAAAGAGGTAAACAAACCCCAAATTTGTGTGAACATTTGGGTATGGGGGGGGGGGGGGGGGGGGGGGTGTCGGTCTGAACCATTGAACAGGGTTTTTCTTGTCACCTTATCACAGTCACTTCATTATTCATTAGTCTGAACAACTAATCATGATCACTGACGGTGAAATATTAAGTGAGTTTTTAAAAAATAAAATCAGTTATTCCACCGTCATAGTGCAGGTGATGTTTTTTTAACACTTTTTTATGATGCTATATGTATGCTGTTATTTTGTCAAGCCCTGTGTGGTGTTTACCATTGTATAAATAATGTGTAATACTAAGAGTAGGCATAGCACACATAACATTCAAATGATTGAGACATGTACAAAATTGGATTCAAATGAAAGATTGCAATGAAAGATTTATTTTCCAAAAAGAATTATGACAATCGGTCAATGCATTCTTGTGGTACGGTGTTTTGAGACACTCGGAAAATGGCCGAAAACCTGCCAAAAACAGTAACAATGCCCACAAATATAATTTATCAGGATTTAGAGAGCTCAATTTGTTAATAATGTAACATTCAAAACACCATTTACACATATTTCTTTAACAATTGAATATCTATATACCATGTTAAATTAAAAAAATGGTAAAATTATATTGCATTAAGCTAAAATAACCTAGTGAAATTGGTCATTTTGACCAGTTTTACTGACTGCAATCAAAAAAGTGACTAAGTACAGCTAATTATAAATATGCGTAAATGTTATAAATCCAGATGTGAATGGTGTATTGCAATCAAACTTGGTATTATGGCTAACTGTACGATACCCAATCTTTTAAACTATAATTTAGTTTCATAAGCTCATTAAATATGCAAATTAGCTAATTATCTATTCAAGTCATTGATATGCAAATGAGCAATGTCCGACAATTTTTTTCCCATCATAAGAGTGATCGGTAATAGATATAACATGTATACCCAATTTGATTGACAAATATTGATGGATTTAGAAATTAATCAAGCTTTTCCATTTCTTAAATACCCATATTTAAATTCTCAGTCTTTTCCTCACACGAGGCACTCAAAGGATGCAAAAACTGAGCATATCACTAAATTGATTGAAGTGTTTAGTACAATATCTCAGGTTAGGTTTATTTAAATCGGCCCAATATATTCAAGTTCAGAGCCAATTTCAAAAATGGGTAAAAACAGTCATAACTAAAAAACCTGATGAAAAGTATTTAAACCTGGATCAAGGTTATATAGTCCAAGGTCATGACTACCCATATATGGCAAGCTCACTGCCCTACATGGAGTGCCTCATGTGAGGATAATTAATTTTATATAGGGATGTTTTTCAAAGTGGAGCTGCATACATTACATAAAAAGATTGTTTTGCATAAAGGGCTTACAGACCACTCCTACATGTTACTCATTTTGCATGATTAATTAATCCAAATATTGTATGGCTGTCTTCATGACTTGGATTAGTGCATCCATGCACACCAATTGAGGCAACAATACAAACTACATTCCACATCGTGAATAGCCATCCATTCAATAATGCAAAATGAGTAACAGGTAGAAGGGGATGTAGGCCTTTATGCAACACAGCTCTTCATATGTTGTTGTTCACTGGTGTAATGCTCCCAGTGGCAGACTCTGTGTGTGTGCATTATGCCTACTAAGAGTGCTATATATAAATAAACTCATTGTTATGTTATGTTATGTTATGATAATGAACTGGTGGGAATTTAACTAGATATGACAACATTCACAATTTTACATACTCTCGAAACGGTTTTTGTGTTTCCTTGTTTTGCTAACATAACCATTACTTCTTTAGCCTAATTGTACAGGGTGGTTCAAAAAAAGTTAACCCATTTTGGCATCAATTTCCGGTTCAAACAAGGGGGAAAAAGTGGGTCGGTCGGTCAATTGCCTTTTTTTCTTCATTTTTTCATTTTTGTTGTTGCCAGACACTTTGGAGTTCTATTCTTAAGCTTTCCTTTTCTTTAGAAGAAAAAAGACTATACAATTTTGTTTCAATTGCTCTAATGTTCTTATACGTTAAGCTTTCCTTATACGTTTTATACAATTTTATTTCAATTGCTCTAACGTTCTTATACGTTTTAAAGGAGGGGTCCTGCAAGCATAACACAATGCATTATATGTTAGACGAATAGTTATCGATCCCAAATCGCATAGTTATATAGATCAAAACATCATACTTATGACAAAAATGAATAATAACTGCCATCTCTCAACATGCAATTTTTAAAATTCGCGGCAAGCGAAAGTCCCAGTGGGCAAATACGAGCACCAATAGACATGACGTCAGCGACACCAGGTCTTTTGATTGCCGCGAATTTTAAAAATTGCATGTTGCGAGATGGCAGTTATAGTGTTATGCTTGCGGGACCCCTCCTTTAATAGTACCATATCAAACAAATCTGAAATGTTTAAAATCTAGGTGAAAGCACATGTGTTGAATGCAAGGGTGACAGGGTTGCAGGCTGTACGTAGTACAAAACCCTCAGACCAAGTTAATGTCCTGTTTATCCCTAGATTGTGCCAAGACCTATTTTCCGGAAAAAAACATCACAGAACTTTACCAATAAAACCATCGAAAATTTGCTTCCATTTTTATTCTATTTATAGCGTTCATCAATGTCCCAGAAGTCAATGTCATCTTTTCATGCCGACCCAGAGATGGAAACAAATATCGAGAAGATGTTTGAGGGACCGAAACGATTTCACATTCCCGATACAAGTGTGGAGTGTGAGCCGCATCATCATTACGACGAGAGGGATTACATGAGTAAGTACTGATATTAAGGGGCTGTTCAGATAAATTATAGGGGTTCAGCGTGTTTGAGGAGGGACCGACCAGATTTCACATTCCCGACACAAGTGTGGAGTTCGAGCCGCACCATTATTATGACGAGAGGGATTACATGAGTAAGTACTGATATTGAGGGCTGTTCAGATAAACCATAGGGGTTCAGCGTGTTTGAGGAACCAACCAGATTTCACATTCCTGACACCAGTGTTGAGTGTGAGCCGCATCATCATTACAACGAGAGGGATTAACATGAGTAAGTACTGTAGGGACTGTTCAGGTAAATTATAGGGGTTCAGCGTGTTTGAGGAGGGACCGAAACGATTTCACATTCCCGATACAAGTGTGGAGTGTGAGCCACATCATCATTACGACGAGAGGGATTACATGAGTAAGTACTGATATTGAGGGACAGTTCAGATCAATTATAGGGGTTCAGCGTGTTTGAGGAACTGACCAGATTTCACATTCCTGACACAAGTGTGGAGTGCGAGCCGCATCATCATTACGACGAGAGGGATTACATGAGGTAAGTACTGATATTAAGGGGCTGTTCAGATAAACCATAGGGGTTCAGCGTCTTTGAGGAACCGACCAGATTTCACATTCCTGACACAAGTGTGGAGTGCGAGCCGCATCATCATTACGACGAGAGGGATTACATGAGTAAGTACTGATATTAAGGGGCTGTTCAGATAAATTATAGGGGTTCAGCGTGTTTGAGGAGGGACCGATCAAATTTCACATTCCCGACGCAAGTGTGGAGTGCGAGCGGCATCATTATTATGACGAGAGGGATTACATGAGTAAAAAAATATCAAGTACTTTGATTTAGGGCCCGATCAGATAAACCATGGGGTTCAAGGTGTTTGAGGGACCGACCAGATTTCATATTCCAGCTACCAGTGTACAGAGAGCGAATCACATCATAACTTGATGAATTACGTGAGTAAACACATGCTCTGCCTATCACTCCCAATAGGCCATGTTTAACTTGTGATTACAAATAGTAATTGATTACCCCCTCCCCTATAGGGGTTAAATACATGGCCACATCTGTGAATATCAAAAGACAAAAAACAAAAACTATTCCTTTAAACACTAAACTAGTGTACACACCATGTCCTTTGTTCTTTTTTTTACAGGTCATCGCAATGTCGATCTACACACGCATCACCCTCTCAGTCCCATCTCTCGCAAAGAGTCCAAATCCTCTTTGAAACATCGTCATTCCGCCGCCTCAATGGCCGGCGGAACTATTCCCGGGTCGTCAAGTTCCCCAAGAATGCTTGCAGGAACTCCATCGCACTCCTCGACAAAGTTGGCGGAAGGATCTCGCTCGTCGTCTAAGTTGACAGATGGGAAGTCGAGCGCCTCCAAGTTGGCGCCGGATGAGACTGATGATGGGGTTAAAACACAGCCGGCTGTGTTGGTTACCGATATCGATCTGATTGAGGATGAGGATGATAAGGAAAAGGATAAAGTTCGGAAAAAAGCTGCATTGGTAAGAGCACTATAAATATATAGACGCTGGAAGAAAATGCAATCTTGCCTTTCACAGTGCTTTTCACAGCGCATTTCTCGCTTTTGGTAGCATTTCTTGCTTTCTTAAAAACGTCTGTGATTTCATGGAATCACAAGTTACATACATCCTAGGCTATATGCATGAACGTTATGCTGACCCTAAAATAATTAATCGATGAACTATGTGAATAGAACCAGGGGTAGTGACTCAAATTGCAGATTGAAAGCTACTTACATTTTTCTGTGCGCATATCTTTGGTGGCGCTGTGTTCGTTGTTTGTCGTCTGCTTTAGGTATAGACTTAATAAGTTTACGCAGAATTGTTGGAAAAATTCCAAACAAATGGTGCGGTTTTGAAAGGTATGATAAAAGGTTTTTTACAAGCCTGAAATATAATACTTCCAAGTTTCATTGTTTATTTTATGCATTTGAATTCATTTTATCACTTTACACCATACCGTCATTGTTTGTGTCTGACGGACTTGATGTAAGTCTACATAATTACATTGCATTTTGTTGACGTGACCTTATTTGTGGGGCTATAATATATCTCCAATATGAAAAATTCACCATGTGGTGGGTTTTTACAGATCGCATCACATATTTCCTTGTTTTGCTAACATATAGCCATTATTTCTTTAGCCTAAAAAAAGCTTAAGTGATAGGGTCACTAAACCTGTATGTAGCACATCCACCCTATTGTCCTCAACTTTCGGTTTTGTTATTAACACTTTCCACGCGGCTATTAGGTTTATCAATCATATACTAAACAGATTTTTCAGAAACCATTCCCAAATTTCAAAGGATTACTGAACCAATACAAGGCATGTTTGTACTAATTTTAATACTGTATAATTTTAATGCATTTCTCACAGTGATTCCAAAGAATGGTGATAAAATTCAATAATTTTGACATTTTTGAAACATTTTTCTGACATTTTAGAACTGTCGTCAGCAGACGACTGCCGCGTGGAATGTATTAAAAGTATCCCAACTAGTATATTTGTCTAAAGTGTCTGTGCCCGATTAAATAATTTTTGAGTCATATAATATTGTAGGAGTGGGCTATAGAGGGTCATTTTTAGGTCATAGTTTCAGATCACGCTTGCTACATGATTATTTGATAACTTTATGCGTAGCCTACTGACAACATTTTCAACAACAAAAATGAAAAAAAATGCGAAATCCAGGGTGCCCCAGCCAAAAAACCACAACAAGTCTGCCATTTTGGAAAAAACAGTCTTTTGATCATAACTCAGTCATTTTTTGTCTAATTTATTTGATTTTGGTGGCAATACCCATGTTTAAGGTACAATATGTCATTCTATGTTGGTTTCGTCTCATATAACCTCTTTGTTTTCTTGTAATAGCTGATTTTTGGTCAAATTTGGACTGTGAGGGCGCTTTGCAAAAAAAGTAGCTATCGCATTAATAAAAATGAATTTGAATACATGAAATATGTTAAGAGTGTGTCAAGAAACATTGTCTGAAGATGTGAGAATGTCACCTCATTTCATTTTACCGTGGCATCCATTTTAAAATCACAAGAACACGTTAAAAGCACTTCCATTGGATAGTACAGGGGTCAACGAACTTTCATGAGTGTGTGTTTCAATGGAGACAATTCAAAGATGTTCAGAATGGTGTAGCTTCAAAACAACAAATGGTATTTTACTCAGATTCTCGGGAAATGTCTAAAATGTAACTCGATCCTATCATATTTCAACATTAGAATTTGAGATGCTTCGATGCAAAAAGGAATTTTTTAAATAGCGCCCCACAGGGCTATTTTCACTAAAAATGCCATTTTTCAGGAAAACGAAACATCGTCATGCGATAAAAGTTGCATAAGATTATTCCATGTCCCAACAAACATGGGTATTTCTACCAAAATCAAATTGATTGGACCAAAAATGATTTATTTATTTAATCAAAATACTGCTTTTCCAAAATGGCCGACTTTTTGTAGTTTTTTGGCCGGGGCACCCTGGATTTTGCATTTTTTTTCAATTTTGTTGTTGAAAATGTTGTCAGTACGTAGAAAGTCATCAAAAAATCATGTAGCAAGCATGATCTGAAACTATGACCCTCTATAGCCCACTCCTATGAATACGTAGCCCCGGGGAGAAAGGGATTAAAAAGTGATGCATGCTTTATACTTAGGCCCCCAAAAAAGAATACTAATGTCTCAGCAGCCCGCACGCATTGCTTTTAAAACCAGTGTTATTCAATTAGGATACTGTAAAACCACTTAATTTCGCGAGGTATTTAATTTTGCGAAATTTGCAAAGACCTTAAATTTGCGAATTTATATCTCCACAAAATAAACCATGGTAAATGCTTAGAGGAGAATCAAATTTTGGAATCCCGAAATTAAATCATCACAAAAATGTTGGATGTCGGTATTTCACAAAATAAAGAACCTGCAAAATGTTTAAAGTGTTTTACAGTATCTGTTCTACCAGAAAGCGGTTTTAAATAATAATGTCAAGGGTTTAGTGCAACAAAGGGATATCTGCAATAGCTGCCATATGTTATGGGTGCTTTAAAGATATACCCTTATGAAAACACGATCTAACAAATGGCAGCCATTGCAGCTAGCCCTTTGTTGCACTAAACCCTCGATGTGTACATTTGATTCATTATAGCTAAAAGAAGGATCTGAAAATATTAAACATTGTGTTTTTACTGTTCTTTAATTTCATGTTTCAGCATATGATTGATTTAATACACAAACGCTGAGACATGATTTAATCCCTTTCAACTATGACCAAGGATTTGATTGCCATTTCATATAAATAGACAATGCAAATAATAAGAACATAATTTTAAATTAACTGTACCGTACATTTTTGGCTATGCAGGCTATTTGTGAAAATTCTGTAAAAAGTAACCCTTTTAGTTTGTTAGTGCATTTTATTTTACCTTTGGCAAATATTTTCTTGGAGGGCTATTTTGTAAAAACTGGGGCTAATCGCCCTTCGCTCCTGTGTATATTTGAGCCCTGAAACACATTCTTGATCGGCGTGCAGGTTTCCATATAGGAGCGTGGTTTATCTCAAATTAACAACGCTTTGCTGCAGTACTGTACTTAACACTTTCCACACGGCTATTAGTTTTACCATATACAATACATATTTTCCAGAAACATGTCCCAACTTTCAAAGCCTATCTCAAGAATGACTGAACCCATACTATAGGCATGTTTGTACTTATTTAATGCACTTCTCACAGTGATTCCAAATATATGGTAATGAAATATAATTATTTTGACATTTTTGAAACATTTTGTGAAATTTTGGAATTTCATCTGCAGACGCCTGCTGCGTGGAAAGTGTTGAGGTATAGGGGGGTGTTGAATTCTAGTTGCATGGCCCTGAATCCCAATTGAAAGGGTAAATGGATGCCGATATGTTGTGCAATTTGTTGTCCTAAAGGAGGCTCGCACATTTTGAACTGACTAAACAATAGTATCTACCTTCCTTTATTCATTATAGTTCACCATAGGAGATGACGATGAAGATATCGAGGTGCGCCCAGTACAAGAGGAACTTCCTCAAGAAGATGAGAGTAAAATGGAGGATAAACACAGCAAGAATCGTCATGAGAAGTAGGTGTTTAAATAAGCCGCACAAAAAAAACCCCACAAAAGTATCATTTTAATACATGGGAGGACCTTTACAGGTAGGGCGGGTCAACAGATTCTATTTTTATTTATTACTGTTTGTATGTGTGGGTTTGTTTCTGTTAATTTGTGGTGGAGGTTTTGCGTGCGTTTCACCCTAAAAAATCATTGGGCCATATTCTCGTACTAAACATGGTTTTAGCTTGAAACCGTGACTAACTTAACTTGTGTCTAAATTAAACGTGATTCAATCTTTTAAACGATGTGTTTAACAAAACCTGCTTTTAAATCTGCATCTCATCCCCAGAGTGACCATATCGACCATATTCCTCAAATGCATGTGTATTTCTTAAAACTGCACGATCTGCATGTCAGCTTGCACCAAAGCCAAGTTAAGTAATCATTCAAGGCATACAGTTGGTGTATGAGTATAGTTAAACACTACCCCCATACCCATGTTTAACGTTAGACACTTTACAGTGAGTTAGCCGCGTGCTAAAGTTAAACAAATTTTCGAGAACTACGTTTAGTGTCTATAATAAAAATGCGGCTCACACTCAACACTGGTGTCGGGAATGTTACATCTGGTCGGTTCCTCAAACAGTCCCTTAAAAGTTAAATGTGTGTTTATCTTAAAACCATGTTTAAATACGTACGAGAATATGGGCCATTACATGTAGTTTGATTTTTTTAAATCTTTTTTCTTTTAAAATTTAAACTTTTTTAACACATTATTCAAAGTGATTAAATCATGTTTAAGCATATTAGATCACCAACATACAAAGGCGTTTGCGTAGTCTGCATGGTTTGTTTCACTATGAGTTTATCTTGTACACAATTATAGCTAGGATCTACGCTAACAAAATCAGGTACCTGACAAACAATAATTTTGTTAAAGAATAGCTTTCTTTAATAGAATACTTTCCCAGAAACCACTATTCCCAAAATAATGTATTTTTGTGAAACCGGCCAGGAGTGACTCCCGTTGTTTAATGAGTTATTGTTTTATATACATGCACATAATTACTGCGTGGATCATTGACTATGAAAATTCCAAATCTGTATGGTTTCCAAAACAATGTGACAAAAATAGTCATATAGTTTGAAGGAAACCATATACAATCTTGTGATTCTTTTTGTCGATAATACCAAACAAATACAGCTATTACGATTTATTTCATTTTCATTGAATTGTATTTGACCTTCCATCCCTACCTCCCCATATTCAGTTTCCTATTAAAGGGTTGTAGCTTCCATTAATTTGATATATAATTCATGCTGTATATTTTTGTGGTCAGGTTCCCAACAAATATTGGTTCAAATTTTCCTCGACTAATAAGCTTATCGTGTCTTTTCTGTAAAATGTACAAATCTTGCAGGGGTCATCACAAGCATCACCATCACCATCACCACCACCATCATAGAGAGCATCTTACACCTGCCGATTTGAATTCAAGAAAGCGCATAGGTAGCCATGTAAACCTGGGGGATGATATTATGCTTCGAAGAGTACCCACAGAACCCGAAGAGGCAATGACGCTTCATATGGTGGACCTTGAAGATATCGCATGTAAGATTTGTACCCTTGCTACATTTCCTCCTGGCTCCCTTCCCCTCATGCCGATTTTGAATTCAATAAAGCGCCAAGGTAGCCATATGAACCTGGCGGATGATATTATGCTAGGTAGAGTACCCACGGAACCCGAAGAGATAATGACGCTTCATATGTTGGACCTTTAGGATATAGCATGTAAGATTTGTACCTTTGCTACATTTCCTCCTGGCTCCTTCCCCATCCCACCCCTCCTGCTGGTTTGAATTCAAGAAAGCGCCAAGGTAGCCATGTACACCTGGGGTGATATTATGCTTCAAAAAGTACCAACGGAACCCGAAAAGGCAATGACGATTCATACGGTGGACCATGAAGATATCGCAGGTAAGATTTGTATGCTTGCTACATTTCCTCCTGGCTTCCTTCCCCTACACTTCCTGTCGATTTGAATTCAAGAAAGTGCCAAGGTAGCCATGTCAACCTGGAGATAATATAATGTTGCGTAGAGTACCCGCAGAACCTGAAGAGGCAATGATGCTTTATATGGTGGACCTTAAGATTTGCACCCAGGCTACATTCTACTATACATATGATCAAAAGTGCTGAAATTGCAAGCAATTTATTTCCTTTTATATAAACCCTATACCTCCAAATAAGTGTTGGGCCTTTAATATTGCACTTCTGTTTGTATCATGTACAATAGCTCATCGTCTGGGCGACATCCCATCAATGGCCCGACCGAGGATGGGCAGAAAAGTCAACTCAATCATCCACGTGGCACGCTCAAGACACTCCTCCGGCGCCTCTCTCGCGTCTTCCTTGTCATCCACCGTCTCCGCACAAGATGGTACCAAACCAAAGAAGGAGGCCAAGTTCGGCGGCAGGAGGCGATCGTCGGAGGGGAAGTTCAAAAGTCGGAAGATTTCCAAGACCAAGAAGGTGTACGACCACAGGCCGCATGAGGTATGAATCATATTTTTTAAATGATTTTATTTTAGAAATGCCTCTTCATTGGCCATGGGGTCGCTGCAATTTCATGAGACAATGAGGCGAAGGCCTTTTTAAAGAAGATTTCTCCAAGGTGACAAGAAAAAACACCATGTTTTACAGTCACAGACCTCTCAGGTAGGGTCGGTCAGTTGGGCATTTTTTTTAAAAGGTTTTTATTTATTTTTTTTGAATCTGGGAATTTTGGTAAATTTTCTAAATTTTCAACATAACAACAAAAATGCAAACATTTTCCAAAAATGTTCAACCAATTTTGGGGTTGGTCCCCATCACTAAAATAGAACCTGGGAAGTACAGGGAATCCCAAAAGTTTTGAAACCTTTTCAAAACTTTATATCATCTTTTTCCAAATATATGTTCAATTTGGTACTGCGACTTATTTTATGAGAGATACACATCTTGAAATGGTTTCGAAACTTTTGGAACACCCTGTACAAAGAATGCAAAGTTGACGGAATAGAGTTAGCTAAACCTCTATAATTACTCTACCCTTGATGATTAATTAACAGATCTTTGTTGAACTGGACGAGTTGTACAAGGGCGAGGGCCACGAAATGGAGTGGAAGGAGAAGGCTCGTTGGATCAAGTTTGAAGAGGATGTGGAAGAGGGCACGGACAGATGGGGTAAACCTCACGTCGCCTCCATGAATTTTCACAGCCTTGTGGAATTGAGAAAGCACCTTGAGCATGGTAAGTGTTCCCCAAGGATCAATGCTTGGTCCTGCGATTTTATTGTATATGTTATAGACATATTGAATATATACCATGTGTAGCATTGCAGAATTTTCACAGCCTTTTGGAATTTAGTAAGCAACTTGAGCATAGTAGGTGCTCCCCAAGGATCTATGCTTGGTCATATGATTTAAGTATCAGTTATAGACATATTGGGTGGACCATGTGTAACATTGCAGACATTTGTTGAATTGAGGAAGCACCTTGAGCATGGTAAGTTTTCAACAGGTACCCTAAAGATCTAGGATGGGTCCTGTGACTTTTATTGTTTGTATATAGACAGATAGGGTAAACCTTTTGTAGTATTGATGAATTTCCATAGCCTTGTTGAATTGAGAGAGCATCTTTAGGGTAGTAATAAGTGATCATATTTATCTGAATTGTTATCAAACTATGTGCCAACTCGCACTCTGCGTTCTGGACAAATGCAACTTCTTCAAGAAACTATATCTAAGCGCTCTTGGGGAGACAGATCTTTTGCTGTTGCAGCTCCACGTCTCTGGAATGAACTTCCTATCCATGTTAAAACTGCAAACACTGTTACAATCTTCAAAAAACTGTTGAAAACACATCTGATGTCTGAGACATTTTGTACTAATTAAGTAGTTTTATTGTTTTTTACCGTTTTTTATTATATTGTATTTTATGTTTGTGGATTGAGCGCTCTTATTTAGAGTGGATATGTGCCTTGTCACTATTATTATATTATTATTATTAGTGCGAAAATTCCCACATAATTAATGTGTGCCTGATGTGACCTTTAACACTTCATCCCATTTTTCCTCCAGGATCAGTACTACTGGACTTGGAAGAGAACGAACTATCCGACATCTTTCACCGGATCGTCGATAACCTCATCACATCTGACCAGGTATCGGAAAATAATCGCGGAGAGGTCATGAGGTCATTGCTGCTGAAACACAAGTAAGATTTTAATTTAATCTCGTGGTCAATCAATAATTGATTACTATATTATGTGATGCGATCAAGCAAAGTGATCTGAAGTCGAAAATTTCTTATTTTGAATTTTTTCTTGAGATTATTTATTTGCAAAGCTACATTTTGCAGAAAATCCTGTTACAAGTGGACACTTAATTACCAAAGATATGGGCTATGAAGAGTTTTCAAAACAATGAAAAACTAAAGGATTTCATTCATTATTTGGTTATATCTCGAAATCAATATTCCCGACGGCCGACTCATTTTGCTTGATCACATCACATATTAGAACCAATTAAAAGAAGCTATCAAATTGAGAGGTATAAATATTCACGACTTGCGACTCATTTTGTTTGATTTAATTACATAGAACTAGTTAAAATTAGCTATCAACTATGTTAATGAACAGTTGTTTGGAGGGTACTTGGGTAAGGCTTAGGTCGATATGCACAAAGTAATAAGTCACACTGGGGCTATAACTTAACACTTTCCATGCGGCATGGGTCTGCAGTCGATAGTTCCAAAAAAAAAATCAAAATGTTTCAAAAATGTTACAATTATTGAATGTTATCACCATATTTGGAATCGCCACTAGAAATGCTCTAAAATAAGTACAAACATGCCTAGTATTGGTTCAGTAGGATCCTTGAGATAGACCATGAAAGTTGGGAAAGGTTTCTGAAAAATCTGTTTTGTATGGTCAAACCAATAGCTGCGTGGAAAGAGCTAAGACCTGGTCTGAATAATGAATAGTCCTTCCTAAAGGACCACTTTATTCTTGTCTTCTCCCTCACAAAGTCTAAAAGTAAAATCGGAATTTAATAGGCTAACACCAACATGTATTGCAAATTTTGAGGTCCATAATAATAATGCAGAATTAGTTTATCTAAACATAAAAAATCCTTTCTGGGAGGACTAATCTTCACTAAGGTCAGGTCTTAAGTGAGACCAGGGCCCTGCATAAAAGTTAAGATTATTCTAAAGTGACCTTAGGAAGAATTATTCTTAATTCTTCTTAGGCATGATTAAGAAGAATACACTGAGCCAAAAAAGAAACTTATAAAAAAAAAAACTTATACGATTTTAACAGATCACCAAATAATATTCTGTGCATGGAAATGTACCAAATTTGGATACAATATTACTGCAATGTATCGCTTCAAATGGCAGTCAATAACCAATTGTTTGCTTCAATGACACAAGAGAAATGTGCACTGCCCTATGGTGATCTGTTAAAATTTTATAAGTTTCTTTTTTGGCTCAGTGTATATTGGATTCTTCCTGAGTTGAGCTTTATGATGAAGGGCCAAGTTCGAAAGATTGACCTAGGATCTAGCTATGTCATGAAAATCAACTCGCAAATTCTTAAAAATCTTCTATATAAGAAAAGTTCAAGACTTACAAAGAATAGCTCTACTTAAGATGAATATTAGTAAAATGTTAAGGTCGGTATACAAAAAAAGTTAGACCAGGGTCCGATTGAATAAAACATAAGAAAAAACCACATTTTTCAGCGAGTCAGATGCGTATTTACGTTAAACATGTTTTCGAGGAATGATGGGGTTTAAGTAATTAAATGTGTGTTTAGATTATTGGTATGAAAATTTTCTCATTGCAGACACGTTCACGAGAGACACGGGTTGTTAAGAAACATGTCTCAGATAAGCCTAGGCTCCTTGAGTAAGGACCACAGCACACCAAAGCATTCTCAGTCAGAAGCTAACTTCCGGTAAGTACACAGGTTGTTAAGAAACATGTCTCAGTTTAGTATAGGCTCCTTGAGTAAGTATCACATCACATCAAACAAAGCATTCTCAGTCAGAAGTTAACTTCCGGTAAGTGTATCGGTTGTTAAGAAACATGTCTCAGATTAGTCTAGGCTCCTTGAATAAGGATGGCCAATTTTTCAGATATTTTGTGATATATTCATATTTCATTCCAATGACAAGCTAATGTGTTCCTCTTTCCAGTGATGCCTCATTTGTAGCAATCACTTATTTCAGTGCTAAGCAACCTGTTTGAGATTGTGGGGAGGTCTCATTCCAAATATTCCAAATTTACCACTTATTCATACTCAAAAGAACAAATCTATCGTCTGTTCAATGAAGTATTACAGTGTAGAGTCATTGACTTCTGAGGACAAAATAGTGTTTATTTTGGCACATTCAGATCGAGACCATCCTACATTCACACGCAAGTGGCTGAGCACTGAAATAAGTGATTGCTACAAATTGGGTATTATTGGTAACATCAACACATCAGCATTTCATTGATATGTAACACAAATAATAATAATAATAATAATAATAAACAGGCATTTAAAAGACGCATTCAAACCGCAAGGAAACTCAATGCGCCAGACCATGAAGGCATTTGTAAGTTATAAGCAGCATCTTGTATTCAATGCGTTCGGTGATTGGCAACCAGTGAAGGTCTCTCAATATGTCACTGACATTGTTGCGTTTCATCGCAGTGAGCCTAGCCGCAGAATTCTGTATAAATATAAATATATCAAAAAATGTACAAAAATTCACTCTTGGAAAACATTTACGAACTTTTGTTGATGCGTTTATAATAACTGTATATTAAGTACAAATCTTTTGGGGCGACGATTTCAGGTAGATTTCAGGTAGGGTCGGTCCGTCTGCCCTTTTTTCCTCAAAATGTTTGGGGAAATTGTCAACACTTTTGGGCACTACACTGTATGAAATACTTAAACGGGAAATTTCACACACATGAATGTTGTTGTTTTAAACATCAAACCCATTGTCGATTTTCGCACCATATTTGGTAATCATCATACCTCTTGATAGATTTATTCCCATAACCTCACCACAGGAGTTTGTTCCCAAAACCACACCACAAATCTGCACCACATGCAAAACCACGACACAAAACCACAACACAAAACCATACCACAAAACCACACCATACCACAAAACAAAACAACACCACAAAACAATACCACAAATTACTACCACAAAACACCACCAAAACTACACCACAAAACAATACCTCAAATCTGCACCACAACACCCCACCACAAACCCACACCACAAAACCACACCACAAAATCACACCAAACAACCACACCACAAAACAACACCAAAAAACCACACCACAAAACCACACCCATATAGGAGCACATCAAATTTAAGATCTGCATTTATGTATGTCTTCAAATGTTTGCAGGGTAATGCACCAGATTACGTTACAAACTTTCTTTCTCATAAAGTCAAACCTGCCACTGGACCTATTACCCGTTCATCATTGGACATTTCTCTTCTCACTTTTCATATGGGGATAATTTGTTCTATGTTTCTGCCCCGTCACTGTGGAGCAGCCTCTCTCAATTCGCTCAATCCAGATCCTGTATGGAGAAACACAGTTTCTTCCCCAATCTGTGGTCTGCTAGCCTGACACACAAGGAACCTTTCAAGAAACTTACCCCATCTCCCCTTTATTTTAGAGATCTTCATGTTTTGTTCATTTTTGACACCCTTATTTCTCTCAATTCTCTCAATTCAGATCCTTTCGGGTGAAACATGGTATCTTCCCAAATCTGTCGTCTGCTAGCCTGACACACAAGGAACCTTTTAAGAACTTACACCATCTCCCCTATATTATAGAGATCTTCCCCGGTTGTTCATTCTTGACACCCTTATTTCTCTCAATTCTCACAATTCAGATCATTTAGGGAGAAACATGGTATCTTCCCAAATCTGTCGTCTGCTAGCCTGACACACAAGGAACATTTTAAGAAACTTACACCATCTCCCCTATATTATAGAGATCTTCCTGTTTTGTTCATTCTTGACACCCTTATTTCTCTCAATTCTCTCAATTCAGATCCTTTATGGAGAAACATGGTATCTTCCCAAATCTGTCGTCTGCTAGCCTGACACACAAGGAACATTTTAAGAAACTTACACCATCTCCCCTATATTATAGAGATCTTCCTGTTTTGTTCATTCTTGACACCCTTATTTCTCTCAATTCTCTCAATTCAGATCCTTTATGGAGAAACATTGTATCTTCCCAAATCTGTCGTCTGCTAGCCTGACACACAAGGAACCTTTTAAGAAACTTACACCATCTCCCCTATATTATCTATAGAGATCTTCTTGTTTTGTTCATTCTTGACACACCCTTATTTCTCTCAATTCTCTCAATTCAGATCCTTTAGGGAGAAACATGGTATCTTCCCAAATCTGTCGTCTGCTAGCCTGACACACAAGGAACATTTTAAGAAACTTACACCATCTCCCCTATATTATAGAGATCTTCCTGTTTTGTTCATTCTTGACACCCTTATTTCTCTTAATTCTCTCAATTCAGATCCTTTATGGAAAAACATGGTATCTTCCCAAATCTGTCGTCTGCTAGCCTGACACACAAGGAACATTTTAAGAAACTTACACCATCTCCCCTATATTATAGAGATCTTCCTGTTTTGTTCATTCTTGACACCCTTATTTCTCTCAATTCTCTCAATTCAGATCCTTTATGGAGAAACATTGTATCTTCCCAAATCTGTCGTCTGCTAGCCTGACACACAAGGAACCTTTTAAGAAACTTACACCATCTCCCCTATATTATCTATAGAGATCTTCTTGTTTTGTTCATTCTTGACACACCCTTATTTCTCTCAATTCTCTCAATTCAGATCCTTTAGGGAGAAACATGGTATCTTCCCAAATCTGTCGTCTGCTAGCCTGACACACAAGGAACATTTTAAGAAACTTACCCCATCTCCCCTATATTATAGAGATCTTCCCCGGTTGTTCATTTTTGACACCCTTATTTCTCTCAATTCTCTCAATTCAGATCCTTTATGGAGAAACATTGTATCTTCCCAAATCTGTCGTCTGCTGGCCTGACACACAAGGAACCTTTTAAGAAACTTACCCCATCTCCCCTATATTATAGAGATCTTCCCCGGTTGTTCATTCTTGACACCCATTTCTCTCAATTCTCTCAATTCAGATCCTTTAGGGAGAAACACAGTATCTTCCCAAATCTGTCGTCTGCTAGCCTGACACACAAGGAACCTTTCAAGAAACTTACCCCATCTCCCCTTTATTTTAGAGATCTTCATGTTTTGTTCATTTTTGACACCCTTATTTCTCTCAATTCTCTCAATTCAGATCCTTTATGGAGAAACATGGTATCTTCCCAAATCTGTCGTCTGCTAGCCTGACACACAAGGAACCTTTAAGAAACTTACCACACCGCCCCTATATTATAGAGATCTTCCTATTTTGTTCATTCTTGACACCCTTATTTCTCTCAATTCTCTCAATTTAGATCCTTTATGGAGAAACATGGTATCTTCCCAAATCTGTCGTCTGCTAGCCTGACACACAAGGAACATTTTAAGAAACTTACACCATCTCCCCTATATTATCTATAGAGATCTTCCTGTTTTGATCATTCTTGACACCCTTATTTCTTTAAATTCTCTCAATTCAGATCCTTTATGGAGAAACATGGTATCTTCCCAAATCTGTCGTCTGCTAGCCTGACACACAAGGAACCTTTTAAGAAACTTACACCATCTTCCCTATATTTTAGAGATCTTCTTGTTTTGTTCATTCTTGACACCCTTATTTCTCTCAATTCAGTTAATTTAGAGAGGAACATGGTATCTTCCCAAATCTGTCGTCTGCTAGCCTGACACACAAGGAACCTTTTAAGAAACTTACCCCATCTCCCCTATATTATAGAGATCTTCCCCGGTTGTTCATTTTTGACACCCTTATTTCTCTCAATTCTCTCAATTCAGATCCTTTAGGGAGAAACACAGTATCTTCCCAAATCTGTCGTCTGCTAGCCTGACATACAAGGAACCTTTTAAGAAACTTACCCCATCTCCCCTATATTATAGAGATCTTCCCCGGTTGTTCATTCTTGACACCCATTTCTCTCAATTATCTAAATTCAGATCCTTTAGGGAGAAACACAGTATCTTCCCAAATCTGTCGTCTGCTAGCCTGACACACAAGGAACCTTTTAAGAAACTTGCAACTGAACCGGGCAACCTGAGTGTGCATTTTGCTAATGGTGCTAATGAGGTAAACAGTCAGCTTAATTTATAACAGTTTTGCCAGATATATTGATGGTTTTGTTAATAGAAAATGTTGAGGTGAACAATAGCTACATGTAACAAAGAAGCTATGCAAAGATGATGAAAGATGCCTTAACTACCAAACTGGAATAAATATATTTATTTTGTATTCAGAATAAATATAATGTGGTATTTTTGTGATTGAATGTATTCCTCCAATTTTAAAGCAAAATTCTGATTGGTACATTCCCTCAGCTTATTACGGAATGAACATCATTGTCAAATTTGGTTCATTTGCATTTTAAATATCAGGAATTAGTAAATGTTTGAAGTTACAATAATTAAAGGTAGATGACCCGATCACATTTTCGTAACACAGAATTATTTCAAACTTACGGAGATTTTCATATCATATGAAAGCTCGTATTTTTCTCATCATCATACTGAAATTTGACGGCCTAAATCGGTATAATTACGGAGAAATCGATGAAATAACGTCGAATTACCGCGAATGGTGGTAACCACCGATATTGTTTGTGTACTACTCAATGGGTACAGTTCACAGCATCGTGTGCGTCTAAAATAAGAACCATTAGAGCTATGCAACTCAAACTTTGGAACACGACTTTTTTAAGGATGACCTTTCATGTAGAATAGAAAACTTCAAGTTGAAAATCGGAACATCTACCTTTAACAGTTAGTGTATTATTTACACATTATTTTCCACAGTTTTATTTAATTTGTTCTCACATTATTTTCAATGGGCAACAGATCATGATGCCAATTAAATGGCTCCCTGTCAACACCAATCTCAAGTCTGGTTATTTCTGTGTTTACTTTCCAATGTTGTAATTAATAAAGGGATTTGATCAGTTTAACACTTTCCACTCGACTATTAGTTTTACCATAATACAAAACGGATCTTTCAGAAACCTTTCCCAACTTTCAAAGTCTATCTCGATCAAAAATGATTGAACCAATACTAGGCATATTTGGACTTATTTAAATGCATTTCTCATGGTGATTCCAAATAATATGGGGATGAAATTCAATAATGTTGACAATTTTTGAAACATTTTGTGAACAATTGTGTGTGGAAAGCTTTAAGATGAAATGCAACTCCCAAAATAATTTTGGAGAGCTGTTATATATGTTTTGTAAAGCAGCAAGTGTGTGAGTTTAGGCAGGATTTCAGTGTTTAAAGTTAAAATGTTGGGTGGTCAAATTGGAGAAAATGTGCACATTTATTAGTTAAATATAAGGCCCCATGTAATTTTCAAAACTGGCCACAGGAATTGTGCAAAATATGTGTGTGCAAGTGACTGCCTAAACCCATGGTATGAATCAAATTTTGACACATTAGGCAGTATGTGTATCTTAAAAATCCAGCATGAAATGTCAATATAAATTTCACAATGAACTATAGTCGTCGTCAGAATACTTCAGCACTTTTTAAAACCGCCAATGCGCGCGTCTAATTAATGAGCGTGTGGGCGGGGACATTCACGGCCCATAGATACGATCGCGGCCAATCGGATTACAGGGCCTGTGACGCGTCGAACTGCTCAAAGATAACGCTGTTGTGACGCTGTTCTACAACGCACTTCCGTGTTTAAGCTGTACGCAGTAGTCACAGAAAAAAGTGACGAAGTATTCTGACGACGAATGAAGTCATTTGTGTCTTTCACCTGCTCACATTTGTTTAGCCTGGGAGTAAATATTTTGGTATTTTTATAAATTATTATACAGCAGGAAGATGTTACAACTCCAATGATACCGTTAAACCCTGAACTGAGCAAATCTACGGAGGAGTTAAACAAGTCTGTGGCACATCACCATATACCTAGAACATCCACCCCAGCAATGGACATAGAAAGCCAATCAAATCTCCTGCATGTTCCGGACACCCCGACAACCTCACTGCATCATGCCCCTAAGAAGCATAAACGAATCAGTTTTCCGTCCCTCGCCGGGGCGACCAAACTTGAGCGACTGGACAGTACTGAACACAGCAAGCTGGAAGGTATAATGCGTAAGATTCCGGCTGATGCGGAGGCCACCACCGTGTTGGTCGGGGAGTTGGACTATTTGGACGGACCGGCGTTAAGCTTTGTGCGCCTCGCGGAGGGCACCATGCTGGATGGGCTGACAGAGGTGCCGATCCCGGTGCGGTTCCTCTTTGTGCTGCTGGGACCCGGAGGGGAAGGGGTGGACTATCACGAGATTGGTAGATGCTTCTCGACTCTTATGTCTGGAGAGGTAGGTTGTTGACATCAGATATACCATATTAGGAATAGTTGATTGACTTGAATTGATCATTTATTGATTTATTTTGAATCAGAGCAATATTGTCTATTCAACGCATTGGTTGCTTCTGATCACCAAAATATTTCGACAAGTCAGAAACATGATATAAAGTGTAATAAATTGATGGTTGTTTAATTGATTAGTTGGTTGATTGATTGATTGATTAATTGATTGATCATTTGAATGAGATTTATTGATGGTCTGATAATGATCTAATCACTATTGCTTATTTTTGATCACCTTTTTCTTGAGACAATCTGCAAGGCAGAATGCATACAAGATATCCTTAGTGCTATGAATTAACTTGTTTCAATTTTAATAGATTTTTTTCATAATTGTTTGATATTGAAATCAATATTTGTTTTTGAACACCTAGTATTTCTACAAGACGGCCTAATAAGGCAGAAAATATGCGAGCCATCTTGAGCTTCATGAAGTGATAGTTATTGATTAAATGTATTGATTTTTCGATTGATTGAATATGAATTAATAAATCAATACATCAATACTTTTTGATCACATAGCATTTCCATACTACAGCCTACAAGGCAGAGAACTTGCAAGACAACATCAGCGTCATCAAGTGATATGGATTAAATATTTGATTTGATTTATCGTTCGATATGATTTAATCAATATATCAAATGTTTTTGATCACCTAGCATTTCCACGAGACAGCCTACAAGGCAGAGAACTTGCAAGACATCCTGAGCGTCATCAAGTGATATGGATATTTGATTTATTGTTCGATACGATTTAATCAATATATCAATTGTTATTGATCACATAGCATTTCCACGAGACAGCCTACAAGGCAGAGAACATGCAGGACATCCTCAGCGCCATGAATGAATTTATAGACGACAGCATAGTACTCCCAGCTGGGAACTGGGACAAGGAACTGCTACTGCCTATACTCAGGTTGCAGAATAAGAAGATGAGGGAGAGGAGGAGACGAGATAACATCATGGATAAAACAGAGGAACTTCTCACTGAAGAGCAGGATGTAGATGGAGGTATGGTATAGAATGAAGGAGGGGAGGGAAGGGGAGGTGAGGTTAGGGAAAGGGCTCAAAATAAATGGAAGGAAATGGCGCTTACCTCCCAGTTGTATAAAATAGCCACCTAAGAAAATGTTGGCATATGGTAAAATGTACTAAAGGGGCATATTTTGGCAGAATTTGCTCAGAATAGCCCTCATAGCCAAAAATGTTAACCCCCGGGGAGGACTGTTCTACCTATATCTTATAACGGGAGCAGAATAAGATGCAGGAGAGGAAGGTGGTGAGATGTCATCATGGCCAAAATAGAAGAACTTCTAACTGCATGAAGAGCAGTTTGTAGATGGAGGTATGGTATAGAGTGAAAGAGGGGAGGGAGGACCAGGGCTCAAAATAAACGGAAGCGAAGGGCGATTAGCTCCCAGTTTTCACAAAATAGCCCCCTGAGAAAATGTTGGCGTATGGTAAAATGTACTAAAGGGGCATATTTTGGCAGAATTTGCTCAGAATAGCCCTCATAGCCAAAAATGTTAACCCCCGGGGAGGACTGTTCTACCTATATCTTATAACGGGATAAGATGCAGGAGAGGAAGGTGGTGAGATGTCATCATGGACAAAGAGCAGTTTTTAGATGGAGGTATGGTGTAGAATGAAGGAGGGGAGGGAGGGCCAGGACAAAGAGGCTGTTGTACCTATATAATTCTTAGGTTACAGAATAAGAAGATGCAAGAGAGAATGAGATGAGATGTCATCATGGACAAAATAGAAGAAATTCACACTGAAGAGCAGTTTGTATGGTATGGTATAGAATAGAAGAGGGGGAGAATGAGCTAGGGAGGATAAGGGCATATAGGACAAAGAGGCTGTTGTACCTTTATTCTTAGTATAAAATATAAAAGGATGAATCCAGCGGAACCAGGAACAAAACACAAAGATCAGAAGACTGATACAAGAGTATATCTCGAAAATGTGAAGAATAAACGCAAGATATACCAACTGGGTGTGTGAGGAAACAAGCAATTAACAAGGGAGAATAATGTGATACACAACAGGGAAATAGTATTCTTAGGTTTGCAGAATATTGAAATAAAGGAGAGGTGGTCGCCAGATACCATCATGGATAAAAACAACAGCTTCTCACTGACGAGTAGTTTGTAGATGGAGGTATGGTATAAAATGTAAGAAGGGATCTTATAGTAGGGTGTGGACCCTCAGCATAGCCTCCGTTAAACTGCTGTAACTTCTTCATTATTAATTTAATCTTTATAAAAGTAAAAGATTTGTTTACCTCAAAAATCATGAAAATCACATTTTTGGCACTTTTTGGTCAATAATTCAAAAATATATCAGATATTAAAATTTAAAAAAAAACCATTCCTAGAGAATTTTATTAGGATTGTAATAATACTAGAACAACAAAATTGGACAAAATATATTTTGAGTTATCTTTGCAAAACCTAAAATGGGTCCAAAAATGTGTTTTTTATCATTTTTTTCAAAATGGCCAATTTCATGTTCATGGTTGAAGAACCTTTTTCTTCAAGAAAATGTATACTTTTATATAGATTAAATGAATAATGAAGGAGTTACAGCAGTTTTACAGAGGCTATGCTGAGGGTCCACAATAACAAGCTGCAAGAGAGATGGAATTCTTTTTTGCGAAATGTGATATAATATACAGTGCCTAAAGATGACATAATTGTGAAATACCATTCACACACCCTGTAAAAATTCGTATTTGTAAAATGTTCAGTGTGAAGGGTAGTATAAATTATTCCATGAAAACAACAAAATAAGGGTTATACTTCCTAATCGGTAACTCATTTTAAGGCTCAGAAAAAAAGTAGATCTGTTTCACATACCCTGTGCGCATAAGTTAGTGGAGTCACATTTGCTGTATAACCTACGCGATGCATGAGCCCAATATTTATTTATTTTTATTTTTTTGAAATGAATATGGCCACAAAACACCCCAACAAAAGAATCATTTAGCATAGCTATTTTTTCTATAAAAAACAAACAAAAACAAAACTGAAACCACACATCGCATAGCTATTTTCCCCAATAGACCTTCTTTCTTTCCTTGGCCTTTAATATTGAACCCTTGACTTGTTTCCTTGTGGTAATAGGTCTTTGGTTTAACCAATATTTGAAAGATCTACAAGCAATACTTATCTCTATTGTATTGTATGTGTTTTCCACACAGCTGAGCCGATTATAAAACCAGCACGCAAGAAAGCCGAACACATCGACCCGCTAGTCAGAACGGGCCAAGTGTTTGGCGGTTTTGTGAACGACGTCAAGAGACGGTACCCTCATTATCTGAGCGATTTCAAGGACGCGATGAATCTGCAATGTTTTGCCGCGGTGTTCTTTATCTTCTTCGCTGCATTGTCTCCTGCTATTACATTTGGTGGTTTGCTGGGTGAGTTTATTCAAAAATATTCTAATAAGAGGATACGGAAAAAGTGTATTTTTAGGCCACAATAAACCTTGTTCTCCAGCAATTAGACCTCTCATGTTGTGTCGGTGGGTCGATCTAGTTTGTTTTCTTCCTTTTTTCCATGAATGTAAAACAATTAATGAAATCTTGAAAAATGTTGTCAATATTCATTTGCACATGAAAAAAAAAATCACTGATTTAAAAAAGAATGGGTCAGTCTGGCCCGTAACAGGGTTTCTTTTTTTAGTTGCCTTAGGTCCCAGATACTGGTATACCAGCCAGTATCGTTTAATACTGAAGTTGCTGAAGAATCGCTTGTTACTGCATGGTATAATTTTTCTGTGCAGTATCGTTCAATACTATAAAACACCGAATTGTGTCAGGCGATATACATGCTACCAGTAGTGATATGTCCCAGTATTGGTCGATATGATACACGATTGTGTTCCAATATCGCAAATTTCTTCTCTGCAGTTTGATACCTCATTCATCAAAATCTAATGGATAGTTTTAAAGTTATTACGATTTCAATGACCGCGCATAGCAACAGCAAAGTTGCACTAGGTATAGGAAATCATTGATTTGTATGTGATTACTGTCATAACTGTAAGCTATCTGAACGAGCCAGATGAATGGGTCTGGAGTGATAACCGCAATTTGCGGGACAAAGGGTGTATCTGGCTGTGAAGAATACAAGTCATAGCTGATTAGCAGTTATCACACACAAATCATGCAACTTTGCTGTTGTTATGCGTGGTCATTGATATCGCCATAACTTTAAAAGTATCCATTCGATTTTGTTGAATGAAGTATCAAACTGCGGAGAAGAATGTTGCTCATTTAATGTATTTCTCAGATTTCTGGTACCGATTATCTATTTTGAATTAGCCAATCCAAAGCACCTGGTCAGGGACTTTATGTGCTAAGTGTATACCCAAGTTGGTGGTTTTTTCCTTGATTTTGGGATCCTGATTAGGTGTTTTCAAGCACAAATCATACCTCATATTCATTTACACCTACAAGCCCTTATAGAAATACCCCTTTCTTCCAAAACCAATTTTGCCCCATGGCATGGTGCACCCTGTGTATTTTCTAGCCTGGCTCGCTGGCCAAGCACTGCTCAAGGCCCCGCCGCGCTAGGTGGTATCCTAGTTTTGTCCATGGTAGGAACATGGGTGGAAAGTAGCCCAAAGTCTTACTTTTGAAAGTTGTTGTGTTGAGAAATTCACACTTGAACTTCAATTTGTCATTGAAATTAGTACTATTTAAAATTTATTCAAATCAAAAGTTCAAAATTTGAAGAAAAAAAAGTCACAATATATTATCCCTGGATCAGATTTTAGTTTTAAAACTAGCCCAATGTGGCTGAAAGTCACCGCGTGTGTTAATTCATGTGGCTAGATTGTAGACAGTCTGCCTTAGGGTCTCCCCAGCATGCGGTCAATGTGTTGAATTAAACAATTCTTGGGTGGACTTTTTTAGCCCAACACGCGACTTTTCAAAGTTCTTGTGTTAAAAAATTCAATGTTTGAACTTGAATTTCTTTAAAAAACAGTGCGATTTCAGATTTTGTCAAATATAAAGCTCAAATTTCAAAAGAAATTACGATTATATATAGCAGATTTTAGTTTAACATGTAGCCCAATGGACTCAAGCTATACAGGACGATGGAACGTATGTGATCAGATTTTTGGGCAACATCCAGACCAGTCCTGGCAGTTGCTGACCACCTGTGATTACCGCTGATATATATAGACTAAAAGGCCGGTAAATTGGAGATAGATCTATAAGGATTTGTAGGCGTAATGTTAAAGCACTTTTTCAAAAAAAGCGACCTGTTAAAGCACCTTAAACATGCATACCTTCTCTCAAACTTTTTGAAACCTTGTCTTTTTAAACAATTTGATTTGATTGTCACTTTTCAGGAGAAAAGACTGAAAATTGGATGGGCATATCTGAAATGATCGTCGGTACTTCCATCTGCGGTGTGGTGTTTGCTCTCTTCTCGGGACAACCACTGACCATTATTGGTGTAACTGGACCTATCCTAGTGTTTGAGGAAAACCTGTACAGTGTGAGTATACCCTGAGGCCACGGGGGGGGGGGGGACGGACCTGTTCTACGGGCAAACGGACCTCTCAAAGTAGGGTCGGTCGGTCAGGTTTTTTCAAAATTGTTTGAAAATGTTCCGCCGAATCAGAAATTTGAGAGGTGGGGTAGTTCTGCAATTTTTTTTTTTTAATTGGTTATTTTTAATGCAATGTTCAAATATTTCACAAATTGTACGCATTTTAAAGAAATTCTAAAAAAAAAAATCCATATTATATATTTTTGGGAATTTCAAAAAATATGGGTCGGTTAGGCCCGTAGAACAGTGGTTTTTTTTAGTGGCTTATCCTAAAGTTTTTGGAAGCAATTTTTAAAATGGCTGTCGAATGTCTTTTTTCTGGACAACCACTGACCATTATTGGTGTAACTGATAGGCCTATCCTATAGTGTTTGAGGAAAACCTGTACAGGGTGTCTCAAAAAAATTAGGACTCTGTTTCATGACCGTGTAATTCTTATTATAATCATTGGACCATGACCAATTTAGTCTCAATGTAAAGCCCAATTGATTATTATGATATCCTGAAAATATAAGATCAATCCGATGCAAAATAAGAAAACTAGCGTACTTTGCGTAAACCATGTCATTTACTGGTTTGTTGGGATCTACATGTACAGACCAGTAAATAACATGGTTTAGGTTTCAATATGTTATAATAATTGTCAACATGTAAATAATCTATCAGTCAATAGCAAAGTTTAATTTGGTAATCCATTTAATTCTGGCACAAATCAATACTTGCTAAAAAAATCCGCAAAACAGATGCATGCATATTCTGAGAAAAAACTGTGTGAATTCCCATTGTACAAACCAGTAAATGACATGGTTTACACAAAGTACGCTAGTTTCCTTAGTTTTCATCGGATTAATCTCATATTTTCAGGATATCATAATAATTGAATGGGCTTTACATTGAGACTAAATTGGTCATAGTCCAATGATTATAATAAGAATTACACACACCTTCATGAAACAGAGTCCTATTTTTTTTGAGACACCCTGTACAGTGTGAGTATACCATAACATTTTTGGTAGCAATTTTAAGAATGGCCATCAAATGTCTTTATTTCTGGACAACCACTGAGCATTATTGGTGTAGCCGGACCTATCCAAGTATTTGAGGAAAACCTGTACAGTGTGGGTGTGTCCTTACCCTAAACTTTTTGGACACATTGTCAAGATGTGTGTTCAAGGTGACAGGTTGTCCAGAAACTAAAGGTATTTATTAGAGTGATCTCTATGAGGTCAACTAAGCTCTTGGGTGTGAATCCAAATAATTGACAGCTGCATATGTGAGATATATGATATAGTGGTGCAAGACTTCTGGACATTTTTGGAATTCCAGAAATGTGGCCAAAAAAAAAAAAATCCGGAAAGGAAAAAAAAAAAGTAGGGAGATTTTTTTTCTTCATTTTCATTTTTTCTTTCTTTCATTTCCGGAAACGGATTATGATATTTCAGCATAAAAAGTGGCAAAATGTTTTGTTTTTTGGGGGGGTGCTACTCTGTAGCCTATTTTCCTGATATGCCCCCATAAATGTTCGATGCCGCGTGCAAATGCTCCGGCAATCTGGCCAAGCTCGTGTAAATCGTTCAGGAAATCAATTGATCACCCACTTGCATCCCTGATGATATCCCTCGCTAACACGTAGAGTCTATGTCACTAGCATAAAATAAAGCTGTTCTCTCACTTTAATTGGCCGGCAAACAGCATCCTTGTGTATAATGTTACTAACAATTGTTTTTATATCATTTTCTCTCCTCAGTTTTGTAAGAGTAGTAACATTGAGTACCTACCGTTTCGTTTCTGGGTTGGCCTGTGGATATTCGTCATAGCAATCGTATGCGTAGCAGTAGAGGGCAGCGTCCTGGTCAGATTTTTTACTCGGTTTACGGAAGAGATCTTTGCCTTTCTCATCTCGCTTATTTTTATCTATGAAGTGTTCAACAAGTTGTCACAGGCAAGTAGTACCTTTTTGTTCGTAGGCATTACCAAGGTTTAGAGGACACATTTTGGCCTTATATATTGTATACTTACCGATTCTTAGAAGATGTGATGCATCACATCAAAAGGGGGGGGGGGACTTTGAGGCTGTGTGTTTTTCCCAAGGTATAGATTAAAATGGACAAAAAAAATAAAGTCAATAATAAGAAGTTAGGAGTCACAAATTCTGATATAAATATAGTCCAACTTCTTTATCCGGCTGAAAGATACCGGGTGGGGTGCCGTCGAGTCAACAATTGAAATCGAAAACAGGGGGAGGTTGAAGTGGCATTCCCAAATCCAGATAACAGATAGTACGCTGTGAATTTTTTTTATTTTAGTCAATTTTCAAAATATTACAAAAAATGTAAACAATTTTCAAAAAATTCTAAAAAAACCAATTTTCTTTCTTTGTCGCCTTAGGCTGTAAAAACAACTTATTTTCTATCCATCCCCGTTCTCAAATTTCTGACGAAGCATTTGAAGGCAATCTTACGATGTTGGTAGTACTGTTTAGTGCTTAAATAATGAAATAATAAATTTATCACTGTTATAACCCCTAATTGTTGTCCCAATTTTAGCACCTCCCACAGTCAATGCAGAATCCCTGCTTTCGATTTCAATTTGTTGACTCTACGGCACCCCACCCCACCCCACCACCCGCTATTAAATTTCGAACGAAGCATTTGAAGGCAATCTTACGATATTGGTAGTACTGTTAAAGGTAGATGACCCGATCACATTTTCATAACACAGATTTTTCTCAAACATATGGCGATTTTCATATCATATGAAAGATCATATTTTTCTGATTAACATACTGAAATTTGAAGGTCCAAATCAGTATGATTACGAAGAAATCGGTGAAATAACATCGAATTACCGCGAAAGGTGGTAACCACCAATATAGTTTGTGTACAACTCAATGGGCACATTTCACGGCATCTTGTGCATCTAAAATAAGAACCACTGGAGTTATGCAACTAAACTTTGGAATACAACTCTTTTAAGGATGATCTTTCATGTAGAATAGAAAACTTCAAGTTGAAAATCGGAACATCTACCTTTAAGTGGTTAAATAATAAAATAAAAAATGTATCACTATTATAACCCCTCTTTCAGTACTCTTCTGTTGTCCCAATGTAAGCACCTCCCACAGTCAATGCAGAATTACACATTATTTTATTCGCCAATCCAGATTTTTCACTGATTCGGCCATTGCTTGGACCTATCATGTCTGGATAAACGTGGTTGGACGGTACATAACAATTGCCTAAAATCTCACATGCCTCTGATTTTTAAAGATACTTTTTATTTAAAAAAATATACATATGGATATTTTTCAAAATGTTAAAACTTTACCAAACAAATTTGATACATCTTTGTCCTAGACTTTATGTGTCTTCTGATATAAAACAACCATGGGTGTTTTTCTCATCCAAAATATTCATTGAAGGAAAATATTATTAGATTGCCAATTAGACAATCGACCTTCAATTCCCCTATGTATACCTAATTGTAATCCTTTATTATTCCAATACTCAGATCTACATCACTCATCCGCTAGAAGCGTGCCCTTTTAACGATTCCATGGCGGACGCGTTAAGGGATAACATCTCAGCCTATTACGATACAGGCTATGTGACTGATATCATCACCGACGATTATCTCACAACTCCGTCGTTGACTACCATGTTCTTGAATAACGTCACGGTGTGTAAGTCCGGTAAGGAAATGCCTACCAACGAGCCAAATACGGCACTGCTTTCCACCATACTGATGTTTGGCACGTTTATCTTGGCGAACGTCCTCAAGGTGTTCAGGAGTAGCAAGTTTCTCGGGAAAAGCGTAAGTTTTCCCCATCCGTTTTTGTTGGCTCTCCTGATGTAATCAGGATGAGACTATGTTATCACTATTTCTGTCCGCCGTGTGCTAAGAAATACCTTTGTGACGCGATATGTGGAGATCCGTAAGGCGTATCTTGATGAAAAAATATTTTTAACCATAATAGCCTAGGACATGTAACCAAAAAAAGGGGTGTACCTAGACAAAATTGCAACATAAACCATTTTTGATGTAATTGTTTCAAAATGCTCTTCCGAACATTATATTAAAAATCGATCAAATCTGAAGTTGGGGAAAAAATGCTAATTTGCATAACAATATATTTGTATATTTAGCCATATTAGTCGGGTATATACAGGGGTTACCGTGCAACCCCACCACCCAGGACTCCCCCCAAACCAACTTTCTTGACTCTTTTCATGGTCCTAAAACATATTCAGTATGTTAATTAACAAAAACAATTTCGTGTTATTCAAGATGGCGTCCAAAATGGCCGCCATAACTGGTCAAATTTCATAAAATGACATAACAATCAAAATGCGTGGTGAAAGAAAAGTTTTAGTAGTGGGATGTATGTATTAAACCCCTAATACAATAATACCCTGTATTTTTGCTTTGTTAACATACCTAAATCCAAGATGGCCACTAAAATGGCTGCCAAAATGATGGTCAAAATTCCATAAAATGCACAATATCAACCAAAATGTATGATAAAAATATAGTTGTAACAATGGGATGTAAGTATTAGACCACTAGTAACTCATGTCAAGTATGTTTGCTTTGTTTACATACTTAACATAACAAATAGCTGCCAGAACGGGCCCCAAAATGGCTGCAAAAATGTCAAATTCCATAAAATGGAATCCAAAACGTACGATGAAAGTATAGTTTTAACAGTGGGATGTACGTTTCAGACCACTAGTAACTCATATCCAGTATTTTTGCTTTGTAATGACATACCTTTAAATCAAGATGGCTGCCAAATTGGCCATTGTAAAAATACTCTATAAGAGTATTATAATAATAATAATAATAATAATAATAATAATAATAATAATAATAATCAGTATTTATATAGCGCCTTTTCCAAAGGGCTGAAAGCGCTCTAATTTTGCAGCACATTCACCAAACAGTATGTTATAAACTGCTAAGCTATTGCTTTTAGATAGGAGACCCACCTCTGTGACAATTTTGATTATGTATGACTTTTCAAAATGGCTGCCAGATGGTTAAGTTGATGTTAAATTTTGTTTTTAAATATTGTGAATGCCTATACTAATATGACTATGTAATACTAATACCCCTTAATCTATGGGACAGCATTCGCTATATTTCTATGATAAAGCCTAGGGGCTGTATATCTAGTTTAAGTATTTAAAAATATCCAATTGGTTGCAAAAGGTTAAAATAACTGAAAAGCAGTATTAGTTTATTATTAGTGTACATTAGAAATGACCAAATTATTATATAATATATAATAATTTGGTAATTTTATTATATATATATCTTTTAATCCGTCAAGTATACGTATTTGTACATGACACGATGTGATTGAATGAATTTTGACAATGTAATGTTATTGAGATGGCCATCATAATGACAATATAATTAAAATTACCTCAAATGGACAATAAAACTACCTCCAAATGGACAATAAAACTACCTCCAAATGGTCAAAACAATTACCAAGGTGGCAACTACTGATCTTAATATGGTCAGAAATAGCTGATTCGACATCTACTATAAACTAAATACCTGAATCTAACTTTCCCAGCAGATCGGTCAGTGATGTTATGGTGTTAATTATTGACTTGAAAAACCTACCTTGGTAATTGAAATATCCATCCAATAGGATCAACAAGCAGTTAAATTTGGCCAAACCAGTATTGATGGCCAACCATATATCGCGAGTTGTATGAATTTATCAATGAACATAATAATCAGAGATAGTATCCAATATCCTTTACTAATACTGTTATAATATCTGCAATTAACCGGCTATTTCTGACCACATTTTGATCAATTGGTGGCCACCTTGGTAAATATTTTGACCATTTGAAGCGGGAATTTTATTGACCAATTGGAGGTAATTTTAATGGTCATTATGATGGCCATCTTAATAACATTACATTGTAAAAATGGAGTCTATACCATTCAATCATACCTTGTTATATACTTCAAGAGTATGCAAATACGTTTTCTGAGTAGATTAAAAGCTATATAGATATAATAATCTATTAATAATGTAACACTTAAACAATAAACTAATACTGTTTTTAAGTTATTTTAACCTTTTGCAGCAATCCGGATATTTTATAGATACTCAAACTAGATAAACAGCCCAAGACTTTATCATATATAATAGTGGATGTTGTCCCATTAGATTTGGGGTATTGGTGTTATACAGTATGGTCATTTACAATTACATACAAAACAATTGATTTATATAGGTCATTTAGCATCAACTTCAACCATCTAGAAGCCATTTTGGAAAGTGATACCGAATCAAAATTGTCACAGAGGGGGGTCTTATACAACTAAAAGCAATAGCTTAGCAGTTAAGAACATAATACTAAATTGTATTTGGGGAATGCGATGCAATAGTATACACTCTTATAGACTATTTTTACATTGACAACGGCCATTATGGCAGCCATTTTGGACTTAAAGTATGTGATTACAAAGCAACAAATCTGGATATGAATTACTAGTGGTCTAATACATACATTTTGGTTGATATCATCCCATTTTATGGATTTTCACAATATTTAGAGCCATTTTGGGGCCATGTTGGCGGCCATTTTGGATTTCAAGTATGTTAACAAAGCCAACATATTGGATATTAGTTTCTAGTGGTCTAACATACATTCCATTGTTAAAACTATACTCTGATCATTCATGTTGGTTGATATATGCCATTTTATGTAATTTTACAATATTTGGCGGCCATCTTGGATTTTGGTGTGTTAACAAAGCAAGACTACTGGATATGAGTCTCTAGTTGTCTAATACATACATCCCACTATTAAAACTATACTTTCACCACGCATTTTGATTGCTATATGTCATTTTATGAAATTTGATCAGTTTTGGCGGCCATTTTGGACGCCATCTTGAATAACACGATTTTTTTTTCGGTAACATCCTGACTATGTGTTGGACCATGAAAAGAGTCTTGAAAGATGGTTTGGGGGAGTCCTGGGTGGTGGGGGTGCACGGTAACCCCTGTATATACCGATTGTCCCTGATATACCCGACTAATATGGCTAAATGTACCCATATATTGTTATGCAAATTAGCATTTTTTCCCCAACTTCAGATTTTATCGATTTTTAATATAATGTTTGGAAGGGCATTTTGAAACAATTACAACAAAAACCATTTATGTTGCAATTTTGTCTAGGTCAAACCGTACATGTCCTAGGCTATAATACGAAGAAAAGTAATGCAGATAGAAATAAATAGAGGTATTTATTTGCTATCTTAATAAAAAAAATCACAGGATTTCATGGTATCCTTCAATATAGATATGGCTATTTTAATATCATTACTGTGTTTTTGAAACCTAACATATTTGGGATTTTCATAGTCAATAATCCATAGTTATTATGTCCATGCATGTAACACATAAACTATTTAATTTAATTGATTTAATCTATTAATACACATTAACTATGTTCAGATATTCTCTACATTTTATTTGACTCACTCTGTATATAGTGTAAAGTGTATTAACATTGTATAGCAACATAAACATGTCATGATTATTTCAAGCAATTATAATGTTTAGGTACATGATGCAGTTGTGATCTTCTTTCAAATCTTTGAATGAAAAAAAAAATCATATTAATGACAAATTTGCTATCCACCATCATTTGTCATGCAGTTTTTAACCAGTTGTCTTCCCCCAGTTAGGCCAAAAACAATAAAAGGTCTGTCTCACATACCCTTCGCGCATAAGTATGTGGAGTCACTTTTGCCGCATAACCCTACGAGATGAGCCCAATTTTGGGTGTTTGTTTTTTAGTTGTCCGAATAAATTTGAAACAAAATTGGCTCCAAAAAAAGGGGTTGGGGGTAGCCCAAAACACAATAAAAAAAATTTGTTGTATATATCGCATAGCTATTTTACCAAATGTATGTGACACAGATCTTCTTTTTTTTGCCTTATTTAAAAACATTAACAACATTTACACAATATTTACACAATGTTGTCAGAATTTAATTTGTCCCTTGAATCTATCATGAATCACTTGCACAATATTTGTTATAAAAGGCTGGAAGGTCTAATTCTTAAGTGCACTTGTGCCCAAATTGGCTTATTGAAACTGAAGTTTGGCACCAGTTGAGTCTGAAAATATGTTGGTTTCAAAGTCTCACTTTTCCAAATGTGAGCTCAGGCTTCAAAGCTTTTATAAAGCCCTATAAGCATTTTATATTAAGGAAAAATGTGTGAAACATAATAATGTATGTATTCTTGTCATGTGTTTTCCTATTTTCATTTCAGGCTCGTAAAACAATAGGTGACTTTGGTCTGCCCATATCAATCATCATCATGGTGTTAGTGGATCTTGCTATCACAACAGTTTATACTCAAGTAAGACAAAGCAGTCGTAAACACCGCAATAAAAGAAAGAATTTATAGAAGGTCTACACTACCTACACTTCACTTTTTTTTACCTACGCTACACCTTTTTAAAAAAAAAAGTTAACCCACATCTGACAGCCGTTTTCTTCTTTTTACTTACTCATTTATGTCTTTGTGTTTTATTAAAGCAGTGGTTATTGAGCATCACGGGGCTAAAAATATAATATCTGGATTGTTTTGTTTATGAAATATGGTAGTTTTAAAGATATGATGTGCGAAATTGACCTGTTCACAGTTGCCTCAACAGTTTCTGCCATAGAAGTCATACCTGACCTTACCATGGTCAAAATAGGCCATTGCAATCTTTACTAACTCCTATTTTTTTCTTATTGATTTCTTATTATAAAGACAAAACATTGTCTAAAAGTGCTCTTTACATGTCTGACGCCTGTTTAGAATATTTTAGTCAAATGGACTAAGATGAGAAGGCTACTGTGGACAACCGATTTTGCACAGGTTATCTTTAACGTTCCATATTTGTAAACGAAATGAGCCAATTAGATGTTAAGCACCAGTAATGCTTGAAAGCCTCTGCTCTGATAAAATGTAAAATGTAAAGACACATACCAAATTTTACTAGTAAGTAGCTTAAAATAGCTACCTGAAATGAGTTAAAAAAAACACCGGGTAATCCGGACGTTTATAACTTTGACCCTGAATTTTGCATGATGATTGATATTGAAGAAATTTGTGAGGAGAAAAGGTAGCTCCGGGTTCTCAACAAATCTTCATGATATGAACCGGGGGCTACTTTTGAAAAAAAGTAGCTACCTGTAAAAAACCTGTTATTTTGACCCTTGTCAACAGAAGCACGTACAAGAGGTTGTTTTGTCAACCCGCTTGGGATTACCAAACGATCTTTACAGATCAGTGACCGCACTACTGTGCATTAGAATTTTTGTAGTCTGTAGTAGACAAGGGGCAGTCTCTACGCTATTTCCGTTGGTCAAGGGGCAGTCCTTTGAAGGTTCTAATGAGCCAAATGTATAGTAGGCCAGTGGCAACCTACGGGTTGAGCTCTTTCTATCTGAACAGCTCTTTTCAGAGCCACCTATCTTTTACAAGTAGGAAAGGGCACCTACTCTCATATCATCGGGCAAGGGGCAGCCCAAATGATGATAACAATAGAGAAGTGGCAATCTCTATGTTTTGCTTAATATTATAATAATTTGGTCCTGAAGAAGTCAGAGCTAATCCTGACGACAGATTAAAACTTGTCCGACGGCGAACATGTTAAACTCTTTACTTATACTAGTCATAAGAGATCAATATAAAACAATAGCTCCTATTTGTCTCTTTTTTTCCTCCTCAGAAACTAGACGTTCCCAACGGTCTTGTGCCAACAGATGCGTGTAAAAGAGGGTGGTTAGTAAACCCTCTTGGGATCAAAAAACCTATGAATATTGGGTTTATGTTTGCTGCAGTATTACCGGCCATGCTGGCGTTTATCCTCATGTTTATGGAAACGCTTATAACTGGGTGAGTATGCCTGGCATGTATGTGATGTGATCAAGCAAAATGAGTCGGAACTCACATTTTCTAAACTTTAAAATGACACCAAATTGATCAAAATTGATCAAGGCATTCAGATGTTAGGAGTGAAAATGACTCTTAAATTCTTGTTATTTTCTTTATTTTTTTCTGTATGTTTTCATATCTATCTTGAAAAACACACACACAAAGCCCAACCCCTTTTTTGATGAGTTGCATCACATATTGATTTTGAGATATGAACAAACAAACGCTAGAATTTCTTTTGTTTTCTATTCAAAACCTTTGAATGTTGAGCTAATAAGTAAGATGGGGAAGAACAGGGAAAAACTATCAACATTTATATATAATTTACTCATATTGATTTTCCCACATGATGAGCTTACTTATACTTGTTCAGGCGCTATATTTTGTCTAGTTATGACAACAACAAAAATCGAACAAATGCTTTTATATGTAAAAAGTTGTGTATAAATTATATAAAAGACAATCAGTAATCATTCAGTTTGATATCATTCTGCCCTTATTTCAAAGGTTGATTGTAAATAAGAAAGAAAACAGACTGAAAAAAGGATCCGGCTTTCACCTTGACCTGTTGCTCCTTGGGGGTCTGGCAGCTTTCAATGGCATATTCGGGTTGCCGTGGGTTTGGGCGGCAACGGTGCGGTCCGTTACGCACACCGGGGCACTGTCGGTGTTTAGTAAGACGCACGCCCCCGGTGAGAAACCGAGACTTATGTTCATCCACGAGCAAAGAGTCACCGCATTTCTTGTCAATTTGATTATAGGTAAGTACAGGGGATGGAGTCGAAAAAGACCCTGTTTTTACTGTTCAAAATGAGAAATGGAGTTGAAGGGATAATTTATGTAAGCATTTCCATATTTGCATATGTATAGCTATATGCAGATATGGATACTGCATACAACTTATCCCCTCTCGTGTCATCATCTCAGGCCAATTAGTTCTAACAGACGGTGAAAAGCAGGGATGATCGTCTCTATTGAAATCTTGTAAAAAACGTGTGCTGTCTGTCTTATCACACCTCTATGACTCGCAGGTGTGAAAAGGCTGATATTCAATATGGGTGTACCAGTAGTCCTGTTGCGACAACAAATTGTCTCTCATACTATATAATTATGTTATGATATTTGAGGAGTTATTTCATGACAGCGCTAAGGCTACATGGCAAGGAAAACACCAATTGTCAACAAGCACATAATGCCCTTTATGTTCGGAATCAAATATCCCGCTCACTAAGTGTACGCCCAGCGCAGGGTAGTGTACACGGCTGCACAGTGTGATCGATTGCCCGCCGGTCAATCCTGGTTAATAACAGTGTCACACACGGGGTAAACCTCGCACACACCCATTTTCCTCCCGTTTAGTAATTGAAAATGTGACTTTTGAAAAGTGACTAATTTTCTTTAAATGGCGCTAATCATGGTTTATCTTTGTTGCTAGGTGTTATGTTTGGTATCAAAATGTGCCTAAAAAAATTATCCAAATGTCTATCTAGCCTGTTAGGTAAAAAAATAATCAACAGTTACTTTAATTGACTTAAACAAAGTGTACGGCTTTCTTTTGTTGAGCACTTTAGTTACAACCTTAATTGATGTTACCCCCCGGGGGGGGCACTCAACTTTTTTTTGGGTAGGGGTGTGCCGCCCAGGGTCTCAAAAAGGGGGGCAACAGAACTGAACTGAGTGGATTTTATGACGAAAAATAGGGTCTTAGGAACTGATTTTTTTTCCAAAAAATAGGTCTTGAGAACTGGCCTATAGTTCAATTTTCGATTTATTTTGGTTTAAGAACGCAAAATTTTCGAAGAATTGGGGCTTTGGAACACAAAATTGGGGCTTTGGAACGCAAAATTTAGCGTTTTTTGAATTTCAGTAAAATTGGGGTCTTAAGAACTGATGCAGGCTCAAAAGGGGGTCATAAGAACTAGCAGCAGAGGGTGAAAAGGGGGGTCTTCAGCGCGGCACATACCTATACCCTTTTCAAATGTCAGTGCCCCCCCGGTGTTACCCATCACATCAAAACAAACCTCATTTGCACAACAGAAGATGATAAAAAGTAAAAAGAATGCTGCATATAATCTTTGTTTCAAGTTCAATTTCAGTAAGCTGGAAAACAGTATTGTGATATGAATGTTAAATCTCATTTCTCATTTCTGCAAACAACTGGTCTGTTTTGATGTGTTGGGTCACAAATATAACTATGTATTCAAGAAATGAGCCCACTACTACAAATAGGATGTTAAAACCTGATGATCTTAAGGAAACATATTTGTGACCAGCTCCCACAAAACCAGTGCTGATCAATATTTTTTCTGGTTTGTTGAGATTTTAAAAGCTGAAATAACAAGCTTTAAAATGATGTATTACTTGGAATAATTGCTCAAACTTTTGTCAATGAAAACCAATATTTCTCTTGAAATTTCCTATTAATTTGTGACAACTCTATTGAGCTTTATCTCCATAAGTGTTCTGGCGACTTATGTTGGGTTTTGTGGGAGCAGGTCACATTTTAATCCGTATCATTCCAACAGTGGCAGTGATCATTCTGTTTCACCTAACTTCTTGAAATATTCAAATTAATATGTGCTTGTGGCAGGGGCGGATACAGGATGGTCGCACCCCGGGGTGCTGTGAAAAGACGATCCAAAAAAGAAAGAAATTGATCGGGTACCATCCAAGCGGTGCGCAGCACCGCCATCCGAGCTATGCGCTCTTATCTTTAATTTTTTGTCTCCTTTCCTTTTCCCCCTTTCTTTTTTCTTTCTCCCCTTTTTTTTCTTTTTTTCTTCTTCATACCCCGGGGTGCTGCAGCCACCGCAGCACCCCCCTGGATCCGCCCCTGGCTTGTGGCAACCCAAATCGTTGACTTTACCTGTTTTTTGTGTGTGGATTATCCATAAGCAGTTGTCAAAATACTAATGCAGGCATCAATGTAAATCTTGAACCTACCCTCCTCAAGAAATGTCAAGGATTAGACATCTAATCTTTGCTGTAGTGAATCTTTGAACTAATATATTTTGAACAGGTGAATATATGGCGAAATCTATACCTATATTTTAACTTCTCTTCATATATTACTATAGAAAGAATATACACTGAGGCAGGGGTAGCGCTGGCTCAACAATGTCACGTCCTATTGAATATTTCTGGACCCTTTAAGGACTCAAATAACAGGTTTTTTTGTATGTAAGCCAAGGATGGACAATGACAATTCTTCAGTATTTCTTAAGGTTTCCATTTCCATGCATCATGAAGCTCAAGGGGTCCATGCACTCTTTGGTCAATTTCAATGTGTAACTTGATGCGTTAAACAAGAAAGTAAGGGGTCTATGATGCCCAGAAGCGTCAGAATGCTACCCCGGCACTGAGGTGAATCTTCACCCACTAAATTGTAAGATTGTAAGAATGAACAAATATTGACCTGCGTTTTCCTGATGGAATGTGAATATAGGTGAAGCCTTGAGGAGGTTCAAGGTTCAAATTGACGCCTGAACCTGCGATTATGGTGCTGTAACAATAACATCTGATGTTAACTATTCCATTGTCTTCTCTCCCTCCCTCTTGTTCCTCTAGGTCTCTCTATTGCCCTTGCTCCGCTACTGAAACAAGTGCCTTTAGCAGTATTATTTGGTGTCTTCCTTTACATGGGAGTAAGTTCGCTTAACGGAATACAGATGGTGGAAAGGTGTGAACTACTTGCTATGCCTGTCAAGCATCATTCAGATGAATTGTTTGTTAGGGGGGTAAGTATAGCTAAGCTACTCATTCACAAGTGTATTATCATTTATACTATAAAAGTGCAAATGTTCATGTTATGAATAACCTTAACAAGTGGTATTGTATGTTTCACACAAGAAAATGTTATATAATGTACAAAATGTTTAATTTTGAAAATCAAACATTTTTCTGACTATTTTAAAACCATATACAAACACGACATCCGAAGATGAGACTAAGGGTTACGCATCACACACCAACATAGGGGATCACATAGGCGATTCAATAGAGAACTTGAACAATTTAAATAATAACAGCGAGGGCCAGGGTTGCACAAAGTGCGGGAGCAGGGAGCACCGCTCCCGGGAAATAATGAGCAGAATTGGGGAAATAATGCCATTGGAAAAATATAGAGTATTGGGGAAAGGGTGAAAAAAGATGAAGAGAAAAAAAATGCAACTTTGGGTTATGAGCTGTGGTTGCGGGTATACTGATGTGTTTATTGCTTTTCCCCAGTGGTGGCGCTACAGGGGGCAAGGCCAAGGGGGGGGGGGGGCATTTCCCCAAAATATATTGTTGTGCCCCGACTTCGCCACCCCCTCCCCCAAGCATAAAAAGGCTATTTTTTTCGCACTTCACGCACATTTTCTTACTAAAATAGGTTCAATTTGACAAAATATGACAATTATAGCGTAAAATGCCACAAACAAATGTGCGCACCCTGCACAAATCATTTTTATCCCCCTGGTTTGTAAAACCAGAAGGGGGATTTTGTCATCATGTAATGTGCGTCTGTGTGTATGTATGTGTGTATGTAGGGGTGTGTGGGCGGGTTGATGTTGTGTGTTCCGGCGGGGATGGTGGTTTTTAGGATCGAGATGGGTGTGATGATACATGAAATATAATTCAATTCCAGTCAATTTGACATTCTAATTGAAGTCATTATCTAGTTTTTTTATCTTTTTTTTTTTTTTTTTTTTAAAGAAAAGAACCGTATATTGTCTGCCCAAAAAAGTTAATTTGAAAAAATATTATGTTCTATTAATGATTTTCTTTTCGAGTTATCGACGATTATGTAAATTTTTCTCCATAGAGCTGTGTATAAATGCTCATTTTCTCCACCCCACTGTCTTTTAATGCAAGACCCTGCGACATTAAGACTTCTCGGACACGTGCCACAGACGTTAATGATTACTTTAAACGATTTAAAGTTTATCATGTTTATTTATCGAAATGGCAGAAATACGAGGGTCTAATTTTCGCTATTAGGAACAAAATTTGGAGATTTTTTTTTTTTTTAAATATCAAAAATATAATTTTAAACGTATTACGCTCTAATGAGAACAAAAAAAGATTTTGAATGTAAGTTTTGCATACTTCCGTAAACCCCCTCTCCGAACGGCGCTGGGTCTAACATGATCTAAATAGTATTTAAAAAGACATTTTTGATTCTAAGACACACCGCCGCGGCCGCCGCCGCGTAGAGTTGATTCAAAATATTTTGAATTCAAGTTCGGCATACTTCCGCACCCCCCCCTCCTACGTTCGCCGCCGTCTATACGTCATTGTACGCCAACATGTGCGTGTGTGCCTTTTGGTTAGCCTTTTTTTCCAAATGCTGTATCTGTTGAAAGGATGGACAGATTGACTTCAAACCTTCAGTGATAGGTAGGCCATGGTCAAACACTGTAGCTGCTTGTTTGGGGGTCTAATTTGCATAGGTCATCTGAGGTCAAAGGTCATCTAGAGGTCAAATCGTAAAAGTTGCCCGAATGCTGTATCTGTTGAAAGGATGGACGGATTGACTTCAAACCTTCAGTGATAGGTAGGCCATGGTCAAACACTGTAGCTGCTTGTTTGGGGGTCTAATTTGCAAAGGTCATCTGAGGTCAAAGGTCATCTAGAGGTCAAATCGTAAAAGTTGCCCGATTGAGGTCAAACTTAGAGAAAAGAAACATGAACACCGGGTGAACATGTCTAAAATAAATTAGAGGTCATCCAAGGTCATCTGAGGTCAAAGGTCATCCAGAGGTCAAATCGTAAAAGTTGCCCTATTGACGTCAAACTTGGAGACAAGAAACATGAACACCAAGTGAACATGTCTAAAATAAATTAGAGGTCATCTGAGGTCAAAGGTCATCCAGAGGTCAAATCGTAAAAGTTGCCCGATTGACGTCAAACTTGGAGACAAGAAACATGAACACCGGGTGAACATGTCTAAAATAAATTAGAGGTCATCTGAGGTCAAAGGTCATCCAGAGGTCAAATCGTAAAAGTTGCCCGATCGACGTCAAACTTGGAGACAAGAAACATGAACACTGGGTGAACATGTCTAAAATAAATTAGAGGTCATCCAAGGTCATCTGAGGTCAAAGGTCATCCAGAGGTCAAATCGTAAAAGTTGCCTGATTGACGTCAAACTTGGAGACAAGAAACATGAACACCGGGTGAACATGTCTAAAATAAATTAGAGGTCATCTGAGGTCAAAGGTCATCCAGAGGTCAAATCGTAAAAGTTGCCCGATTGACGTCAAACTTGGAGACAAGAAACATGAACACCGGGTGAACATGTCTAAAATAAATTAGAGGTCAAAGGTCATCCAGAGGTCAAATCGTAAAAGTTGCCCGATCGACGTCAAACTTGGAGACAAGAAACATGAACACCGGGGGAACATGTCTAAAATAAATTAGAGGTCATCCGAGGTCAACGGTCATTAGAGGTCAACCAAGGTCAAAGGTCAACAAGGGGTTAATTTGTGCAATGAACACCGTGGGAACCTGTAAAAAAATAATTAGAGGTCATCTGAGGTCAAAGGTCATCCAGAGGTCAAATCGTTAAAGTTGACCGATTGACCTCAAACTTGGAGAAAAGAAACATGAACACCGGGGGAACATGACCCATATATGACCGTTGACCTCATTTAGTTGATCTCTCAGCCAGGGGGATTCGCAAGTCGTGACTTGCAGTATTTTTTTTCTTCATGCCCCCCCCCCCCTAAAAATAATTCTTCCCAAATGTCAAATTATTACTATGGTAGGCCTACTGGTACATCTAAACAACAATATAGCTAACATATTGTAATCTGATTGTTATCACACCTGAAGTATAGGTGGGGAAATGTTAAGCTCAAAACCTTGCTCCTGGGGAAGAAACAACTTTGTGCAACCCTGAGCGAGGCAGATATCTACCTCAAGTTCCACAACTCAAACAAACATTAAACAAGCCTAGACTCATATCCCAACTTAAAAAGCAAGGACATGAGCCGGTGCGGGAATTGAACCTGTGACCTTTCGAACACCAGTTGAATGCTCTAACCACTGAGCTAACAGGTCGTCTCCAATAAACAGAGTACAAACTAGATAGTAGTGATATAGAGCAGTCATGGATTCTAATTGACAAACAATAAAGATGCTTTCCCGCAACCTACCTTATAAATAGATACAAACGCCACATCCGAAAAAATCCAAATGGGTGGTGCAGGGATGAAAATATTCTGGAAATAAGGCCATAAAAAAAATAAGAAAAATGATTTTTGTACTTTTTTTTTTTTGGTATCGGATGAGATGATAAAGGGTTCAACAAAAGAAAGTATACCACTTTGTTTATGTCATTTTGAGTAACATTCAATTTGTTTTTGTCCAAACAGGCTAGATAGGCATTTAGATGAATCTTTTAGGCATAATTTGATACCAAATTTGCCCCCTAACTACAACGATAAACCATGATTAGCACCATTTAAAGGAAAATATCCCATTTTCAAAAGCCGCATTTCCAATACACAGCACGAGAAGAAAGGGCCAATTGTTAACACACATATATGCCGTATTTATCCTGTACTGATCACCGCGCATATCCCTCAATGCGCGGGCTAATTCAAATGTAAACTGATGCATGGGTGCAAGGATTTGAATGTAAAGGAATGTTAATGGATGGGGAGAACATGGACAGATTAACCAAATCTTCTCGTGCTGTGTATTGGAAATGCGACTTTTGAAAATGGGATATTTTCCTTTAAATGATGCTAATCATGGTTTATCTTTGTTGTTAGGTTATTTGGTATCAAATTATGCCTAAAAGATTCATCTAAATGCCTATTTAGCCTGTTTGGTCAAAAACAAATTGTAAGTTACTCAAAATGACATAAACAAAGGGGTATACTTTCTTTTGTTGAACCCTTTATATCAGCATAACAAGAGGCAAACAATTTGTTTAGGGGGGGGGGGGGTTGATACCCTGTAGCCTATTCTCCGTAAATGTTTGGGCCGTCCAGGCAAGCTCACATAAAATGTTCAGGTAATGGATCAATCACCCAATTACATCCCGCGTGGTGGAGGACATTCAAATTCTTATATCCATAACTGAATATGCTACCCCAATTCTCGGTATTCGCAATAACAATGCGCCACCAGCGCTTGTTTTTTGCCAGTTCAATTTGCCGCCGTTCTAGCTACCATTGGATTGTCACACAAGTGTGATGATAATTGTGTTGAACACAGCTTCACGAAAAGTCCTGTATGAAGCTAGTATACTTTAATTTGGTGTTAGGGTGTGCATTTGTGTGTGTATAACCAATATAACCAATATATTGACATTTATACACCCAATAACATGTTGTCCTGTGTTGTATTTGTATTACACAGGCTTTGGATGTTTACTCTTTATTTACCATGATGCACTGCATATTTTTGCCTCTCCAAAGCAACAGCTGGTGGTGCAACGAATTGCGAATAACAAGTTGTTAACAATTTCTATACAATTCTTTCTCTCTCTGTACAGATCAAAACTTGGCGTATGCACCTGTTCACGATTATCCAGCTGTGTTGCCTGGCCATTCTCTGGGTTGTCAAGATAACCCCGGCAGCCCTTGCATTCCCATTCTTCCTGATCTTGCTAGTTCCTTTGAGAATGCAACTTGCAAGGATCTTCACAGTGAAAGAGTTAGATGCGGTAAGTGTCATTTAGTCCAGCTGTGTTGCCTGGCCATTCTCTGGGTTGTTCAGATAACCCTGGCAGCCCTTGCATTCCCATTCTTCCTGATCTTGCTAGTTCCTTTGAGAATGCAACTTGCAAGGATCTTCACAGTGAAAGAGTTAGATGCGGTAAGTGTCATTTAGTCCAGCTGTGTTGCCTGGCCATTCTCTGGGTTGTCAAGATATCTCTGGCTGCCCTTGCCTACCCATTCTTCTTAATTTTGCTAGTTCCTTTGAGAATGCAACTTGCAAGGATATTCACTGTGAAAGAGTTAGATGCAGTAAGTGTCGTTTGAGTGTACCAAATAGTCAAGCTGCGTTGCCTGGCCTTTCTCTGGGTTGTTCAGATAACCCTGGTGGCCCTTGCATTCCCATTCTTCCTGATCTTGCTAAGTTCCTTTGAGAATGCAACTTACAAGGATCTTCACTGTGAAAGATTAAGATGCGGTAAGTGTCATTTGAGTATACCCAATAGTCAAGCTGTGTTGCCTGGCCAATCTCTGGGTTGTTCAGATAACCCTGGTGGCCCTTGCATTCCAATTATTCATGATCTTTGAGAATTCAATTTGCAAGGATCTTCACTGTGAAAAAGTTAGATGTGGTAAGTGTCGTTTGAGTGTACCAAATAGTCAAGCTGCGTTGCCTGGCCAATCTCTGGGTTGTTCAGATAACCCCGGTGGCCCTTGCATTCTGATTATTCATGATCTTAGAGAATTCAATTTGCAAGGATCTTCACTGTGAAAGAGTTAGATGCGGTAAGTGTAATTTGAGTGTACCAACTACTCCAGCTGTGTTGCCTGGCCATTCTCTGGGTTGTCAAGATGACTCCGGCGGCCCTTGCATTCCCATTCTTACTGATCTTGCTAGTTCCTTTGAGAATGCAACTTACAAGGATCTTCACTGAGAAAGAGTTAGAAGTGGTGATTATGCTGTGATTGAAATGTAGTTAGAAAAGGTCACCTGCAGCAGTTTGGGTCGTTTTGGGCTGGGCAGCCTGTAGCAATTGGTCCCTACTTTAATTAAGCAAGTTGCTGCCAATATTTTGGAATAATATGACTTGATACTTGTAATCCGAAACTACAATCGAAGAAACTGTTGGTACACTTTTGAGGATCTCGTTGAAATAACTCCCCAAGCCCCCCTGTCCAATGTTGCGCAGACCCATTTCAGAACCATGATCCTTGGGACCCTCATCATTGATTGGGGGGGGGGGGGGGAGGTGGCGGTGGCGGAAGGATATGAGCTAGTAGATTGTTCAAGCCCTATACACAACAAGAGTAGCTAGTGTATTACTAAAACAGCCCTTGAAAATTGCTCCCAAATATTATGGGAAAATAAGTTATAAGTGTGTGTACCAACACAAATTATCCTGGATTGTAGTTGAGTTGCAAAAGTGATAATAAGGTAAATTAGCTGGTACCAGATAATCTGTATCAATGCAGGGATAGAAATGTTTTAACAAAATTTCAGCCCTGTCTGTTAATTTCAGCCCGCTTTTGACCTCTTTTTTTTAGCGCAATTTCACACACTTTTTTTATTAGAGGTTTTTTTCTTCTTCCACTCATATGTTCATTCTAAATGCCTGATTTTACCTGTTGATTATTTTGACACATTTTGGAATGGTCTGAAATTAAAGTTTTATCATTTTACATTTTTTTCTCTGCAGCTCGACAACAGCGGAGCAGGTCACGAAGAAGAGGAAGAGAATGAATACCAAGAAGCTCATATGCCTGTCTGAAAGGTCATAGGTCACTGTTGTAGGTCCTAGAGGTCGGCAGCCATCTTGGAATGATGTAAAATCAATGCAGGGATACATACGGGTTTTCTAATATCGCTTCAATTGCTTTATCCTTGCGGCTAGGTCAAAGGTCAGTATGAAGGGTCATCCAGAAAGATCATAGAGGATATATAGCAGCCAACTTCAAAGGATGATAGATCAACTCAGCGAATAACTATATAGCATTAGAGCTGAAATATGACGTCAAATAATATGCTTGTCTGAAAGGTCAAAGGTCACTGTGAAGCAGCCATCTTGGAATTATCACAGCTCAGCAAACAGCCACACAGGGGCCAGTATTTTACTTAGAATGTTAACAACTGTAATAACCTAGCTTCAATAATCAACCTGATTGTTTTTAGATATAAATACTTTTACATGGCATTCACATATTGCTATTCTTGGGCCTGTAAGTTGTAACACTTTCCACGCAGCAGTCGTCTGAGACGACAGTTCCAAAATTTCACAAAATGTTTCAAAAATGTTTAAATCATAAAATGGCATCACCATATTTGGAATCACCATGAAAAATATATTATAATAAGTACAAACATGCCTAGTATTAGCTCAGTAATTCTTGAGATAGACTTTGAAAATCTGTTTTGTATATAGTAAAACTAATAGCCGTGTGGGAAGTGTTAACACTTTCCACGCGGCTATTAGTTTTACCATTATACAAAACAGATTTTTCAGAAACCTTTCCCAATTTTCAAAGTCTATCTCAAGGATTACTGAACCAATACTAGGCATATTTGTATGTATTTCAATGCATTTCTTGTGGTGAATGAAAATATGGTAATGAAATTCAATAATTTTGACATTTTTTAATAATTTTGTGAAATTTTGGAATGTCGTCTGCAGACGCCTGCCTCGTGGAAAGTGTTTAAGCTTCTTTGTACAAATGATTACTGCAAAGGTGATTTGTGTTCACGTTAAGGTACAAATAATTTTTGAACATGTGATTTTTGCTAAAGTTTTCACCATAAAGTATTTTACACCTTATGTTATAATAATGAATGGAGAGATGATGAAGGTTTTCACAAAAGGGAATATACATGTATCTTTTTTATAATTACTGAAAAGGTGATTTTTTTTCACCTAGGGTTTTTACTCAAGGGTATTTTTCTTATTTGACAAATAATTACTGATATGTAATTTTGTTTTCAAAAGATATTTCAACCTATAGGATGTATGCCTGTAATTAAGAAAGAGGGGTGATTTTCTTTCTCAAAAGTTTTCATGTAAGCGTTTCACCATAACCCTAACATCAGAGGCACCTTAAGATTTTTTTTCAATGCCAAAACGCAAGGGGGAAAGGGCCCCCACGCCCCTGGTGCTCGAACCCCAGAACTCTGTGTTCAGAGGCAGATGATCTACCGCTAGGCCACGGGGGTCAACCATACTTTGCTCAGTATACTTCGCCAAGTTTATACCCTGGGACCATTATTTCATCGAAAAACGGCCGAACCGGGTGACACAAGCACACTAGTACTAGTAATTCGTAGTACTCAAGAGTGTTAGGGCTAATGTTCAAATAATTACCAAAGAAGTACAGGTATTTATAGACGGGTGATTCTTTTCAAAGTTTTGTCACCCTAAGTTTTTTACCCTAATGTAAAATAATTACTGGGATTTAGTTTCGCTAGGGATGTGGATTGGTGAAATTAAATACCCGCAAAATTGACAATTTTCCATTTTGCCATTGAAAGTAACAGTAGAATTTTCAGATTCGCGAAATTAAATGCCCGCTAAAATGGCAGTAATTCTAAATTATAGTGTTTTACAGTATTAAATGAAAAGTGACTCATCATAAGTCGTTTCACCTACCTGTGTGGTAATTGCTTTAATGTGTAAATAAGTGAACAGATTATGGAATACTTATGGTGAAAATCGAAACAAATATCTTGAAAAATTCCTTAAATTGGACGCAGATTTCCAATATGCTTTTTCACAGAAAATAAAGTCAAGATAGATTTATGAGTACATGAAAGTATTTCCTGATAAGTCAAACTTCATTATAACTTTAATGAACAAATAATTCCCAAAGATGTTATTTTGTCCATGAGGGTTTTTTTAACTTTTGGGTGTCAACCTTAATGTACACTCAAAACTATATGGGAGAGGTGATTTTTTTCATTAATGTTGTTACCTGCTGAGAGTGTTTGCCAAACCCTAATTAAAGGTCCCCCTTGAATATTTATACTCCATATAAACAGTACCAAGCATCACTTTGATGCTCAAAATCAAAATAATGAACAGTACAATTTCTAGATAGGCCAGTGGCACTGTCGGTTTTTGAAGGCTCGTTTTTGGGGCCGGTTTTGGGAATGCTATGACACAACCCCTTTGCTTCAAAAGCGAAACACATCTCATCTGTTGTAACTCAATGTTTGATAATACATAAATAAATATATATTTTTATGAATAATGATCAGCTGATTATATTGTTTAATAATTACAATGATAAATTTAGGGAAATGATTGATAATAAATAATAAATATATATTTTTATGAATAATGATCAGCTGATTAATTTATTTAATAATTAGAATGATAAATTCAAATAGAAATAAAATCCTTACTACTCATTGTATGTGTATATATGTTATGAAACCATATTTTGATATTTAAAATGGTTGAAAGTCAAAGCTGACTTTTTATAAACAAGATTTGTGGGCATATTTTGCACCGAAAATTTGAAATTGAAATAAGAACATTTCAAAGCATTGCTGTCACACCATGCCGTGGTATGTTAATCTTTTGGCCGAAAGAAAGATATTTGATGTGATCAAGCATTATTAAATTGGAACTCAAATTGATATTTTGGGGAATTTTGTCTTATGTAAATGATTTAAATTACTATATTATATTTTATATTTCTATTGGACTATTGTTATTGATGCCATGTATCAAACACATACTGTACTCTTATTATATATTTTCTGTACTGAATTGACATTTAATGAAATTGGAAATAATTATATTTATTTCGTCTTTATTTACTGAAATAATCCATCATTTATAAAGTTTTGGAACCCTTGAAATGTAGCATGTTATTTAGCTTCAAAAGTCATGATATGGTAAATCTTGTTACAAGTAGAACTTGTTTGATGATTTAACCAGTGGGATTGTAGTTTTTGTGACCTGTGGCATATGGCAAGGTGTAGGATCGGCAATCATGATAGTTCATACTATAATGAATTGAAAATAGTCTTCACTGTGATATGAATCCATAACATGATTACTAAGGGTCAATAAATGTGTAAATTTGTCCGACGGCGAATCCGTAAAATTGTCCAACAGTGAACCTGTTAAACTCTTAACTTAAATTATGAATACCTATCTTGCAATTTGATAAATGTGACGCGATCAAGAGGAATGAGTCGGATGTCGGGGAATCCCAAATTGAGATATGGCCAATTCAAAATGGCGGCTTACATAAGCTTTGATGGAAATTCATGTATACAATTTGACATAACTTTGGAACAAAACGTCGTATTGACATGGGGTTTTCAGTTTCTGAAAGCTCTAGGTGTCTTCTTTAAAACTGTATTAAAAACTTATTTTCGACCAGGGTCGACATCCGACTCATTGATCGCGTCACAAATGTATATATGTGCTGTTTTATTTCTCAAAAAATTAGAGAAATCAATGCACTTGCTTTAAAGTATATTGTCACCGCTGATATAACGTAACTTCACTTTCACGTTTATTATATAATGCAGATATTCAAGGATATCATTATAAGTGTCGATCCTTCTAAAGAATTATACCCAAAATTGAATAGCACATGTTTTTTTATGCCATATGCCATCCGATCACAAACATTAAGTCGAAGACTTGTGCCACAAGATCATATCTGTAATAGCTGCCAGTTGTTATACATGGTGTTATTTATATGTTGAGCAATTGCTAAAAGCTAAATGTTACTCGGAGCAGCTATTGCAAATATGATCTTTTAGTTCAGATATTTAGTGATGTGAAAAGTCACTATCTGTAATAGCTGCCATGTGTTATACACGTCTGGTTCTATGTGGAGCACCATTGTAAAAATGGAACCTTACACATGGCAACCATTGTATAGTATACAAATATTTACTGCTCTTGAGGGATCTGGTGGAATCTATTGGGCCCCGAGGTGAACTGGAGACCGTGGGGTACTATTTTCCCGAGACCGAAGGTCGAGGGAAAATAGTACCCCACGGTCTCCAGTTCACCGAGGGGCCCAATAGATTCCACCAGATCCCGAATAAAGAGCAGAAAATATTTGTTTTATATCCTTCATCAATATATTTCTTGTTCATTAATTGTTAAAAGTAGATTTTCAAGACTGAACTAGGTAAGCCTAGGCCTTAGGCCTACTAGGCTAAGACTAAGCTTTGTAAATTTTAGCCTAGGCCTAGGGCCTAGGTAGGGCCTAGGAAACGAGAAATATAAAAAAAGAATTTTACTCACCACCCGGCACTAGTAGAGTAGCTGCAAATATGTTTCAAAGTCAAAAGGTAACTGTTCAAAAGTTTCAAAAAGTTCCAACTCACGAACTGTTCAATTCAAATTTCATTCGGTATCCAATGGCAAATGCAACAAATTATGTTCAATCAAACTGTTCAACTCAATCCAAAATGACATTCAAAGGTCAGTCAGTCAACAATTCTCAACATATATACACACTACCATTTTGGTAGTGAAGTCCACAGGCATTACAAGCCTACTTATTGTAAATGTTCACCACACATCCATGGAGATTAAAGGATGAATGTTGTCCATGGTGTTGGTTGGTGATCATACTAAGGCTTTGACTACGCGGACTTGAGTTGATGGTTACCGCATTTGCTCCAGTACCAGTAGGGGTGTTGGATATATCACGAATACTTCCAGGATTTCCACTTATTTCATCAAGGATGCGTTCACACTGACTGCTACTCATTGGCTCAACAGTTTCAGAAGCTTCACCTAGGTCTAGGCCTAGGCCTACGTTTAGAGAGGCAGATTCAGGCTCCTGACCAGACAAGTGCTGATTTACTACAGACGATATGGTGTCTGACATTTTCTGCTTTGTGGCCTCACATGTACGCGCATAGTGCTTGATGGAAGTCTCAGATTTGTGACCTGACACGGTCATGATGTCGCGAGAAGCGTAGCCGGCTTTGTCTAGCAGGGTAACACTGGTTGCTCGCAAGCAGTGATTTGTATACACTTTTGAGCAGCTTGCGTCAACAGATATCTTCTTGGTCATGTCACTGAGTGTATTCTTCCCTAACAGAGCATTATCAAACCACACTTTGTCGTCTTTGCGCACGTTCTCTTTTGGCCTTTGCCACATCCATTCACAGTCAGGGTTAAGCTTTTCTTTGTACTTTTTAAGCGTATCAACAGGGCAGCGTGCATTACCTAGTATTTTGTACATGCGACCTCCCTGGCTTTCATCATCATCATCTGCGTGATTCTTTGTACTCATGTCGCAAAAAGAATAAAACTCACGGTGATTCTTAGCTAATGGATGCAGAATGAAATCTTCCGGTTTCATTTGCCGAAGATTTTCCATGCCACGGTTGGCGAAATAAATCATAGTGTCAACAAACACTTTCTGCTGCAATCCCTTGGCAGTGTTGACATTCAAGTTAGACTGCATACGAACCATGTCGTCATCCTCAATGGGCGGGTGATGATTGACACTTCCCTTTCCATTGGCTTTTAGCTCCACCAGCATGGCCTTGAATGCTTTTTGGGATCTTGGAAAGTCACCCTTGACGATATCAATCCCATTCTCGGCGAGGAAGTGACGCTGAATCCCGTAGCGAATTGACTGCATTGACTTCTTGCTGTAGAAGTTGCCTTTCTGGTTACGGGCACCGGCATAAAACTTGGAAAGCAATATGTCGAGTGCAGCGTTTTCCATTGAAGTGTAATCGGCGTTGGTTTCCTTGCAAAATTCGCGAAAAACTGACATCCCATATTTTATTTGTTTTTTAGTGTTTTCGCTGTCTGCGCTGTCAATAAATTCAGTCAATTGATCCTCATTTACACGCCGAAACCGCGGAGTTTCACCAGCAGTCGCCATTGTTGAAACCGTGTTGTCGTCTGTTTACGTTTTGTCGTCTGGTTAATTGCTTTGAAAGGCTTGTCAATCCTAAAGTCAACTGTCATAATATTAACATAAAGAGAACTTTGACATGTAAATCGAGGTCATAGGGTAATAGGCGACTATTTCATTCTCCAAATAGTACCTCTCTCCCTCGCCAATAGCAATTTTTGGTCTTATTGCCTAATGGTGAGACTATTTTTGATCATGTGACACACTTTTAACCAATTAATGAACAGGAATATATTGATGAAGGATATAAATAAAGATATTAAGTCTTGTGGCTCCAAACCCTTGAAGTAAAGTTTGGATTGTACAAAATTCAAAGTGTATATTCATAACAAAGTAGTTTGCTCTCGTTATAAAGCCGGAAGCTTACTGTACCATACGGTGTGGTTCCAAAAAAGTACCATACAGTGTGGTTCCAAAAAAGTACCATACAGTGTGGTTCCAAAAAGTTTACCCATTTTGGCAGCCACTTTTGACTGCTAATTTAAAAACATTTGTAAATCTGTTCGCATTCTATTGAAGCAATGAATATCTAGTATTAGTAAGACAATATTAAAAGAGCTGACTTATTTAGTTCTTATCAGGGGAGAAAAACGGGTCAAATTTGAGAGGAAAATTGGTCTCCACATGCGCCGGGGATCAAACCTGGATCCCTGAACGCGGTACTAGAATTGTGTAGGTTCCAGGAAGGTATGGGTAAATAAACAATAGGGATAGCTAGTTCAAAGATATCATACAGAATTAAGTTGTCCATGAATGCCTTCTCAATACTCATATCCAACTTCTGTGAGTCCGAGTTTAAAAAAAATCCGGAAATGGGAAAATTAAAAAAATATGATTTTGTTATGATTTTTATTTTGTATTTGTTTATTTCCAGAATTTATGTTATTTCAGCATGAAAAGATGGAAAAAGCAAAACATTTGTAGGGTGACACCCTGTATAGCCTATTCTCTGTACTAGCCCCATTAATGTTATGTGGACAAGCGCTCGTTCGCATTTGGTCGATTGATTTTCAGGAAATTTTACTTTACCTCTGTCACATCTCTGCCTCAACAAATTTGGCAATTATTTTCAATTCCCAATGTTACGGATATTTTTTAATATACAATGTATACATGGTGTTTCTTTCTTATCAATTAAAAGCTCATGTGTTTCTCTTGCCAGTGATACCTCATTTGTAACAATCACTTAGTTTCAGTGCCTAGCTATGTGGGGAGGTCTCAATAAAAATGCCAATTTACCACTATTTGGTGCTATAGATGAGGTGACCGTTGTTTACATCCAATGTTTATCGACAAACGCAATGGTCGAAGGGACTGGACTGTCGATACATGCCTGAATGAACACCATATGACCACAACACTGTCCGCTATGCCGTATTGCCCTTTATAATGCAAGTTTTAAAAGAACGGGTCCTAAACAAAACAGGATGCGTGCGCAAACTGCCGGGCAAAGAACAATGGCAACTAGCCACGTTTTGCCCGGTGTGACGTCACCTGTCACCCCATCTATAGAACAACTCTGTAGTCTGTTCAATAAAGCATTACATTGACAACTATAGTGTAGAGTGATGCTCTATTGACTTTTGAGCAAAATGATTGATACTTTTGACACATTAAAATTGAAACTCCCTCATATTCTCAAGCAAGTTGCTTATTAGCACTGAAACAAGTGATATTGCTTAGTAATTTTGGGGTTTAATTGATCATTTATTTGGTTATCACCACCTTTACAAACTTCTATTTATTGTTCATTAATGCTGAGGTGTGCTAAAATTATTATATGTGAATTATGTTTAGAAGTGTTTAGCATACATAGGCCAAACAAATTAAATACTTGTCTCAGCGCCTTTTGGCTAAAAAGCTATATGTGCTATGTTTTTTGGGGGGTTTTTTTACCAAAATAAGCTAGGTCCCATGCGATTTTTTAAATTTTTTTTTATAAAAATCAAAATATAGTCATTAGTTACGCTTTTGGCTTTTTAATAAAAGTAATCAGATATGATCGATGCACTAATTTGTATGCTTTTGTTCTCTTTATCTCTCAAATTTACAAAGTTGGTTGAATGTGTGTTCTCAGTCACAAGGTTGTCGAGTATCACAGAAACTTACTATTTTTTTTATCAACAAAAAAAAGAAGGCAATTTCAACAACAAAAATCAATAACAAAATTAAAAGCAATGCAGTGAGCCGCTGAGACAAAGTATTACATTTTGTTGGCCTAACGGGAATGAAGAGGCTTCTGTGAACAAACCAGTATTGCCCATGCTATCTTTAAATTACAATAGACCATAAATTAATACAAGTTAGATCTTATATTTTCCCTATGATAATCCTTACAGTCACTGCTTTATTCCAACAGATTGATAAAGCTTATCTGCAAGTTGTGAAAATGGTTGTCAAAAATTAGCAAATGTTTTGTTTATTGAACCACCTTGTACAATCAATACACAGCTCACGTTAATACTTTAAGTCTTTTTGTTGCTCTTGCTCACAATTTATATCAACAACAATATAATATATAAATCCTATTATATTTAACAACTCATACCTGAAAGGTGTATGTTTTGTTATATAAACCCTATTATATTTAACAACTCATACCTGAAAGGTGTACGTTCTGATCACCTTTTTTTCTTATTTTTGTTTTCACAACAAAATATTTTGATATCAAAAGAATCCAATATTTGTCTCATTATTTCTGTTAAATCTTAGAGGCCAGACATGTACCGTTAAGAAATTTTAGGCCAACATGTGGTGAACTATCTGCCAAATGTGGTTAACCACCTGGTCAGTTTGTGTACTATACTCAGTGGGCAAATTTCTTGTGACCTTGTGCTTCCTGAAATAAAAAGCATTGGAGTTTATATGCAACTCAAACTTTGGAATGCGGCAATTTTAAGGATGACCTTTCATGTAAAATAGAAAACATCAGGTTGAAAATCGGGCCAGCAATCAGAACATCTACCTTTAAATTACCAGGGAAAGTTAGAAGTAAAAAATGTTTAGTTGCTGTAGTTATCCTTATGGTATAATTCAGGGTCAGGTTTGTTAATCCGAAGGGTCGTTAATCTGAAGGGCCTTTAATGATCGTAATTCCGAAATAAGTATAAGGGTCATTATTCAGAAAACTTTTCTGAGTCATTAACTTTCAACTTACCCTAACCTTATTGCATTTTCGGAATAACGACCAATATTATATTTTCAGAATAACGACCTTTTGGAATGATAACCCTTACAGTAATTTCAGAAATTGAACCTTTGGAATAACCGCCCTTTGGAATAATGACCCTTCAAAATAACGAGTAGACCCCATGATTCAACCCACTGACTATCTGAACATCATGCCAGCAATTAAATTTCATTGCATGTTTTAAATAAATGTTTGTCATGCATGCTTTGGAAATTGTGTCCCGTATCATACAATGTATGCTCTATAGTTCAGTCAGTTCCAAATTTGCGAAACCTGTTTACAGCAGCGAATGAATTCAGAAGAGCATCGCACATAAGACGCTCGCGTGGCGCAATATGGCGCGCAATGTTGCAGTGTCATATGTGTGACGCTTGCGTATGCCAAAATCTCGCTTATACGCTTGGACTACTTTTGCGCGCGGATAGATAAACCCCGAATATTTCTTGCCAATTTGGAACTGATTGAACTACAGTAGCTTGAATCAATTCTGTGTCTTATGATTGTAAAAATAGTACAAAAATCAACAAATCTTGAGTTACTATACTATGCGGCCTTTGTATACTAACATCAGTGTGCCTAAGCTTGTTTTGCTAATGTATCTTAAGTGCCATGAAAAAGCCTTGCATGTTATAACAAGTGAAAACAATCAATGCTCAGCTAATTAAGTGCTACACCATTTGAATGTGTATGTTACACAGTTTTGCAGCATAAGCATTTTTCTGTCTTGCAGAAAAGAATCACTTTCGTACAGAAATCGATAAGGGAAGATTGATTTTTTTTTCAAAAGATTTTAATATCAATAGACATGACCTTGGAGTTGGCATGTTTTGGTACTCTATTGAATGCAATAACGACGCTTGTACTGAATATGCATGATTAATCCCAGAATTTTGGACAGATATGTATCATATCGTGCGTTTAGATCTTTCATTGAAAAAGCGTGTTATAAACTCTAGTAGGTAGGGGCGTATGTATGTATGTATGTATAATAAATCATAATGGTTATTATAATTACCATATTTTCATGTAGGTTTACAGAAACATCAAGTCAGAAATTATTTGAAACTTCTCTATTTTCTCTCTTTCGAAAAGCATTTTATGTGTATAGTTTATATTACAATCTTGAACAAATGATCTATTGTCTATTGTTTTTGTTGGTGAAGAATGAATTCATATAAGGCCTATAAAAAAGAGGTTTGATTGGCGTAACATAGAAGAAAAAAATAGGGTAGGTATAGGTAGGATTTTTTTTTAAAAATCTATAAAACGTCTATGAAATTTTATATACCAGCACACATATATCTTACAGACATAAACAAATGGCACAAATAAAACTTCTTTTTTAGGCCTAAATAAGCATGGGATCAGTTCGAATAATGTGAATGTATAACCCGTTGTGTTTAAAGTAGAATGACTGTGTGTCAGTTGATTTGAGGTAATTGTAAAGAATCAAAACATTTTCACTTTGGAACCAAGGAATTGCACGAGGAGGCGTAAACCAAGGGAAATTTCAAGGTCCGAAAGTAGAATGTTTTGATTCTTCACAGTAAGGCAAGGGAAAAAAACAGTTTTTACGGGCCCGACCGACCCACTTTTTCTCGTTTTTCAAGATTTATTTTCACTATATTTTTCTTCTCAAATCATGTAAAATCAGCCGGTTATTGGTCGAAAATCTGTCAAATTTTTTGTTCACATATTTTTACAAAAATTCCAGATATTTGCAGATTTTGGTGACATCGTAGGTAAAACAAAATTTTAGAATATCCGACGACCCTACTTAACAGGTCCATCTGTCCGTAAAACAGGGTGGTGTTATTATCGTCGCCTAACCGATAAAACAACTGATAAAGCCATTACCCTGACTCATAACCGTCACTTATAATCATCATTTGATGATACGGACGTAACTCTTATGCTATTAATTATTCATAGAAAAGTAACATTTGACAGTATTTTACCAATGTTTCCCTATTACTAATTGATCCGTCTGGTCAAACATTCGTGCTGACGAACCACTTGCATGTCACGTTACTACTGCGCTTGGACAAATCTAATGCTGTTTAATAACTTACAATACTGGTTATTGTTGTGACACATTTATTGATTCTCTGTTTACAACGGTACTTCATTTCAGTACTGTATCATCATAAGATTATAAAAATAGTACTTTGTAAAGCAAACAGAAGGAAACTTGATTAAGATTTGGTAATTTTTATACATATGGTATTTTTTTCTTATTTCGCACCGGATATTCACAAAGTATAATCAAACAGCCAAATATTTTCCTAAAATAACCTTTCACTATATTTTCTATTAACATTTATTTGTACTGTCTATAATAAAGGCAACATGAATAAATCGAGTTGCCCTCGAGCGCCAAATATTTGTAGGTCTGGTCGGTCGTTGCATGTTTTTTTGTTTTTGTTTTTTAATTGCTGAAAGAATATTACTAACGACCTTGGCTGCCGTGGTTCATTCAAAGTTCAAGCAATCTAATTAATTTCAAGCTGATAATAGTAATATTTTGACAATTTTGTGTGTTTCTTTTTAAATACAACTTTTGTGACTTTAAATGAGATGTTATGGGGTCAGTCGCTAAGGGCAACACAACCATTATTTGGCTTAATTGGGGTGCTACGATCTTAGAAAGTATTGGTAACCTTTGATGGTTCATCCATGTACTTCTTTATAAAGAGCTCATCAAAAGAAAGTCATACACTTTGTTAATGTCCTATAGAGTGACTTCCAATAATGGTTGACCAAACAGGCTGGATAGATTTGGATGAATCTCTTTGGTACCAAATTTGAAAAGAACTAAGATAAAGCCATGATTAGCACCATTTAAAGAAAATCTGTGACGTTTCAAAATTCACATTTTCAACACACTACGTGGAGAGAAAATGCTGTGTATGGCATTGCATGGTATGGATGACCGCTGGTCATATCGATCACACAGTTCAACCATGCTACACTACCCATGCATGGCAGTTCTAACCCGGGGGGGGGGGGCACTCAACTTTTTTTGGGGTAGGGGTGTGCCGCCCAGGGTCTCAAAAAGGGGGGCTACAGAACTGAACTGAGTGGATTTTATGACGAAAAATAGGGTCTTAGGAACTGATTTTTTCAAAAAAGTAGGTCTTGAGAACTGGCCTTTTTGATTATCAAGAAGGCAAATTTTTCGAGGAATTGGGGCTTTGAAATGCAAAATTTCGCGATTTTTGAATTTTTGAAAAAATTTCTTCACAATCTTATAACTTTTGATTTTATACTGGGCATGATATGCTTTGTATGTACTGCAAATGACCTTATAAAGTTTGGTAGTAAGATTTCATAGCATATTGCTTTTCATGCCTGTTTCTCCAGAAACAAAGAATTTAGTCATATTATTATTCCACCATTCATCTGTCTTATTTAAACCTGAGACCATTTAGTTATTATGGTCTCAGTTTAAACTACATTCACCTTTATGTAAGCACAGTACTGAAATATTTGTAAAGACCACTTGAAATAATGTATAGCTGCGTGAAAATCAAAAATAATTTTAACCATATCAAAGCATGAATCAATTTTTATTTCAATATAAGGCGACAAAAAAACCTCTGTTCTATGGGCAAATGGACCTCAGTTGGTCAGTCAGGCAGGGATTTTGTTTCTTTCCTTTTTTCGTCTATATTTTGGTGAATTTCAGTAATTGTTCTGAAAAATTTCAATTTTTTAAAAAATTAATTTAAAACATTTTCAAAACAATTTGGTTAAAAATGAAGAAGAAAGACTCGAAAATGCAAAAGGAAATGGGTCTGTTAGGCCCGTAGAACAGAGGTGTTTTTGTTTTCGTCACTTTTTAATCCTGCTTCATTAAATCAGTCATGAGAATGGCACACATGTTGCTCACAATTCTCATACGAGTCCATTTCTGATATGAAAAAACTGTAAACAGATGATTCCAATTGCAAAAATTTACAAAATAAGTCAAAATTAGTGGGTTTTTTAGTTCGAAAACAAAGTATGAAATACAGTTTAACTTGATTACTAAGCCGAATATGTGTATATGTGAAAGATGATTGTTCTTCTAAGACACCTAAATAGTGGACATAAGGCAATGTTTCCATGCTGGATGTCAATGTATTGTACACAGTGCAGTTAGCGTAAAATAGCCAAACACAGTCAGATTTGTGATCGGACAGAAAACCCAACCAACAATTAAACAACCATGGGTTTTTAAAACCAGAAACATAAATCAATAAGCTTACTTTATAGTATTGATCGATCAATATTATGCTATTATCTTAAATCTTAAACACTGAACAACTTGACACCAATATTCATAAATACTTGAAAAAGTACTTATCATAACATATGTCAATATCGGTTATTGGCCTTGGTAATTATACGAGGGCGGATCAGTAGGTCCGGTCACCAAAGGCATAACAACCCACACATTGAACCTAAAGGATTCAATTTTGCACCGCGTACAACATGTTGTCATCCGGCATGAATACCTTGCCTTTTGCACCGCGTACAACATATGTTGTCATTCGGTATGAAAACTTATCTTTTGCACCGCGTGTAACATGTTGTCATCCGATATGAATATCTTGCCTAAGTCCCTTCTGGTTTTGCAACAAGAAGGCGCTGTCGATGTTTTCAGAAGAAAGCCATATTGGTTTTTCTAAATTTCACTATGTATATTATGTGTAATATTGTGCACCATTTTGTCATAGCTCAGGCTTCCCTTTCCATGACATATGTGCTGTCATAGAAAGTGTTATTAGGAACTCAAATAACAAATAAGATTTTGACAACTTGAAATTAAACTATAATTGAAAAATCAGGAATGATGACGTTGAACACCTTTGTTGCTTTAAATGGTGCTGTATATTGAAGATATGATAATCTCTACACAGTATGTATATTTCATTACAAATAATTGTAACTTTGTTTTTTCAATAAATATTCTCATATGTATGATTAAATATTGGTTTGACAGTGTTTATTTCTTGGTCTCTTTGACAGATGATATACCACTTTTACTGGTTCTGTCTAATAAGGTCATCTGGATTGTTTGTAGACACAATATTGAGATATCTTTTGTACAAATCCAAAAGAAGTGGAAGATGTTACTGTTTATTGACGTTTCACTACCACTACCACTGTCATTAAACAGTGAGTAACATTTTTTACTTCTTTTGGATTCGTACACAACGATGGCTAAATATTTGACGGTATTCAGGACCTGCGGCTTATACCGCGCGGCTTATCTGCTGAAAATACGGTATTTGATTCGAGGTGGACGGGAATCAGAGAATGTGTTGCTTCACTCGGTTTCTAAAATAACCTTCAATAGTACCGGGTGTTTCAAAAATAAGTTGACCCAAGTTCAAGGTAACTTTTCAACCACATTTATAGTTTCAGAGAGTTTGTGTTGATCTACTTAGTCTTGATCAGCATTAAGTTTTATATAAAATAATCCTCAAAATATAGTAGGCCTACGCTTAGCTTGTTTGGTTGTGCAGATATGGTTCATTGCAGAAAGCATGCACACAACTGCCTTATCCACAGGAGCGTCCTTTGGTAGAGAGAGAATGCACGGAATTTTTCATGGGAGCTGTATCGTAGATACAATACATACGAGGGTCATTCAATAAGTTCTACCTCCTACCTCATAACTTTGCTATTATACAAGCCAGTCGTATGAAATATTCTACACTTAAAGCGTTGAATCTCAGTTACAAAATCATAGTAAATTGGTCTGAATACTCGTTGTACTTTTCTGGATATGCAGTAAAAACCAAACTTCCATTTAGTGCGACGGAAACGGGTAAAAAACAGCCAAATGTCTCCTAAGTGCTATTCATTTGGCCAATTCTAAGAGACAAAAATGTACCTATCGGTCAATTACAATCGTTCTAAGTCACAAATATCTCTTGAACAGACTTTAAACAATACAAGTAACGGGGTTTTTTTTGCGGAAAATGCCCTCTAATTAGCCAGAATCAGACCAGGTTAGCCATCAATTTTAACCTACCCTCGAAGATAAATTTTTCTATCACTGACTACCTAATTAACTATTCTAAATGTTGCATATAAGGAAAACTGATACAGTTACTATTATGTTAAGATTTAACATTCGAGGCATCACTGTGGCTTGACTTGTAACAACGAACATTTGACTAAATATCAGTATTCCAGTATGCTAAAGGCGTGTCAATACATTCGAGTTGATATTATACTATTTGCAAGCTATAACGGTTAATACTGCCTACAATTTGATTTATACATGATAGTATAGCATTATATTCAGAAATCATCCATTGTTTTCTATTTTCAGTATTTAAATCGGGCGGTTATACCTAATCATATAATACGGAGAGAAAACGAAAAAACATGTATTTATCTTTGGGGCAATTTTCCGTGTCCGTTGTCCAAAATCTCTCGATGGCTTTGATTGCATCATGACAAAAGTAAAATAGGTATCAATTAACATTTAGTACACATGTGTAGCTATGATTCGGAGCTATAATCATGACAAATGTCATGAGGCTGACATTCATATTAGCGATGTTATGAGTGAGGAGGTAGAACTTATTGAATGACCCTCGTACAATTGAACACAGTGTACTGCTCCTGTGGACAAGTCAGTTTTGTTCATGCTCTCTGTTATGAACCATATCTGAAGAACTAACCAAGCTAAACGTACCATTTTTTAAGGATAATTTAAAAACTGACTGCTGATCAAGACTGAGTAAACACAAATTCTCTGAAACTATAAATGTGATTGATAGGTTATCTTTAACTTCGGTCAACTTTTTTTAAACCACCCGGTATAGTACACTAAATAGGACTATACGAGGAGCCCTTTAAAAGTGTTTTCAAATAAAATCGAAAGTATACATATAAAGTACGACAAATTGTGTAAATGACTGGGATTTTTTAATTCATTGGACATTAACCTCCATGCACAATAAATACGAAATGTGTAGGTTTATTTCCAAGTACATGAGCCCATCGGGCCAAATACACAAAATATTGCCACGATTAGCATGATTTACAATTAATAAAATCATAGTAATTATAGTAACATACATGTAATATAAATATACAGTAACATTGATAACAACGATTTTGCACCCATTCAGGAACCTGTCTCTCTGGGAAAAAGCATTGTAAACATAAAAAACAAGTGATTTAATTGTGCGTGGATAATTTGAATGCATTAAAAGGGGGTGTGGACTCTCAAGTACAGCCTCCGTAAAACTGCCGTAACTTTTTCATTATTCATTTAATCTATATTTAAGTATACATTTTCTTGAAGGAAAGGGTTCAATGAATCCAGTCATGAGTATGAAATTGACCATTTTGGAAAAAATTATAAAAAATACGTTTTTTGACCCATTTTAGGTTCGGTCAAGATAACTCAAAATATAGTTTGTCAAATGTTGTCATACTAGTTTTATTATAATCCTAATAAAATTCCCTAGGGGGCGTTTTTTGTTGTTGTAATATATATATATATATTTTTAATTATCGAAAAAAAAGTGCCAACAAATGTTATTTTTTACCAAAAATGTGATTTTCACGATTTTGGAGCTAAAAAATCACGTTTTTTGGCATTTTTTTGTCTATAATTCAAAAAATAAATTAAGATATTAAAAAAAAAACGCTTCCTAGGAAATTTTATTAGGATTATAATAAAAGTAGTATGACAAAATTTGACAAAATATATTTTGAGTTATCTTGACCGAACCTAAAATGGGTCAAAAAACATTTCATAATTCCTTCCAAAATGGTCAATTTCATGTTCATAATTGGATTCATTGAACATAACATAAACATAACATAACAATGAGCATTTATATAGCGCTCTTACACATTATACAATGGTACCACAGCGCTTAACAAAATTAAAACATAAAATTAAAATTAACAGTGTTAAACATCACTCGCACTATGACGGTGGAATAAGTGAGTTTTTAACATCTTCTTAAATTGAGTCAGTGATGAGGCATGCCTGATGTGACGCGGTAAATTATTCCACAATAATGGGCCGGAGGCATAAAATCCTTTCTTGGCGGTAGCGAGACGAGTTTTAGGTACAGCAATAATCCGAGTGTCAGAGGCAGAACGAAGACCACTTCTTTTAGGTACATAAGTACTAGTAAGGTCCTTAAGATAAGAAGGCGCGCCATCATTGAAACATTTATATACAATAGTCAGGATCTTGAACTCAATGCGCGTTTTAACATACCAATGTAACTTGTGGAGAAGAGGAGTTGCATGATCACGTCTTTTAGCATTATAAATGAGTTTGGCTGCTCGATTTTGGAGACGTTGTAGCCGTTTAATATCTTTCGCAAGAGAGAGTTGGAATAGTCGAGCCGCGATGTAACAAGTGCGCGTATCGCGTGATGACATGTTGTTTCATCAATAAACATCCGAATACGAGAAAGATTCCTAAGGTGAAAATTCAAACTGCGACAAATGTTAGTAACATGATGAGACATGTTTAAATGGCAGTCAAATTCAACACCAAGATTGCGTACATGGGGGGACGGTCTGATCTCAATATCACCGACACGAAGTGAGATGTTGCATAGTGACTTTAAGGCTCTTGGGTTGGCTGCAATGAAAAATTCTGTTTTATCACTATTCAAGCAAAGCATATTTTGCGACATCCAAGATTTAATATCCTCAATGCACGCAGATAACATAACAAGAGCATGGTCAGCATCCCCTGACTTATTTGGGTCAAATGAGATGTACAGTTGTGTATCATCAGCGTAAAAATGGAACTTTATGTGTTTGTAACGTTTGATTATATCAGCAATCGGTTGTGTGTAGAAAGAGAACATTTGAGGGCCAACACAAGATCCTTGAGGCAAACCGAAGTTGAGAACATGCGAGTCAGAAAACTCATTGGCAATTTTAACCTTGCATGTGCGTCGATAGAGATACGAACGAATTGAACCCTTTCCTTCAAGAAAAGTTATACTTTTATATAGATTAAATGAATAATGAAGGAGTTATAGCAGTTTTACGGAGGCTATGCTGATGGTCCACACCCCCTTATTGAATTTATTGCGATTGGGATTAACATTGTAGCGATTTTGCAGATTTACTCGTAGATCAATATAAAAAGGACAAATTAGGACAAAGTGGTATTCGTCTTCAATCACACCTGAATTACACAAACGACCCGATTCAATCAATAGTAAATGATTGGAACACCTTAATCTACTCAACGCTCTTTCGTGACATGGACTCGTGAGTTTATCCTTAAATGTTATGAATCAGGGGAAATTGGAACCATCTTTATAATAACCGACCATTTTTAAAGCTATAGAATATAATGTCTAACTTGCGTTCCCATTTATCTAAACTAAATTCGTTTGACCTCTTTAGACGAGAATTGAGTATCATATAACCTTCTTGAACATGATGTCGAGTTTTACAAATTTGAAGTTATACGGCTTGAAATGACGTTGAGCCTGTTTGTTGTTGTTCTTTAATCATAGATTTATTATTAACATTATACAGAAGTACTTTTTTTCATAATTCTGATTCATTATCAAGAGGTAGAATTGTGTGCACATTTGTATCCGTACCAAAATCATCAATTTCATCATCGTTTCGAACTTGCATTAGAACATTTATTTCCATTGCCGGTAAATGTATGTCATTATCAATAGGAACTTGGACGGGAACATTCATATCTTGAACAGCAATTTCATCTTCAGGTGGAACATATAGTGACAAATTTATCTCCCTACGACATACGTCTATTTCATCATCATTCATTCTACTATCAGGCACATCAATATCATTGTCAATAGGAACATATTGGGGCACATTCATTTCCCTACCAGGTACGTACCTATGCCCAGGTGTTGTTTGTTGATATTCTCGACAACAAAATACACTGTTTCCGATCAGATACAAAAATGGATTCAGCGCGGAATTTATAGGCAATACAAACGCTATAATCCATGCAAAAGCTTCTGGTGAGACTTCTCTTGTACCAGTCTGCACCAATATCCCAAGGACAATGATTGGACACCAACATAGAATATCAGTAAATGCTATGGCCCCCATCTTAAAAGCCATACGGACATTTGTCCTCCATAGTGGAGCAGATGAGCAGGCCAAGTGTAAGAACAATTGAATGTAACATATACTTGTAACTATACAACACAAGGAATTAACACCAATGAATAAGGCTATGGAATAAAAGTGACCAGGGCGGCTACCAATAACCGTCAGAGTTTGAAATGAAAAAATATCATCTGGTCTGTCAATTTTGTCATACGTTAAAGTAACATATTCTGTAGATACATGGGTTTTCAAATGTCTTGCTAATGGTAACCCTAAGCATACTTCGGAAAATTCATATAATTGTCCACTTTCGATAATTACACTTACTATACTAAGAGCTATTGCTAATATCCAAATTACTACAGCAATAACCACCTGAGATGTCAAGCCCAACATTCTTTTAACACTATAAACATGTCTAAATGCCAAAGATCTTTCGATACTTATGGCTGTGATGAAAAACAAAGATGACTCACTTGATAGAACAGAAGTGATTCCAGCAAGTTTACACAGATTACTCCTTTGCCAATTTTCCGCTTCGGATGGAAAGAATTTGTTATACATTTTATCAGCAGATGCAATTATTATCATGTAAATGCCCATAAGTAAATCGGCAATGGCCAGGTTAGCTATGAAAATCAACTGTTGTAGACCTGCATTACCGTTTATAAGTTTTATACCAGACCAACTTACAACAAATGCATTTAAGAGTATCGCACACAAACCAATGATCCATACTGAGTACTTAACCGTAGTAACGGGCAACAGTTCCGTACATGTCAAATGAGGTGATTTGACTTCTTCAGGTTTACACTTTGGTCCTGTTACATTATTGATGAAACAACAAGTGGCTGGAGAACTCACATACACACTTGTGGAATTTCCAAGTCCATGGAATGAGTGTTTCGTAATTCTTTTAAGAGGGTTGTCGCGTAATATCATGTTTGATAGCTGCCTTAAACCAAAGAATGTGTTGTAATGAAGTGTAGATAATAAATTAGACGCTAAGTTCAGATAAATCAAATTATGCAAATCTTGAAAAATGTTTGCAACTAACACCGAGAGTTTGTTAGTTGATAAATCCAAAACTCTTAATGATATTAGATTTCTAAACATACTATTTGCTAATGTTTTGATCTCATTTCTATTAACGATAAGGATGTTTAGTTGACTTAATGTGTGGAATGTATCTGTTTGTAGTTTGGTTAACATATTAGTATACAGGAACAACTCTGTTAAGTTTAAAAGGTCATTAAAGGTTCCTGGCTCTAGTGATACTAGAATGTTGTTATCGAGGCCGAATACAAGTAAACCATGCAATCCCTTGAATGTATCTACATGCAAATGGGATAATTTGTTTCCATGGATTTGTAATACTTCCAATGTAACAAGGTTTGTGAATACATCTGCTTCTAATAATTCAATTCTGTTTTCATACAATGTCAGGATAGATAATCGATTTAAACCATAAAAAATATCGTTTGGAAGTTCAGTTAACATATTATTATACAGGTGCAATTCTTTCAGGTTTACGAGGTAATTAAAGATGCCTGGTTCTAATGATACTAGACTGTTGTTCTCGAGGTGTAATTCAAGTAAACCATGCAATCCCTTCAATGTATCTACATGCAAATGGGATAATTTGTTATCATACAGGTACAATTCTGTCAAATTTACAAGGTCATTAAATATGCCTGGCTCTAATGATACTAGACTGTTTTTATGGAGGGCTAATATAACTAATTCATGCAATCCCTTAAATGTATCTATATGCAAATGGAATAGCTTGTTTTCATAGATTCCTAATAGTTCCAATGCAACAAGGTCTGTGAATACACTTGATTCTAATATCTCAATTCTGTTGCCATACAATGTCAAGATAGATAATTGATTTAAACCTTGAAATATATCAGTTGTGAGTTCAGTTAACATATTATCATACAGGTATAATTCTGTCAAGTTTACAAGGTCATTAAAGATGCCCGGCTCTAATGATATTATGTTGTTGCTATTGAGCCCTAATCCAAGTAAACCATGCAATCCCTTGAATGTATCTACATGCAAATGGGATAGCTTGTTATGATCAATATATAATACTTCCAATGCAATAAGGTTTGTGAATATATCTGTTGGTAGATCAGTTAACATATTCCCATCTAGGTACAACTCTCTCAAGTTTACAAGATCATTGAAGATGTCTGGCTCTAGTGATACCAGAATGTTGTTATTGAGCCCTAATTTAAGTAAACCATGCAATCCCTTGAATGTATCTACATGCAAATGGGGTAACTTGTTTTGATTGATTTCCAATACTTCCAATGCAACAAGCTTTGTGAATACATCTGCTTCTAAAATTTCAATTCTATTGTCAAACAATGTCAGGATAGATAATTGAGTTAGACCATGAAATATTTGTGTAGGGAGTTCAATTAACCCATTGTCATGTAGGTACAACACAGTTACATTAATAAGGTTAATAAAGGTGCCAGGCTCTAATGCTACAAGACTGTTGAGACTGATGTCTAATGCAACCAAACCATTAGTGGTGAGGCCCCAAAAGGTTTCTTGTTTCAATGACATAATATTGTTCTCGTTCAAAGACAAGATTTGAACACTTTTTAAATGTTGTAACACTCTCAGTGGGATCTCAGAGATTTTATTACGATTCAGAAATAAAACTTGTAAATGAGATATGCCTTGAAAACATCCCACTGCCAGTGTGTTCAACATATTTTCAGTCAGTGTAAGCTGTTTCAAATTATTAAGACCTAAGAATACACCTTTGTTTAAGAACATCAACTTATTGTGAGATAAGTCTAACACTTGGAGAGAGTCTAGGTCTGTGAATGTTCCTTCTTCGATGCTTAAGAGTTTATTATAGTCCAGCAGTAAAAAATCATCTTCCAAACCGCTAAAACTGTCGGCTCCTATTGTCTCAAGTTGTCTTCTGGAACAATCGAACAATGAAATCTTGACGCTTGGAACTTGCTTGTAGATTAGTAGAATGCGCTCACTGTGTGTATTGTTAGGACAATCAATGTGGTATAGGCGGAACTCCAGGGTGCATACACATCCTGGGATGCATGAAGGTAGCTCTGTTGTAGATATATTATCACTGGTTGACGGTAAAAAGTCAAATGTAGCCTTGATGTTGAAACGGTAGATGTCTGGAACGATAAGGGAAGGATGTTGCTGCATTAAGTCACTGTAAAGTCTGTTCTTGTGGTTGAGATAGTGTAGTCTGTCAAATTCGTTGAGGGTTTGACATAGGCTTGTCTGTGAAATGAATAAGTTGCATTCAGATTGCCACCATGAGACGTTATGTTTGACGGATGGTTGTGACGGCTTCATCGTAACAGATGATAATTTCAATGTCGCGGATGCTTTGATATGAAATTCCAGATGATTTGTCAGGAATGAAACATCTCCACAAAGCTCTGGTGAATTGGGGAAACCAATGATATCAGTGCAGTTGTTTATGGTACCGTTTCTTTGAATTATAAACAAGTAATGATATAAGGACCACGAATTTGCCATCAATATAGAAAACTGGATCGCTGCTCCAACAGGTGATAACACCTGGAATATACAGTCATTGTCAAAGGTGGTATGCAGGGTAACATTTGTATCGACTTCCAATGTTATATACTGATAAGGACAAACAGTCCCATTCTTCAGTCCACTATCGGCCAATGTTAGTCTATCATGATAACTCAATCGGATGCAAAGTAGGGCCAGGACACACCAAACAAAGTGGTGTATATAGCTCGGCATCATGGTGATGATTAGTTACAAAGGTGGCGCGTCGATTGAATGGGATATTGCGCATGCCCCAGTAGCGCTAGTTGTAAGGTCAGAACATGATTTTGCTGGTAGTATCCAGCAGTGAAGTGAGAAACCTAAAGATTGTACCTTGTTCTTTAAAAGTTAACCAGATCAGATCCATAAGCTAATTTTTCATAATAGTTTTGTGGTGATATAGACACCTGGTGGAGTAAATGCTTAGTCTGTAGTCCACTGGTGGGCAAGTTTTTTTATTTCCTTGAGAAAATCACAGCTGTATCATAGTTCACCGGTGGTATAAATAGTAAATGAATGCAGTAGAATCACAGTTCAACTCAGTTTGTAGTTTAATAACATGTGGTATAAAACAGTAGTTTGGTGCGCTCTCCGATGGCATAAACGTAGAAGTTTTGTAGTTCACAGGTGGTATAAAGAAGCTAACTTTGTATTTCGCTGTGGTTTAAAACAGTAGTTGAAAAGGGAGCTTGGGATTGTAGTTCACTGGTGGTAATAGAGAAATTAAGTTTTGTATTTGCTGGTAGTGTATAAGCAATTGAATGAAACTCAGTTTTAAGTTCACTGTAGAATAATAACAGTTGAATAAGAAACTAAGTTGTAGTTCACTGTAGAATAATAACAGTTGAATAAGAAAATCAGTTGTAGTTCACTGTAGAAAAATAACAGTTGAATAAGAAACTGAGCTGTAGTTCACTGTAGAAAAATAACAGTTGAATAAGAAACTCAGCTGTAGTTCACTGTAGAATAATAACAGTTGAATAAGTAACTCGGTGTGTACATGTAGTTCACTGGCACTATGCAGTGGTAAAGCAGGAGTCATCTGTGGACAACCATGGGACAAGTTCGTATCGCTGTGGCATATGAACGACAGTTGACATTTAAGTTCATGCAGAAACATGGGTTTGATGAGAAGCTTACATTTAGTAATTCATTGCTGCGTGACCAACACTGCCAACAGTCCAATGGAAGCTTTCATAGTTCACATATGGTGATGTCACAGTGTAGGCATATACATAAACGGACTGTATAATCAATCCACTGGTATGTGTAGTAGTTGAATAATAATACCACACTACTCAAAGGCACGATGAAAATAAATGGTATGCCACGCAATGAATTGCTGGTATCATGCGTATGAAACAATATGTTGAATACGACTACAAGACGGAAATAAATAATAATATAATCCCAGATTCAGGATAGCTCTCGACTGATTGCTGCAAGAACTCAAAGGAAAGTCCCCAAGATTCCCAATGCGCTAAAAATATAGTATTGTGTCATAATTGTTTCAAGGTTAAAATCGTGTGCAACTTGTTTATTATTTGCGGTTTGGAATCTACAGCTATTTGGTATATTTAAGGTTCAGCAATTCTATTTAGGCCAAGGAAAATAAATTTATGTTTGCTCAACCAGAGCTACCGTAAACTATTCCAGACCCGTAGCTCTTTATTGATCCTTAAATGGAAGAAAGGAAAGAACAGATACAATTATATATAAGAAATATGATTATAATATTGACAAGTACAAACACTTGAAACAAGAAATAACAACATAAAACTAGCCAAAAATATTTATTTTTAACAAGATTGTTGTTTTATTTATAACCCGGCTCTTAACCCTTTGTTATTGACTATAGGGGAAAATCTACCACACCTAACAAAACCTTTTTAAACACTCCATAATGCCAAACAACACTAATGAAAACTAAAACAGGCCTTAATGCATGGAAAGGTAACAGAATGTTGACTTGAACTTTACACTTGCACAAGTACTGACTAGAACGTTCTAGGGTTGAGCAGATTTGGTGAAAGGCCATGCAGTGCGTTTCGTTGTCGTTTTTTATTATTGTTTATTATCAATTATATTTATACATGTTCACATAATTTTCACATTTCACATAGTTCATCATGTTTACATTGCATTATCGTTACATGTCCCACCGTTGCCACCAATTGTAAGAAGGTTTTATTGGGTTTCTTACAGTACGAAGAGAAGACTATAACACAACTTGGTTACATTTCGCCGCCATTAGTTACCAATGATGTTCTGGCACTTTATTAACGTAAAAGATGCTCCAAATAATACATAATATTACGATGAAAAATGACGAGAAATAATACAACGTGACTGCAGTCGACGGAAACACACGGACAAGAGAACGAAACCTCTTCTCTCAAGCCCACAAGTCAATTCGGCGCTCAGCTGTGATTGGTTTATGGTTATTCACATCTGCGCGCTGATTGGCTCAAATTAATATAAAAGATGCAAAGTCAAATTATTAACAGCGCTCAGCTGTGATTGGTTCATGGTTATTCACATCTGAGCGCTGATTGGCTTAAATTAATATAAAAGATGCAAAGTCAAATTATTAACATTGTATTTACTTGGACCATAGCATTATTTATGTAGGAGTGTTTTTGCATCCCACACATGTATAGAACATTTTCATATGCCTTTTAGCATGTTTACATTGCATATCATTTGTAACACATTTTCATATGCTTTTCGGCATGTTTCCATTCATGCTCACATAATTTTCACATTTCACGGCATTGTTTCATCATGTTTACATTTCATATCAATTACATGTATAACACATTTTCATATGCTTTTCATCATGTTTACATTGCATATCATTACATAAACACAGTTTCAAATGCTTGTCAGCATGTTTACATTCATCATTACACATTTTCACATAATGTTCACATTTCATTGCTTTTCATTACATTTATAACACATTTTCATATGCTTTTCAGCATGTTTATTTCAACATTACACGGTATATCATTAATTACACAAGCGGATAGTTATAAACTGCTCACAAAAAGTATCGAAACACTTAGAAATGATCCAATATATAACGGCTCGAAAGGGTATGCATTAGTCGAAGCAAATAACCAAGTGCATAATTTTGTTCTGCGTATTTTGACACCTCGATCGATGAGATACGATGTTGCGGAGCGGAGTTATTGTCATTTCTATGCTCGTGGGTCCAGTTTCAAAAGTGACAATCATCCTATAGAAAGAGCTTTGCATTACTGTTTAGAATGATCAGATTCGTGATTTTCAATAGGGATGAGTGTCACTTTTGAAACTGGACTCACGATCATTGAAATGACAATAACTCCGCTCCGCAACATCGTATCTCAACGATCGAGGTGTCAAAATACGCAGAACAAAATTATGCACTTGGTTATTTGCTTCGATTAATACATACCTTTTCGAGCCGTTATAATATTGGATCATTTCTAAGTGTTTCGATACTTTTTGTGAGCAGTTTATATTTTCTGTGCATATTGTATAGCTATAAATACACATACATCACGATTACATTTGATATCATAATACAGGGCAAGATAAAGATTGAAGTGATATATTTTAGCCATAAATTAGTTCGATATGATACCAGTAAATAAATGACTGCCAAACGATTGTTTCACAGTTACCATAGTTACCGTGTTACAATGAAATTGTTGAAAAGGTGTCTTTCCTCGAAAGGAGATATAAACTGGTTATTAACAATGTTAGGTTAATATGTTTCAAATATATGGTGAAAAATTCAAGCAAATCCATGAGGAAATGCGCTTTATAAGTAGTCCACTTCACAGTCCGTTTTCCTTTTCCTAGAGTGAATAACACTCTCCCGCAAGCTCTCGCCCAGTAATCACCCCTTTGGGGGCGTTCTCGGATAGGTTTTTGGCACGGCGAAGTGAGCTTAAGTGAACCCTCATTAGAATAAAGGATGTTGTTCGATTGAGTGACAAAAATCAAAAAAATCAAACAGGATGTACGAAGTCGACTTACAAAGAACACGCACTGATATCGCTCTTGTCCACAGGTGTAACTGCATCTCAAGGTCGATAATCTTCCTCGTTAAACAAGTTACAAAACCTTAACTAAAAATTAAAAGATGTTCATGCTTACTTGACTAACATACCGTATATGAGTATAACGTGTGGGTCTCATAAAGCAGTCCGGTTCAATCTTCTTTCGAATTCATAACGTTCTCTTTCAGAACAATATTTCAATGACGATGACATTCTTCCTGACCATTAATTTGTAACATTCAAAAGTCTTGTGAGAGAGAAGGTAACAATCAACCATTCAATGAAATTGCCAACTAATTTTTCCAGCCTATTGCCAGAAAAACAAAAATCCGCGATTTCATAGCTGTTGTAGATGTGGAGGCATGGGATCTTTTAGTATGGCAACGGACGCGTACGTTACAAGAATCATGAGAGTCACTTGCCAGGATCATGAAAGTCACTTGCCATGATTAGGAAAGTCGCTTGCCACGATCAGAAAAGTATGTTGCCGGGATCAGGAAAGTCACTTATCAGGATCAGAAAAGCATGTTGCCGGGATCAGGAAATTCACTTATCATGATCAGGAAAGTCGCTTGCCAGGACCAGGAAAGTCTGTTGCCGGGATCAGGAAAGTCACCTATCAGGATCAGGAAAGTCGCTTGCCAGGATCAGGAAAGTCGCTTGCCAGGAACAGAAAAGTTTGTTTCCGGGATTAGGAACTTCACTTATCAGGATCAGGAAAGCCTGTTGCCGGGATCAGGAAATTCACTTTTCAGGATCAGGAAAGTCGCTTGCCAGGACCAGGAAAGTCTGTTGCCGGGATCAGGAAAGTCACTTATCAGGATCAGGAAAGTCGCTGGCCAGGATCAGGAAAGTCGCTTGCCGGGATCAGGAACGTCACTTCCCGGGACCAGGAGAGTATGTTGCCGGGATCAGGGGAATCAGTTGCCAGACGTTTAATGGAGGTTATCCAAGTAGTGGCCTACTCTACATCCAAGTGAATCGGTGCATGACGTCCAATTATTTGGCTGAACCGTGTTACTAAGTTGGCCTACATATCATGAAAAACGGTGTGTCCTCTTTTTCTTAAGATCTTGAACACAACACAGCTAATCCAAAACACGGATAACTTTTGAGAAGAAAGTTCATTGTATCTAATCCAAATTTCCACTTACTTGTTATTGTGGACGTTTCGGCAAACACTGTTGCCTTTATCAACACATGATAGGTAGTGAGTGACTATCGACGCTAGTTGGTTGCTTAGCGACGACTCTGGAGTTTCTAGATGTTTTTTCTCCAGATAGCAATAGTTCATCAAAAACATGTGAGAGATGATACTGTCCCTCGTCACGATTCATGGTGGTGGGCCCCTTCTTTCTGATTTCAACTGCCTCCTTGACCCATCTCTTGTATCTATCCTGCTCTGTGCCTAAAGACCTTTGCCTCTCCCCACCCGATGACATGATTCTTCTCCACTACGTGGTCCGTGATGGCCGACTTGTCGGCTACTGATCGTGATGCCTTTCTGGACGCTCTCGTGGACACTGACTTGCTTACTTTATCCGCTTCTGTTTTGTGTTCCTCTAAGCGGGTGCCAAATTTTCTCCCTGTCTCGCCAATATAGCTGAGTTTGCAGTTTTTACAAGGAATTTTGTAGATGGCGTGTGTCGTGTTCAGCGGATCACGTTTGTCTTTGGGATGTACCACTTGGCTGCGAAGCGTGCAATGTGGCTTCATAGCAGTAGAAATGTGATATTTTTTCATCACTCTGGACACCCTCTCAGATACACCTTTGACATATGGTAGAACCACGAAGCCTTTGTTTTGCGTCTCTGGCGTGCTTTTCGAGTAACGGATAACTTCTATTACTTACCTCTATTACCGACAAAAATAATAAACAAAATCTATTTTCATTGGAGTTCATATCGAACGGGGCGAATAATTCAGTTTCAAAATTATATATTTTGACATTTGCATAAACGATGAGTCAACCTTTAGCAAGCAATAGGCATTTTCAGTACTAATTAGTTTCGTACAGCATAGAGTAAATCCATGCTGCACTCTTCAGATGATGGCCTTTTTGGCAGAGTTTTGTCAAATTTATCGCAAAAGCTGTATCTATTTTGACGTACATATGGATATTTTAACATAGGCCCCTAAAGCTACGGTGTGTCATGCTTTACCTCAAAAGAGACAATGTATCATCATAAAAGTTTAGATTAGAATATTAACATCACTATTTAGAGCACTGTGCATTAAACACGTACTCTCTTAATGTAAAAGAGTGAAAATGTCACTCGTTGTTCAGAGTGAAGTCATTGTCACTCGTAAAGAGTGATTTTTCACTCGGTATCGAGTGACTTTTCACTCTGTGCGGTTGATGAGTTTAGAGTGAAATTATTGTCACTCGAAAAGACTTTCACTCTATTAGAGTGATCACTGTAGGCACTCCTTTGAATAGTGAATATTCACTCCATTCGAGTGGAATTTCACTCTTTTACATTTAGAGAGTAGCTACGCCTTATTACGTTTACATAAGGGTCGCACTGCAAAACTATTACGTATGGTTCACACTTATAAGTAACTTGTACGTAAGACTTATACGATAGTCTAAGTAATATTTTGCATCATCATACGTTAAAGTACCAATGAAAATTGAAGTAAACTACTGTATGTATTTCAATGATAATGTAGAAGTATTTGCATTGGCTTAAGTTCAATTTTAAAGTTGCTTGTACGTATGGTGATGCAAATTAATACTTTGTAGACTATCGTATAAGTCTTACGTACAAGTCACTTATACGTGTGAACCATATGTACTATATAGTTTTGCAGTGCGGCCTCGTGTAAACACAGGCGCAGCTGCTTTCTAAGTCGATGGTCGAGTCGGTCGGTTGGTCGAGTTTTTTCTTCTTTTAAACGTTCGTGAACTTAAAATTTGGGTAAACTATAAATGTTTAAAAAACTGAGATTTGAGAGGGTTCAAAGGTTCAATTTCATATTATCCCCTGGGTTTAGATGACCTTCATTCCACTTTTCTTTCATGAACGAAATTTAAAACTCTTTTTAAATGAAGAAATAGTCGAAGGAGAATTGTACGAGTTAGCCATCACGAATACGGACGGATTGTAATCGTTATAGATTGGGGCACACTGAACTCGCACCGTATATCTATGCTTAAAATAGGTTTGAGCGCCTCTCTTGATTTAATGTGAAGGCGGTTTTTGAGTCATGGGACTTGCTACTAAAACTAATACGTATAAAGTTCATACGGATATCTGACTAGTGTGACCAGTCGCATCAAAAAGGACATGTTGTCGGCAAACACAGTTTTGAGATAGAGCCCAATATATTTGGTGAAATATAAAGAAAATAATAGAAAAAAATATGCTTCTTCAAATCATATCTTGTGATTACAAAGTTCGATTACCTTTTAAATGGTGTCATTTCAAAGCTTAAAATGTGCTCTTTCAAGTCATACCAATAACTCAAATTTGACTCAGGCCTGCAACATGTCCATTTTGATGTGACGGGTTTGTGATTGAAGCTCAATTAATATTGTGAGTACAAACAAGATTTTTCCGAACCAATACTAGGCATGTTTGTACTTATTGCAATGCAATTCCAATGGCGATTCCATATATTGTGATGAAATTCAATAATTTTGACAATTTTGAAACATTTTGTGAAATTTTGTAAGTGTCGTCACTGCCGCGTCGAAAATGTTAACGTAAACTGTCAGTTTACGTTAACATTTTCCACGCGGCAGTGACGACACTTGGCCTACAAAATTTCACAAAATGTTTCAAAATTGTCAAAATTATTGAATTTCATCACAATATATGGAATCGCCATTGGAATTGCATTTTTTTCAAGAACAAGGGTGAAATTGAGTGGATATAAAAAAACCATTTTGCCGTTTTTTATCAAACAATATATAGCCGCGTGGAATGGAGACCAAAGTAATATTTTGCGTCAACATAGGCCTACGTTACAAGCACGTGAATATCTACTACTAATACAAAATATTGATATCTTTGCGTGTACAGTCTGTACAAAACGGTTATTTTGATATCCACTAAAATGTAATAACCGTTTTGCCGTAGAAAACGTGTTAGCATTGTTGTAGTGAGCCCCCTATGTGTAGTTGTCCTGATAGGATTTTGTCAATTTCACGTGGTTGCAAGTAACTGGTGTAACGTGAATCAACTTCCCCCTATATCACGACTCATATGATTAGTTGTTTTGCCATATACACCCGGGGGGGGGGGGGGGGGGGGGGGGGATACTCGGATTTGGTTTGGTCGGGGTGTGCCGCTGGAGATTCAAAACCCCTACCCATTTCTAAGGGTGATTTTTAGGGTTTTTGCTTCATTTTAGACCAAATTTTCGCGAAAATAGACCTAATTTTGGCAAATTTTCGCGAAAATAAAAAACAGGACCCATGTCTAAGGAATTTTCAGTTGAAAAGCCTACCCATGGCTAAGGATGTCTCATGAAAAATCGACCCACTGGAGAGGCACGTCCCCGTATGCCTTCCCCCCCCCCCCCCCCCCCCCCCCCCACGCCGGGCATACAAGACAGATTTTTCAGAAATCTTTCCCAAATTTCGAAGTATTTTATCTCAAGAATTACTAAAACAATATTGTACATGTTTTTACTTATTTTAATGTATTTCTCAAGGTGATTCCAAATATAGGCCTACATGTAGTGATGAATTTCAATAATGATGACATTTTTGAAACATTTTGTGAAAGTTTGGAATGTCGTCACTTATACACGTACATGAGCCATACTGGCGTACTAGTTTTGCAGTTCAGCCTATAACCCAGGTATAATTACACTTCTTATGCTAGATCTGTATTTTATGTATCCTTGTCGCAATTCTCCTGGCTATGCCAAACAAAAGGAGCCGTGTCTATTCCAAATGATTCGAATATTTTGAGAGCCTTCTGGAAATCTTTGAAACCACCTGGCCAGATTGCCGTCCTTGATTGGATGAAATTATGTTGCTCGTAAAAGATTGGCGTATCCCTGGGAAAAGCTTGGCACTGATGCATTAGCATGTAGTCGTTGTAATCGGTGTCTAGGATGTATAATCCAATCGGAAATTCATCTATAAAATATCAAAAGGAAACATACTCACAGCAAAATCTTAAATTAATGGTTTCTTAAATTTTCCTCTATCAGATGGAACACATGCATGGTGTATGTTCCGATCCCTTTTTTGGAGCTATGATTTTTTTTTCACATCAAGATATTTTGATATCAGAAGAATCCCCATATTTTTCTCATTATGTCTGTAAAATCAAAGGGGCCAGAAATGTTCCATTTAGAAATCATAGGCTAAAATGTGGTGAATAACTGCCAAAGGTGGTTAACCACCAACCAGTTTGTGTATGACACAATGGGCAAATGTTTTGTGACCATGTGCTGCTAAAAATAGAACCGTTGGAGTTATGCAACTCAAACTTTGGAATGCGACACTTTTTTCATATAAAATAGAAAACATCAAGTTGAAAATCGGACCAGCAATCGGAACATCTACCTTTAATGGTTCTTTATCGAACCAAAATACTATTATGAAAGGTGGTATAACTATTTTTGGATCTTATAAGAACCTTTTGGGGTTCTTCAAATTTTAAGAATCATTTTGAAGGATCTATTCCTGAGTGTTCCACATAATTGAAGACAAAGGTTCCAAGTAGTGAATCAATTTTGCCGGGATATACTATAGTGTAAGTTGTTATAGGCGTAGTCGGTGACAAAATGAATAATTTCTTTGTAAACATAATTTTACATTAGAAGAAGACAAGAATACGTTATAATTGGTGACACAGAGGTATTATTCATCGAGAAATAATTTATAAAACATTGTTCATTGTCGGGCTCTACATTGAAGGGTTGAAAAAATACGAACATAAGTTATAACCCTCGTCTTCCTAAGACCGTCGACGAGCGTGACCTCCGCAGTATTCGTCTCTGCACAGTGAAATATAGGCCAAAATTAAAATTTTCGTCAAAAAAGGTCAAAACATCGGAATTTCACCCGTGTTTTTTTGCATGAACAAAATGTTGCCATCTATAATGGAACAATAAATGCAACATGATTTGTCACGCTTTTGAAAATTAAGAGAGCTATACTTCTTTCTCTTAAAAGGTACCATGCCGTGTTGTTTTTTGTTTTGTTTTTTTTGCTGTTCTGAAAACACGGTAAGACATTTTCCATCAGATTGTTCAACAATTCTCTAGATAGTGACAATTTACACTGTTTTGAACAAATAATATATAGCTGTATTTTGAAAAAATATAACATTGTGCAAATAGAATGGCTTTTTTGCATTTCTTCTAAAATCAAATCGTGATCGTATTTTGTCAGTCAAAAGTCAAAAATGCCGTAAGCAATACCATTTAATCGGCATTTTTTAACGTTTAAAAAAGTGTTAATGCCGTTAAATATTTATAAAAAAACTCGGCATCCAATACTCACGAAAGGTGTTAATGAAGGAATCCGGTTCAGTTCCCGTTAACATCAGATGATACTTGGCAAACTTTACCGCCTCGTCACCATATTCTATGCTTGTGCGATTGATAAGGATTCTGCAGGCATCGTTCCCGCCATCGTCACAAGGGCTAGCATCCGAAAGTGTCAGTTTCGTGCAATGGCGATTCTTCATGAAAGGTTCTCCATACTGGGCTACTGTATACCAAAATCCGCCGTACAATTTTGGGATGTCAAGATATTTCATAGGCGTGACTTTCGGACAGGAGCCGAACCCCAGTTTTCCACGAGGATTGAGGACAAATGACGATGGCATAGACTGACTTTTAGTCAGTATAATGGCAGGAATTATGAACACAATTATCGTTAATAATCTCGGTGCCACTAGTGAAGTGATTGAAGCCATGTTTTTAATTTTATTTATTTTTATTTATTTTTTATTTTTTTAAATTTTTTTTAATTTTTTATTTTTTTATTTTTTATTTTTTTTTGCTTTTGTTACAACAGTTTAATATAAATAGTTAATGACCATAAATAATATAAAAATAAAACATCTTTGTTTACGCTTATACAGGCGTCAATGGGGACCTTGAACCTACCCTCCTCAAGCCTTCACCATTTGAGAGGTAAATAGCCAACTAATCGTTTACTAACTTTTAAAAAATACCGGTGAATCTTGACCTCATAAAATTTAAGTAGCGGTGAATCTTCAACTAGCTACTCATTTGAAGGGGTGAATCTTTACCTTAATCTTTGCCTTTTACGCATTTTTGTATGGGCTTGTAAAGCACCGACAAGATGACCCACCTAATAATGGAGCACGTATTTAGTGGTGTGCGCCCTTAATTTTATTCTATGCTCTAACCATATCAAAGGTAGGCATTATCCCAGTGCCGAGGAGCCGAAAATTACCTTTTTTCAGCACCCATGGGTGTTGGAGCATCCATGAGTGTTGGATTTTTCCCAAGTGGGTATTTTTTTCCCATTTGGGTGCTCCTACTCTACTCTTTCTCTTATTTCACCTTTCACCCTTTCTACTACCTTCTCTAGCTATATACTTCCTTTCGCATCCCAGTTGGCTAGGATAGGTGAGCCAAGTTAACTGGCTAGTTAGTTTGCCTTTCTGGTTTGTCTAGGATAGAGGTTCTATTCCTATGTGTAGGTTATAGGCGCCTAATCCCTGGAAAGATCGAGACTTAACTGATATCTTTCTGAGGTACAGGATACAGATCCTCAGTTTGATGGTGACGGCGCAACACCACACGGTGTTAGTGTGGGTGCCAACTGGTGATGTTACTATCCCTTTCTCTTTTCTTCTTCCTCTTTCCTCTCCCAATCATAGAGTAAGAATAGGTGTTGCATTTAAGGTGTGGGTACCCTTCACGAGGAAGGATCTGGGCGCCCACCTCGTTGTAAGTATTTCCATCAGTACACGCCCATGGAAACCTTATAGATAACCTATGATGACGAAACTTAGTAATGGGGCAGCCACCAGCCTAGCATACCAAGGTGGTACCTCCGGACCCAGAGGGGAAAGTATTTTTTTTAATTTTTTTTTAAATTTAAATTCCTTCTTGACAGCTGACATAAACATAGTACTGTCACTTACTCAGTGACCTTAAGCTACATACACCTTTTTACATGGGTAACATATTGACAAATATATTTACATGAAACTTATCCGTTAATAAGTGCAGAGACTTTGCCATTTATGCCATTTTTCCAGAAAAGTATTCAAGTCTGAATTACATGTGGCTTGGTATTTTAGAATATTGTAATAATACTTAATTTCGTGTTTGAAAGTGTCTAAATCTGGCTGTTTTTCTGTCATCTTTGCTCTATAAATATGGAATTTCGCCATTGTCATTATCAATGTTAGGGTGAAATCCAAATTTGAACCAAAAAGTATTGTTACTGGATTCATATTCAAGTCCACATTTGTTTGACCTTTAACCCACCTTTTAAAGATATTCCAGAATGATTTTGAGATTTGACAAGTTATGAAAAGATGCGTAATTGTTTCAGAGGTTTTTTTACAAAAAGTGCATAAGTCATCTCCTCTAATATTACATTTTAGCAAAAGACTATTCGTTCCTAAAATACTTTGATTGATTCTATATTGGAACCATCTATACTTTGTGTCATCGGAAAACTTAAAATTTAAAAGACATATTTTTTTCCACTCCCTATTTTCTATACCAAAGTCTAATTGCCACTTATTAATGGATTGTTTCATTTTCTTTGATTTTATAAAGACTTTGTAGAATAAAAGTACAACCTTTTCGCTGTTTGAACAGTAGTTCCACGTTACTAGGTCTAAAAGGTGATACTAGTTTCGACCCATTTAATTGACTGATATTGAAGTTTGACTTAATTGCTCTTATAATACC
>CM069459.1:39583790-39619404 GCA_035610835.1 Ophiura sarsii
TGGCTCCTCAGAGAATTCCATGCATAACTGAGCGTGCCCATTTGTCCATTGGTCTATTGAAATTGCAGTACATCTTTAAGCCTAGCAACAAACTTATTTCATGCTGAATATTTTGTTGGCAGTATACTGTTATTGTAGCAGTGGTTTGACGGTTTTTCAGGAAATCGCAGCCTGTTGTCAGATCGATTATTTCTCCCCAGCCCAGCCTTTTAAGGAATGATATATATCATTCAAATTAGTGCAAAAATAGCAAATTCTTCAGATAAATGATTTTTCTGCCCCGGCCCACCCCCCCCCCCCCCCCCCCCCCCCCTCTCGACTTCCAAATCCATTGATTGCAGACGAGTCAGTAGATTAATGTGTTCAAAACATCAGTACACTCCAAAATGGAGAATATTTGGTTTGAAAATGAGTCTTGAATACTTGTTGCAGAGAGCTCTCGACAAACTGCATCTGTCAGACCAAGGGCTACAGAATCCCATCTCGTTTCAATCTCTCCAGCAACTTCAACGTGGCATGCTCTATTGCTCCTTGCGTGCTATTGTAATGTCTGGCCGTTTCGCTGATACCACTCTCGACATCCCACATTGTGCCGTCGTATACCCAGGGCTCTTTGAGGCTGTGGAAGCGACCCTTTGCTTTGTAGTGAATAGTGCGCCCTCGTATGGATATCTGTGGGATGTATGAAAACAAATATTACTTAATAATTGTATCGGTAAGGCCCTGTAAAGAACAAATGGTTCTAAACCTTAAAAATAGAGAATAGTTTTCTAAAGAACCTTTAAAAAAAAATGGTTCGTAAACTGAAAAAGCTCTGTTAGCCTGCACTGATGAGGTGTTGTTATTCCTCCAACTGGTAAATGTCCAGGTAAATTGTCTTTTTTGCTGGCGTCGCATTCCTACCAAAAACTGTCTGAGTAGCCGCCACCCCACCACCACCACTGTCCACACAACCCACGACCCATCCTGTGCCTTACCTGACCCTCATCCTTAACAGCACTCTCTACCATCTTCAAAATCGTTGTCACCAGATCCGCTTCAAGATCATAGTGAGCTGGCTGAGCCGTAATTGTATCTGAGAAAATAAAAAATATGAGGTACATTATTAATGGTAATCTAAAATGAATTAATCTTGGATATCTTCCCCAGCACAGTGATAAACAAAAGAAAAATGTCATAATATAGCCTAATAACTTGAACTGGTAAATGACCGTGGGTCTGAGCGAGTGAGCTCTGAGCAGCAAAGAGTAGCATTATGTTCCCAATCCTTATACACTTTTAGAACTCAGCATTTCAAAGCATGTCTCTCTACCATTATGCTCGAATTATCCTTGCCAGTCGCTGGTCGCAACAGGTAGCTGCACCTAATACTCGCTAGCTCGAAGTATTTCGGTGCGACCTTTGGTCGCCATAGGTCGCATAGAGCTACTAAACCGCTGGTAGTCAGGTATTTATTGGCAGCACAGACGACAACCTGGATAATGGCTGCTGATTGGTTATGCTAATTTCAAGGCAAAATAACCTCCCCCCATTGGTTAAAAAAAATTGGTGTTCATTTCGTCATGAGCGACAGATCGTTTGAGTTGAAATGAAGTCAACTGGCATGCACGTCAACATGTCCTTCTGTATTCATTCGCTACTGTACGGAGACTTGGCCAATTTGGAACTGATCAAACTATAGTATTACTCATGGAAAATCATGATAAAGACGTAGCCAATGAACCTGCTTTCTACTCGTACGTAGTTTTGTTTCCATCATTTCTAAGTTGAATCATGGCATGGCATGATTCAATAAATGGGAACTTCCCTCAAATGAAAGGAAATTACCTAATGAATGCTGCTATTGATTTTTTGAAGTTCACTGGGTGGTCACCTGTCCCGGGGGGGGGGGGGGGGGGGGGGCACTCATCTACAATCTACATGTATAAAAGTTGTAATAATCCGTGTAAATCTACTCTCAAACACTGTTTACATGTAGGTAGTGTGCTAATATAACTGCTAAAAATATGTATTTGCCTGTATCAATAACCTGTAAAAGTACATGTACAGTACACAGTTATTTTCGAGACCTTGATCACAACTCTCCGCAAAATTATCGAAATATTATGATATTTTTGACTTCATAGGTTTATGTTGAGTTGTTATATCTATAGATTCTTCATTAAAAAAAAAAAGTTCTAGGATGGATGGACATCTCTGGTTAGGTCACTCAGGCAGGCGGTCATGCTTTTTTCTCCTCGTTTTCTAAATTAAGTTTAAAAAAATCAAACATTTCCAAAAATGTACAAAATTTGTGAACATTATTTGTCAGTCAAGCCTGTAGTCTGTAGGACAGGTTTATTTCTCCATTAAGTCTCTAGCACTTAACAATATTATTGTTATTTGTGTACAGAAGAATTGGAAATAGAAGAACTTTAACTTGTTTATATATACTTACCACTCTTAGTCTTATGCTTATGAAGCCCCGCTTGTTCCTCAAGTCCTTTCATCATACTGTGCAGGTCCCTTGTCTTATCACAATTTAAAAGATCCATGAATCTATCGTAGGCACCTGTTGTTCTCTTAATTATATCAAGTAATTTGTCCACCTTCTCGCCATGGATCGGAATATGTTCAATAATTTGACGGTCCTGGTTAGTTATGACGTCCCTAGCAACAAGCTCTCGCAGGAAAGAGTTGTCAATTGCCAAAAACTTGGAAAGATTAGGCGCTGCCTTGTCCAGGATACTAGCTTTCTTTGTTAGTGCTTCCATATTTGTGCTGCCATAACTTCAATCTACATGCCATGTAGATTTACATATGTAGCGGTATTGACATGTACCACTTTACATGTATAGCGGTAGTTACGCTTTCTCCATGCAGAAATGATGACGATACAATATATACAATGACTAATAATTTGATTTGGGAAATGCCACAAAGAGTGTCACTGTCCTATGCAGATTTGCTTTTGACTGTTTGGTATGGTGAACTCAGAATGGGGAAAACCCAGGTTTTTATTGCTGTCATTGCCTTGGGCAAACTCATTCGTCATTTAGCTGGTTCCCTGTGCCTTATGGCGTAAATGGCTAAACATGTACATGTATGTAGATAGGTGCCATGTCGGTGTGACTCATTGGAGCGTACAACACAGGGATCACCGGTAGTGTACCGATGAATCAGTGAACCGAACATTTTTGATCATGAAATCTCTATTGAACCTTTGCGAATTTGCTACACAAACAGAAAGCCATATTATGCATGGATGGCATTAACCCAGGGGGATCTTTTTTGTAGGATTTTGCCACCAGCAAAATGAATGATAATGTTGGCAATTTCCAGGGAAACACTTTTGCATGGGAATACCAGAAAATAATGAAAAATACCGGGAATTTCGGGAAACACCAAGAAATACTGGGAAATATCAGGAAATACCTGATCAATATATCTTTATCCGTTTCAATATATAACATGACATTTGAAAATGAGTGAAAACCTATTTTTACTTTGTAAGCATATTATTTATATTTATAAAACTTGCACCAAACTTCAGACTGCCTCTTTGGTATCAATCACTCAAGCATAACAATTACCCCACAGTCTTACAGTTACACCATTCAAATATTGCTTCATATAAAACATCACCAAAAATTGGTATAGAATCAAAGCACTTTGATCAATAATTGACCAAATTAATGCATCTTTTCCTGGTATAAATCATTCTGGGACACACATTAGACTTGCAATACACTATACACATACATGTCAAACTTGTTACTAAAACTTCACATCTTTTATTGTACTGAGACTACTGAGCATCCCGATTCATGAATTACTTCTCAGTATGTTATTTGTTTTGTTTTAAATTGAAGTTCTTTGATATTGTGTAGTCATGACGATGAAGCAAACACTCTGCCACGGGTGATGATGCACCGGTTAATATATGGTGTTGGTGCGAACTGCGAAACAATCTTGTCAAGTGCGTGAAGGAGATTAGTCAACTCAAAGAGATCTGTACAAATGTGAAAACAATGACAAGAAACCAATCTACATTAGAATCACATTACAGAAACATTAATTGATATTTATTTAAAGGGGCATTGAGAGATTACATAGGGGAGTGCGCCCTCATTTTTTCTGGAAATCATGTTTTTTGCTGGCACCATAATACTTTTAGGCATACATGTATAACCCAACTTTGAAAATGTTTGAAGAAAAAAAACATTTAAAAATTGCTTCTTATATAAATCAAACTTAGAAGAAAAAAATAAGAAACATTTAAAAAAAAGAAAAATTGCTTCTTAACCCTAACTCTACCCGGGGGCCGCCCCCCACTTTTCAGATTTTTTTTCAATGTGGAAAATTGACCAAACTATCCCCCCGATCTCCCGGGATTTGAACCACGGACCTCCAGCACCAAAGCCCATCTCCATTCCATTACACCACGGCTGTCAAGGCTACTCGGCTCAGTTCATTTCGCCTCGTATATATAGCCTGGGTCCATTTTTTCATCGAAAAACTTCCACGCCGGTTGGTACCAACTTCCGCAGTCGTGGTATTTTGTGGTATATATATGGTAGGGTTAGGGTTAAGATACATGATTTATGATAATGTTAGAGCCATCAGGGTTGTAGCTAAAGCGTTAAATTTCCAGCATTTTTTTGTGTAGCAAAAAGTGCGATGCACTATTAGTTTTGTGTAGCAATTCACACATTTTGTATAGCACCTTTTTTTCTTCTAGTAATATAGGTTTGGCTTTGATGGAACGTGATCAAATATCAAGTAGGGAATCTTCTTGCATTGCACTTTTAGCTACACATTTGTGCAATTGAATAGCAATACTTCAAAAGTGCGGAGCATTTCGCTATGCGACACCGGTTATCATGAACGCTGGCTGGACAAGTAATCTGTGCCCGGCACTAGCTTTAAAGATACAATTTTAATAGTGAGGAAGGAACTTGGAATTAAATCAATATTTTTGGTCAATAAATTCAGTAAGCTTACATCGTAAATACCCTTAGCCGGGAAATTAGAGCCCGGCACTAAAATTGCTCTAGCTACAACCGAGAGCCATACATTTTTACAAGTAATTGATGTGTTTTTGGTTTCATCATATTATGTACAGTTGACAAATAATAACATAACTTCTCAACTGTTCCCATTTTCACCATTCAAAGACCAAAATGTTTGAAGTGATGATGGATACAAATAAATTGACATCATTTAAAAAAAATTCAAACATTAAAAATAAAACATTTAAAAATAAATCTCAGCCTTAATATTATTTGTTTATGTATAAGTTACAGGGGTGGCACTACAAGAACCTATCAACATGTTCACATACCTTTAAAGCCCAGCTTGTTGCTCAAATCCTTTCATCATATTGTGCAGGTCCCTTGTCTTATCACAATTTAAAAGTTCCATGAATCTATCGTAGGCACCTGTTGTTCTCTTAATGATCTCCAGTAATTTGTCAACCTTCACGCCGTGGATCGGAATATGTTCAATAATTTGCCGGTCCTGGTCAGTTATAACGTCCCTAGCAACAAGCTCTCGCAAGAAAGAGTTGTCAATTGCCAAAAACTTGGAAAGATTAGGCGCTGCCTTGTCCAAGATACTAGCTCTCTTTGCAAGTGCTTCCATTATTTTGTGCTGCCGTGTATCTTTATGATTTTAGATGCATGCATACACATTCAATCAACTTAAAATGGTAGTCTCATTATGCAGTGCAAAATTGAAATAATATAACAAAGAATATCCGATGCCAGTATAAATATTACACTGTTCATGGTACATGTATGGTGAATTCAGAATGGGAAAAACCCGGGTTATTTCTGTCATAATTGCTATGGATCGACAGATCTTGTCATTAGCTGGTTCCCTGTCCCTTATGGTGTCAAAATGGCTATGAAAAAAATGCATGTGCAGGTACTATCGGTGTAGCTCATTGGAGCATAGGGCACAAGGTGAATTCAGGATGGGGAATACCCAGGTTATTTCTGTCATTGCAATGGACAGAATCATGGCATTAGCTGGTTTCCTGTGCCTTAAGTGTATTTGCAGGTGTCGTATCAGTGTAGCTCATTGGAGCATAGGGCACAAATTAAAGTACCAGCGCTAGTGTACCAATGAATCGGTGAACCAGAACTTTTTTATGATAATAAAATCTGAACATTGAACCCTTTCAGCTATGTGGCACAAACAGACAAAACAAGTCATGCATTAATATGCGACAGGTATTCAGGGGGATTTGTTGGGATTTACCGTTAGCAACAACAACCAAATCTACTCAGCAAGATCCACATATCTTCTCTTTTATTTTTGATAGGTTTTTGCTAACATTTTCAAAAAAGGGCACATTTCAGGCAATTTGTATTAGATCCACTTTATTTTCTTTAGTTGTGGCCAAATATTTCAGAAAAAAAGGGCAACTCTCAATGTATCACCCATTGACTTACCAAAAATAGTAATGAAAAGAGGGTCATTCCATTCATACCAGATAGGGTGAATATGGGACTGTTATGCAGTGCATCCATATTACCTCACTCATATCCATTATTTTAAGGATGACCTTCATGTAGAATAAAAAACATCAAGTTGAATATCAGGCCAGAAATTGGAACACCTACCTTTAAAACCTTGGAAACTTTTTGCTTTTGTATGGTATTGAAACAAGAAGTGAAAAACAATGGCATATAACATCTAACTATTTCATCAAGTTTTTTGTTTCCAATGTTTTGATTTTCATATTCCATTCAGGGGTAGAATTTCGTTATCAGCCGCGGAAGGATTTTGCGAGGATCTGGATACTCGCAAATTTTGAGAATCCATGGATTATTGCGAAATTAATGCAAATAATATCAAGACGAAGGCTATATATAAGCTTGCACAACTTTCAAATTTGGCATGTTTGTTGACTAAGGGTCAAATACCAGTCATCTAAGGTCCTGTTTTGGACTTCACCTAGATTCCACCTAGATTCACGCTGTAGTGATTTATCCGAATCTTCACGCGAATCGATTCGCGGATTCGCGCCGAAATTCTAACCCTGCCATTGCAAATGTATACATTTAAAAAAAAGTATAGTACATTTTGATCAACTCTAGAAACCTTTAATATGGTCATGTTTTTTATACTGGGTACCCAAAAAAGGTGGATCTGTTACATTTGCACTACATATTATTACTTTGCATGCATATATTTTGGCTATTCTTTATCACACATACTTAAATTTGGTCTTATTTTGATGAGAAAGTATTTGGCCTTTATTTTAAAAAGAAAAATATAAACTACCATGGTTCTGTTAATTACAATAGTTCGTTAAACCTAATTAGTCAGGGGTGGAGGAGTATGTGGAGGAGGAGGAGTGCATGCAATATACATTGGGCAAACATAAAATGCACTGGTTTCACTCTTGGTACAATTCTATATTGAAAACATAACATTATTGAAGTATATTTGAATTAAAAATATAATTAGTTAATTAAGGAATCATTAATTAGCATTAAATAAGAAGCTCAAAAAAATGTTAAGAAACGTAAGTTGGTCGCAGTTTGCAAATGTATGCAAACATTTGCCTGCACCAAACTGTCCATTTTAAAAATATAGAAAGGTTGAGGTACCCTTTTGAATAAATAAATTTAACTATTTAATTAAAAATTAAAAGAAGATATGTAATTAACCTCATGTATTCTGTATTGTCTGGATGTTAATTAGCACATTTTGTTAAATGCGTTTAAGTGTGGTGTTATTACTTGTTTTTAACTGTGTTACCAAATAAGTGAAAAACTGCTGGTTTTCATCAAGCTTGTAAACTCAGGAGAATTATTAAATTCTTAGGAATGCAACTGACCTGACCTAGTATAGGATGACCAGCATAAGCAGTTTGCCAATCAACATTGGATCACCCTATATGTTGAATACAACTTAAAACGAAAACAATTATATTTCAAACTTAAATCAGACTCTTGAAATTTGAAAACTGGGTTCAAACATTATGGAAACTAACCTAATTTGTTCATTTGAATGTGCTTTGCACATCATGAAGGTACAAGAAGAATGAACGCAATTAATTGTATGCCACTAAACATGTGCCATTGGGAAAATTTGAGTCACCCTGTAGTTAAAGGGCCCCTTTTTATTGAACATTATTTGAAACTCATACCACTTTAAGCATTTGCCACATCAAATTGGAATGTAAAATCATGTTTCAGATGCAAATATAAATTCATTCAATTTAATGAGTTGTGGATAATCATGTATACCTATAAATTAATGTTTTAAACACCCTATATGTTAGAAAAGGGTGACTTTTAAAATCAATCAATGTTCATGTACATGTAATTGATGCATTTTTTATTTGAAATCTACTTGAATTTTGTTAAAATACTAGTCTTTGTATGTATGTAGTAATAGAAGCATTTTTCTGGAACTAAATAAACAAATTTGTAGACACCCTGTATGTAGAATTTCAGATTCGTAATGAAATTTAATTTGCATATGTCTGGATGGGTATTTTATTAAACTACTTTAAATCTGTACTGAACTTTTCTCTCATCACTTCATATACATAGTGGAAGTAATTATTGTAACCCTTCTTTTTTAAGAAGATTTTGCTTGTTACACCCTGTACAATTTCGGACCACCCTGTATAATCAACTTAATTGTATGCTATTTGCATCCGTTACAGTATATGCTTTCAGAATATGTATACTTTTACCAACTTTAAATGTAAACTTTTTCAGATATAATGCATAAACTGAAAAAGGAACCTCATTTATCGAAAAAGGGACATGTAACACAAATTGTACCCAGTATAAAAAACATGACCATAAGACACTGTTTGTATTCATACAGATGAAAGACTTAGAGGCGTATTCAGTGATGTGTAGGAAGCTGTGCCCTAAATATGTGGGATGTACATTGTTTCAGAAGTCTGAAAAGTAAAGCACAGTGAGAGACTTTGCGTTGTACACTACACATTGGTACATTTTGGGACACCCTGTATATGCCATTTCAAGGATTGCTTTAGAAGTCTGAACAAAATACACGGTGGAAGACTTGCAATACCGCCACACCCTATCAACATTGTAAGGAAGTTTTTGACTTGATTTTTTGAATTTTGTGAGTGCTGTAATTATTGAAATATTAATCAAATGCATATAAAAGTACAACGTATACAATTTTGGGAAAGGAAATGGATTAGAGAATCCAAATTTTGCGTCAATTTGTACCAAAAATGTTGATTTGTTGAGAAAATCATGAAAATCACTTTTTTGACCCAAAAAGTTCAACAAAGCTAACAAAAATATTTTTCAGTAAAACATTACCAAATTGCTAGATTATGATGTAAAGACACTAACTTATGGACGATTTAAAAAAAAATCTATTCTAATATATTTTGGAATTTTGACCAAAAAGCGTTAAAAAAATTGGTTTGTCAATATTTAAAAAAAATAAATAGATATAAGGTTTTTAAAAAAACCTCCCTAAGTTAGTGTCTTAACGTCATAATCTATAAATTTGGTAAGTTAACATAGTAGGCTATGTGTATGATTTTTTACTCAAAATTATTTTTGTTAGCTCGATTTTTTGTGATTTTCTATTAAAAAAAATCAACATTTTTGGTCAAAATTGATGCAAAATTTAGACCCTCTGACCTATTTCCTTTCCAAAAATGTATACTTTTATAAACATTTGAGTTATAGTTCTATAATTACAGCACTCACAAAATTCAAAAAGTGACTTCCTTGAGTCCCCCTTAAAATTTGTTTACTAAAAGATACATGCAGACAAAAATGGAGTCTGATGTCAGTTGACACAGACTCGACTGGATGAAGTGCCCGGGGGCGGGGGCACTGACATTGGAAAAGGGTATAGGTATGTGCCGCGCTGAAGACCCCCTTTTTCACCCTGCTGCTAGCTCTTGACCTTTGAGCCTGCATCAGTTCTTAAGACCCCAATTTTATTGAAAATTCAAAAAATTGCAAAATTTTGCGTTCCAAAGCCCCAAGTCTTCGAAAATGTTGCGTTCTAAACCCCCCCCCCCCAAAAAAAAAATGTGCGTTCTTGCTGTTCAAAATTGAACTATAGGCCAGTTCTCAAGACCTACTTTTTTGAAAAAAATCAGTTCCTAAGACCCTATTTTTCGTCGTAAAATCCACTCAGTTCAGTTCTGTAGCCCCCCATTTCTAGACACTGGGCGGCACACCCCTACTTTAAAAAAAGTTGAGTGCCCCCCCCCCCCCCCGGGTGAAGTGCCCAATGATTAACAACATTCAGAGGACGACTGTTGTAGAAATCTGAAAAAGAAAGACATACAGGGAGATATTGTACATCAACATTAGTAGATTCTGGGCTAACCCGTATAATCATTCTTTTTTTATTTCATTACTTTCTTTCAAGAAGGCACAGACGGCAAGCAGACAAAATATGGAGGTGATTTACAAAGTCAGTTGTCAGCTGAAACACACCCGACTGGGCGTACTACCCGCAGATAGACGTCATTCCAAGGATTGCCATAGAAGTATAAAAAAGAAATACACAGCGGGAGAAGTACAGATTGTTCGGGCCGTCAACAAACGGGGAGTGGATGAGTTCACCTGTGTCTGGACCGTCCTGCAGGAATCGCCATTATCAATCCCTGTGAGTAGAGATTTTAATCATGGTGAATTGAATGAAGATATCAATTTCTGTCTTGTGACAGTTTTACTCACATAAGTGTTTAGTATTGCAATTTACTTTTGAGTTTACTTTTAGTTTGTCCAAAAGTAAACGCTCATGATTTGCAGTGAAATGTGACCCAACACATCAAAACTGACCAGTTGACAGCAAATCTTATTTGCAGAAAAGAACAAAAGAAGATGAGAAAAAATAAATAAAATAAAAGGAATTTATCACCTCTCAAGCTTCATAAAATGTTGACTTAACACTTATTTTTGCTATGATTGAGGTACATTTGGGCTCTAAAAAAGAAAAATTGTTCATTTTGGAAACACATGTGCGTGCAGCGCGAGAGTTTTTCAACTTTGTACTTTGACCATTAAAAGTTCATGACCCCCCCCCCCCACCTCTTTGCTAGAAGAACATTTTGCATCCCCCTTCATGTTTACAAAAAATGTCTCCCCCCCCCCTGATTTCCTCCACCCCTGGCGTAAATAGTGATCGCTCCCTTATGTACTTAATGTATTTTTAGTATTGTTGAATACAAAAAATATAAACAGTGTTTTTTTAAACAACCACAAGGAATATATTTATTTAAAAGGGATCCCCCAGGCATCAATTTCCCTCATTGAAATGTGCAGAAGTAGATTTTTTTATCTTCCCTCCTGTCAAACTACAGCAGAATTCAAATTCATTCTTGTTTCTATATTTTGTTACCAATTATATGTGTATTGCCGATTCAACATTTCAGCTTACTTACGGTAAGAACCTAATCACAGGAATAGAAAGGCCAAGGACATCTCAGAATGGCAGATACGTGATAGATCTCTTTGATAACTTTGCTGGATCAGCTCAGATCTTTATTAAGGATTCCCCATCAGAAGATTTAGAGCTGTTGGCTTCCATACTGGAACAGATTATCATACGACTGCTACCATGTAAGTGGCAAAAGCAATTCATAATTAATATTATTATTTATATGGGCCTTCCAAACGATACAATGAAAGTGCTTATTAAATATTCAAAAAATCTTCCCGTCCATTTTTTTTTTTGTGGTGCAGAAGACGTACGTACGAGTATATATGCGCAGAGAAGGTCAGATTGGGCTAACTTATTTTAGTTTTTACCAAAACAGTCTGTTATATAAATAATAATAATAATATTGAATGTCTTATTTTCGGGTTATACAAAACCACAAAATCAAGGATTTTAGACCAAAAATGGCCATGAAAAGAGGTCATTTATTTATTTACCAGACGGGTGAGAAATGGGACCCTATTTGGCGACACATTTCTTTAACCTCATATCCACTAAATGCCCCCCCCCCCTGGTTTAATAAGGATTGAGTGAGCAATTTGCTACTGCTATACACTTATTGTGGACCCTGCTATGTTCACAGTAGCACTACGCAGGTGTTGTCATGCTTGGATGAGCACACATTAAATGGAGAAATACCTCAATTCAAAAGTTGCTAAATGATGTATTGAAGGAGGATGGTTAAGCAGCTTGGACCAGGGTTTTTGCTTGAATACTGAACTGGTGTTGTACTGCTTAAATGAGCACACATTGAACTTTTAGCAACTTTTAAAATGAGGTAGTCCTTCATTCAAGGTGTGCTCATCCATTCACCAACGTGCCCAGTAGTGTTTTTTTTTTGTGGTATATGGTAGGGTTAGGGTTATGCTGTACAATGATGACATCACAGTGGAGGGGGGGGAGGAGGGGGTGCGGGAGCAAAAATTTTTATAGTAAAACCATACCGTAGTTTAAGTTATGATTATGACAATGAACTTTTTGTATCACACAGCAAGGGCATCAGTAAACCAATGTCCAACCACCAACCCCACTCGCAATGATGGACAACCAACAGCTCAGGTGAATTCAGGTGATGCAGGACCACAAGCCAAAGCGAACAGTTTTCCAAGGGTGCAAGCCGTAAGTTTAATATTGAATCAGGTTTGAGGATCTATTTACACTTTCCACGCGCGTCAGGCATCTGCAGACGACATTTCAAAATTTCACAAAATGTTTTGAAAATGTCAAGATTATTGAATTTTATTACCATATGTGGAATCACCATGAGAATGTATTGAAATATGTACAAACATGCCTACATATGTACAGGGTGTCCCTAAAAAAAGGGTGCACATGTTTGCGCAACTTGTTGATCATGAAGTCCTAAAGTTTGATGTAATATGGTAATACATACGGAAAGGAAAAACACTCAGCTTTCAGGTGCCGTTTATTTGATCTGATTTGGATTTATCAATCCTGAGATATACCCAGTTTATCAAAGCTACCCAAAATCGACGTTGTGCCACTTTTACAGAAAGAATGATCATAGCGTCAAAACGATACTAACATTGGTCTATCCATGGGCATCAATCGTCTTGGAACATTGAGGTGTGCATTTGACCAGAATTGTTTTTAAAGAGGCTGAGGAACAAAAATGATGTCCTTGGCATAATGTATGTGGTAAGGGATTTCTACGAGCAATTATTCTGGGATCCCTCTGAAGTGCACGTTTTTAATGTGTTACTGTGTCCTGCCACTTTTCATATCTTAGTCTTAATAATAATAATAATAATAATCAGTATTTATATAGCGCCTTTTCCAAATGGCTCAAAGCGCTGTAATTTCGCTGCTGGTAAATCATCAAAATCAGGTCGCATCAACTAGGGTGCTGCCAATTTCTAGCGCAAACCTATCCGCACTTAGATTGTAACATCCACCATTTTTCAATGCAGCTCCCCAAATACCATTTGGTCAAGGAAGTTTTTGATAACCGAAACAACTGATCACATTCCAGAATGTTCTTTATTCATATTGGTGCTTGTACCATCTACCAAGTATTGCCAATACTCCTTTGTATAGGTGTATTCCTAGATGGTACGTGAGTGTTTGGGAAATGAATGGCAAACTCTCTGGTGACTTCTGCTGGACTTCTCGTTTCATGATATTTTAAGACCATGAACACCCTCTTCTAATGAATTGAGGCCGCACCCAGCCATATAGACGTCTGTCTTGTTTTAAAAATGTAGGTAGGCCCAATAATCTTTTTGTGAAACCTCGTCAAATTTTAAATCATGTAACAAACATCTCTATTATTCAGTTCTGCTTGGATACACAGGCACTCATTCTATTATTTAAACCTATTTAATCTCAATACAAGTATGTTATTTTGCGTAACACTGGTGAAGGGCAATCGTTCAAGTGGAAGTTGTATCTTAGGAGTAACCCTTTGAAACTGTAAAGTGGCACAACATCGATTCTGGGTAGCTCTAGTTAATTGTCCATATCTCAGGATTGACAAATCCGAATCAGATGAAATAAGCAGCATCTGAAAGCCATGTGTTCGGTCTTTCAAAATATGTAAACATCTTACTCTAAATGTTAGAACTTCATGGTCAACAAGTTGGGTAAACACGGGCACCCTTTTTTTAGGGACACCCGGTTATAGTATTGGTTCAGTAATTCTTGAGATAGACCTTGAAAGTTGGGAAAGGTTTTTGAAAAATCTGTTTTGTATTTTGTAAAACCAATATCTGCGTGGAAAGTGTTAACCAAGGTGTTGTGATCTAATGCAACCATGACCACTTGGTTCACCTGTCTCTGTGCTGTGATGTTAGAGTGCACACTTGTGATTGATGCTGCATTCATATGCAATTGATCGGAGTTGTTTTTGATTGCATGGGTACAAGCACCAACACATTACTATCACATATAAAAGTATGAATCTTTGGCATCACTGCACAGAATAGTATAGCGTATAGCACACAGAGAAGGGGGGTAGTACTCACATATTATGTAATGTATACAAGTATTTGTTGTTGTAAAAGGGTCCCTCTTTTGCAGAGCAAACATTCCCTAAACATTTGGTAGGATTTGTGGTGGAAACATTCCTAAAGATGTGACCCATATGGTGACCCCCCCCCCCCCCCCCCCCCTCCCCCTCCTAAATATGAGTCCCAAATCTCGAAACAAACATTCAAATCAGCCAATTTTTGAGGTTAATCTTTGTCCACAGGATTTCAAACCTCCAGCAGAACAACATTACCTAAAAATAAATTGAGTACCACCTGGTTATAGCATCAATGGGCACCTTTCCTGACCGCTAACACACCCATATCCACATTGAAAGAGAAAGAAGCAATTTGCATCTGTGATACAGGTCGGCCATCTCGCATAGATATTTGTGCGAAACCGGACTATACGCCTCAAAGACAGTAAGGGTGTATTTACCAAAACGTTGAAGTTTTGGTTTAAAATTGTCAAAGTTATAGCGATTCAAGAATGAAAGGTTTTTGTTTGAGACAACTATATGTTACTCCGGCTAAAAGTGGAGAGGAGTGGAATCATATTGTCAATGCATCAGATTTACTGATGCCTTAAAATATCTTAGATACTGGGGCCACTACCAACTTCTAAGTGTATATGACTTTATCTAATCTATTTTTAGATTCCTTGAATTTACATTCAAGGTCTGTCAAGTATCTTGTTTTGGATGTCAAATTTAAATACTTTAAATTAATTTTCTTTGAACTCAGGAAAATCAACGAGTTGAAACAACCCAAGTGCGTCCCAATGAAATCACAGTGGATATTCAACTTCTACAACCCACGTTGACGAAGGAAACCAGTCAAGAAAAGATCAGCAAAAGACCAAGAGAGTTAGTCAGGCAATCCTCTGCAACTAGCCCAACTAAGCCTTCGTCAACAGCTAAATCATCAAAACCAGAAACTGCGAAAACAATTCCATCAGCAGCATCGCGAGTCAAAAGCAACAACAATCGCATTGGTGCCAATGCAAATCCCAGACAAGCAATGGCCAGCAATACTCCCACGCGATCTTGTTTGCAATCCACAGCGAATTATTCCCCTGCCAATCCCACCACTCCAGCAGCTGGCATTCCTGATGCAACAAAACCCTCGGATATTGGAGCGCTGCCGTACCAACAAGAAGTTGTCATCAATGGGCAAGCAGTAGATTCTCAAGGAGTTTCCTGGCCTGTAGAGACTAGGAGAAAACCCAGGAGATTTCATGGGGGACAGAGATTACCCACCCCTGTCACATCACCTCGTCATTTGAACCGTGACAGCAGAGTCTATTCCATGTTCAGTTTTGAGGACTACCTAGGAGGTAATCTTGCAGAGGAGCAGGTAGAGGAAACTCGAGAAAGAGAGAATCCGTGGGAACGATCAACATCTAGCGCCAAAATGGTCAGTAATTTATCACAAGGATATGAAAAATGTGATCCATCCGGAGGTAGTGCTTATTACACAAGCCAAGATGCCTGGTCACAAGAACCAGCCAAACATTCACCTGTGAATAGTTCTGTCACAACGGGCAACAAGAGAAATGGAAAATGTACAGGAGTTTCATCCACCAACATGAATGTCAAAGACTCAAGGTCATTCAAGGATTCTACAGCTGGACATTCCCCTGTCCATTCATCTATAGGTTTTTCTTTGGTTGGCAGAAACTCAAAGCCAAGCAATGTTAGAAAAGTTTCAGACATGAAAGCCCAACAGCCATACGGTGTCCAAGCGTCGTCTTCTGGTGACACTGCGGTCCACTCACCTGGACATCATGCCATTGCAGTAGGGAACCTGAGACCAGGTCAAGTTTCCTCAACAGTCTTGAATAATAGAGCAGGGGTATGCCAACAGCAAGTTAATGGGAAGACTTCATCGGTGTCCAACAATGCAAATGCTTCCTTTGATAAGGATGTTTCTAGCCAAGCTGTAAGTAGTTTCAAAAACCTATAAAAGTAGAATGAATGGGAACTGTTGTGATATACTTCAGCTGAAGTACAAACAAATATGTGAAGCTATCATCAGTTAGCGCTGCTTCTTATTATCAGGTTTGTGACTCTATGCGCTGATAAATGTAATTGTGCAACTAAAGATAGACCTCAGTGTTGGCGCATAATTGTTGCATCTGTCACTAGAAGATGCACTGACATCACAGTGGAACCTCGTTAACACAAACTCTGTTAACACAAAATTCCTATTAAACACAAAGTCCCAAGGTTATATTTTACCATTATAATATGACTGGATAACAAAAATTCCTGTTAACACGAACTTAAATGCAAGGCCCTGGCAACTTTGTGTTAACAACGTTCTACTGTATACACATTTGTACATCAGGTTGAAAAGTTTATCACACTGCTACTACTTGTGTATAAATTCCTCAAAATAAGTGACTGACCAAGGTAATAGTATACTCAACTCCTAAGTAAAAGTATTAAATTGTAAAGTTGTAAAAAATGTATTATCTGGGATTTGAGACATTGTTCACATCAGTTAATAATTAAGAACGCTACATTTTAAAAGATGGAACAAAGTGCAATTTACATTTTTACACTCTGGTTTTGAACACGCTGCTACAGTGCAACAGAGCATAAATTTCCAAAAGTGCATGTTATTGAAATAACGCTCTAATTCAAAAAGTAATATGTAAGACAAGGAGACAATATCATATTATAGAATACAGCTTGGTGATTTAATGTCATAAAGAGAAAAAAAGGTTTGACCTTATTTGCATGATTAGCTTATTATAAAGAAATACATTAACATTTTGCTTTTTGGAATTTTGAGCAAAAACTATAAATGCTATTAACACCAAAGTTACAGGAAATGAAGTTCCCATCATTGCCAACAATACTGTCTGAGAAAAAGTTCACATTTAGCTTTATTTTTAACAAAAACCCAAAATCTGTCTTAATTAAGCCCAATTAATGACCAAACTCGTTGAAAATATTAAGTAATACTGTGTATCCAAACCAGACTTGCATGGTATCAAATTAAAGGTAAAGATGTGCTTAAAAGAATGGTCTGAGCAGATCATTCAATATCCCTTTAGTATTTAAAATATCGTTCTCCAAACATTTAGTATATTTAAAAAGAGAAAAAACCACATGTAACCACTATTTCATACAGCTGTACACAGACTTGGCAAAAGTCTATTAATACTTGTGCAGCCATGCACGCAAACAATGGAAGGAATATTCAAGGACATGCCCGTGCTAAGGGACCAGTGGTTTAAAATTCGCGCTACATGTAATTTGAAATGCAATTCGCCAGTGTGCAGTCATAATGGTGTATGTTACTTTAGGTGACCGTGTGCTGACATGCATGGGTGTACAAACAGGTATCGTGTTAAAGGCCTGCACTAAGTCTAAATAAAAAAGAAATGTTTAAATAGTCAAGGCCATGAAAGGAAGTAGGCAGTAGCTGGTTGGATTAGCGTGTATGGATAATCAAGTATTGGCCAATCCGAAATCAGGTTTAATAAGAAATGTAACAATGCTGATAATCATACAAGGACACAAAATAGTACTTTAAAACAAAGCTGTTTTAATTATATATGATACACATACTTAGGATTGAAATGTTCATTGTTGTACAACAATCAGGAGGCACTATATTTATAATTCAATATTTGGAAGTTTATGCTCTGTTGCACTGTAGGACAGTGTGACAGGTATGTGTATGGGCTGCATTGATCAATTGAGCATCCCCAATCCTCACGTTACTATAATCAAGGAGTTGTGATTCTTGCTATAATTGACTCTTGAGTTGTCGCTACCAGTTAATCAATAATCTTCCTGTTGCTAGCCCGAGGCTGCATGTGGACGAACAAAATGTTAAAATGAAAAACAGAGTTTTGGTTTTGGGCAGATACCTGAGTTTACATTCATTCAATTTCCATGTGTAATATCTCAAATTAAAGCTCTAGAAGAAATGTCCTTACAACCTTTATAATTTTTTATTTGAGTTGAGCACTTAACCTTTTGGATGATTTCGTCTATTTTGGATTATAATTTTATATTTGTACGTAGGAGATAGCTTTGGAGTTGAGAGCATATTTATCTCTTGGTCAGTTACTTATTTTGAGGACTATATGCTGCTATAGAGCAGTCATTAGATTGTGCCATTCAAACAATGGCATTAGCTGGTATTATCACGAAAAATTGATTTGGAAATTTACCACATTGATTCGGAGACACACTTCATTCCAGATTTATGAATTTCAAAACACTCGATACATTTCAGACAACTCATGGACACTTTTGAAATAAAAATGACTGAATTAAGTGATGAAAAACTGAGTGCACTGATTGACAATTTTAGATACAATTATTGTTGCCAGTCTGAGAAAGTTATCAGTTGTGTAGTGAAATGTATAGTAACTTAAAAGTAAGTGCCATCGTTAACTTGTACTTTGCTTTTGTCTATTTTGCTTTTGTGTGTGTTTTTTGCCCAATGAACATCATTCTATAATAACACAGTATAAATTGTAAGGCTGTGAATGCACGGGTAGTTTCGTACCCGCGTACCCGACCCAATTTGGTACCCGGGTACCCGGAATAGCGGGCGGGTACCCGGGTTCCCGGGTATAAGTCACAGCCTTAATAAATTGTAATAATATTTCTTTTGATCATAGAAATTGGCAGAGTCACCAAACCTCCTCGCCACTTTCAAGCAAGAGTTGACCTGCATCATCTGCACAATGGGTTTCAGGGAGCCTAAAGATTTACATTGTAGTCATACCTTCTGCAGTGCGTGTCTTCAACGATGGTACAAGGCCCAGTCCAGGAAGACAGGGGTGGTATGTCCTGTGTGCCGCAAGGTCACAACTCTGACAGAAAGAGGGATCGATGCACTCAAGACTAACGTGATCATACGCAATCTTGCTGAGCAAGTTAGGTTGGCATCTGGGATGATAGGACGAAGCTAGTCCAGCAACTTAACCCCCTGGGCGCTACCTGTCTCTCATACAAGAAATCCCATCGTTCATTTAAAGGTAGATGACCCGATCACATTTTCGTAACACAGAATTATTTCAAACATACGGAGATTTTCATATCATATGAAAGCTCGTATTTTTCTCATCATCATACTGAAATTTGACGGCCTAAATCGGTATAATTACGGAGAAATCGATGAAATAACGTCGAATTACCGCGAATGGTGGTAACCACCGATATAGTTTGTGTACTACTCAATGGGTACAGTTCACAGCATCTTGTGCGTCAAAAATAAGAACCATTAGAGCTATGCAACTCAAACTTTGGAACACAACTTTTTTAAGGATGACCTTTCATGTAGAATAGAAAACTTCAAGTTGAAAATCGGAACATCTACCTTTAACCATTTGCAATATTTGTTATAAAATATCTTGTTTATCAAATTCTTTCATACAATAAATCCCATCGGTCAATTGCATGATATAACCAATTGCAATTTTGTTTACGAAATATTTTGTGCTTATCTTTTTGAAAATTGTAATTATTCTAACAAATGTCTCTGATGGGCACAACATTTGACACATCCTAAATTTCCACCAGTCAGCATGTAGTCCTCATGGGGTTAAGAAATATGTTGTGTTTGTAGTAAAGTTTATCAGTGTATATAGTAGAATGGTTAGATGCAAGACAAAAGTGATTATACGCAATGAGAAAGTTAGTTTAGCATTATATGTGAAGGAGGATGAAGCCAGTTCAAGAACTGACAAAGTATTATCCAAAGCAGCATTGATGGACGCAAGACAGTCAATCTCAGGTTAAGTCTGTGCATTGGAATGATGGGACAAAGCTACAATCATGGAAAAAAACCACAGTTAGAATATTTGACGCAACTTTATTATATCATCCTCGTGCTCGCAATTTAAATCAGACTTGAGACGCAGCACTAGCTGTTTAATAGAAAGCAGAAGTCTCCCCTCTTTCTTATATCCTTCCCTACCCCAATCAATCAATTTTGGGTTTCCTTCAGGTAATTCTGCTCGGAATACGCCTAGCACAAAATTTTGTGTTAAACTGTGTTAACGGATTAAAGGATTAGACAGCTTTATTCAGTAATAGAGTCTTAACACCAGTCTAACTCATGATTGAATTACACCAAGGATACACCCGATTTTGGGGGACTGCCAAGGCTTCTGATAACATTAGTCGGAACAACGTTGCCTCGGGGGAGAAGGGGCGCTTTTCCCCAAATCTCACACAAGTGTATCAACTTATTTTCCATGGTTGTAGTCAAGTAACTGAAAAAGAATTGCGACATAGAATTAATGGATTTATGAACGCAAGACAGTCATGATTATACTCAATTTCACAAAGTGAGTCGTGTTGATGTCTGAGTTGATGTGGTGAAGTTAAGAACAGCAGCTAAATTAATAGTGTAGCAAGCTTAGATTAACCAATTTTACTAAAAGAAGAATTAACCCTAACCTCCTCCAAAAGTCACATTTTGAAGATTTTTTTTCAACGACAAAAACGTGGTCAAAAAGAGTGGCGCCGCCACCGGGGATCGAACCCACAACCGCTCGGTTACGAGACGAACGCTCTACCAGTGGGCCACTGGGGCCAACCATACTCGGGCCAGTGTATTGGCCCGACTAGTAGCCTGGGGCCATTATTTCATCGAAAAAGTGCCACGCCAGCTGGCACAGACAGACTTTACCGCGAACATTTGCGGCATTGAGGATGGTTAGGGTTAATGGATGCAAGACAATCATGATGATATGTGACCTGTCACATCAAAATATACCTCTTGGGTTCTTTTATCCGATGCCTGATTTTAACATCATCAAAACATGCAAAAATTAAGCTTTAATTAAATTGATACCTCATAATTAAAATGTAGCCTTACGAATCAGGAAATATGATGAATAGAAGCTTAGCATTTCCTTTTAATTTCTTTATATTTTTCCAAATATTTTTTTCATATCTAGAAACTGTTTTTATTCATTCTAGCAGAACAAGTTAGATCGGCATATTAGGACATCGCGCCAATTTGTAACTTCAGCTAGTTTTATTCCCACAATCTCGTCTTTAGCATTAGGTTTGATCAATATACTGTTTAGGATAACATAGAGATTTAGATCCTAGTAATTTACTAACTATACTGGGTGAGTAAAGAAACTGCAATAGTGGAAAGACCATTTGATTTTTTTAAATTCTTGTAAGAATGGCAGATTTGATATTAAATTTGTGTGAAAAAATGAGGTTAATCACATGTGATAATTGTCTTTGTGAACCTTTATACCATGGTATCCAATTTACACGTTTGTCCAGGAGGCATAGTGAACTCATATTTGCAAACAAATTGTGCAGTAACTTGATATTTTTATTTAAATTTGGAACACAGTACACAACACAATTCATATCATGGGTAAATGAAAATTTAAAAATGTTTCTTCAATCTTAAAGGTAGATGACCCGATCACATTCCGATTTTCAACTTGAAGTTTTCTATTCTACATGAAAGGTCATCCTTAAAAAAGTCGTGTTCCAAAGTTTGAGTTGCATAGCTCTAATGGTTCTTATTTTAGACGCACAAGATGCTGTGAACTGTACCCATTGAGTTGTACACGAACTATATCGGTGGTATACCACCATTCGCGGTAATTCGACGTTATTTCATCGATTTCTCCGTAATTATACCGATCTAGGCCATCAAATTTCAGTATGATGATGAGAAAAATACGAGCTTTCATATGATATGAAAATCTCCGTATGTTTGAAATAATTCTGTGTTACGAAAATGTGATCGGGTCATCTACCTTTAATAATAATACAGTGTGCGTAAAATTTCTATTATATCATCGATTAATCTTAGGTTTTCAAAAGTGAATGAAGGACATGGTGTTGTGCTCTTATGCATGATCCGCATGCCCCATGGACAAACATTTAAATCGGCTTATTAACTTTCAACCTGGATAAAGGGTCTTCATTTTTTGTCACTCGAAGTTACTAATAAGTTTGTTTTTCTTTATGTGTTTCAAAAGTTCCAAATTTCAACTTGGATTTCGAAAACAAGATGGCTTCCTCTGACTATTGCAGTTATTTTACTCACCGTGTATGATAGAACTAAATGTTACAACCAGAGATTTGTAAACGTTTGGGATTTTTAGATATTTAGAAGGTGCAAGATCGTGTTTTTGCTCCCTTAAAAAGCAAACACACAACAAATAAGTTAGAGGTATGAAGAAGAGTATCCATGGAAATCAATTTAAATTTGTCTAGATCAGAAATTAAGTATAGTCCAAAAATAAATTGTAGTTTGCCCTAATTGAACTACTAAATTGAAGTAAATGGGCACTACTAAAAAGCCCAAAACATCCTTGATATGGCAGACTTAAATATTTTCAACAAAATCTAATCATTCTTATGTTTTTAACCAAGCAGGGTCTAACATTTGATTTTCTGTGACCTGTGACCTTTTTGTCTCGCCTGATGTAATCAGAAAGAGACTATGTTATCACTATTTCTGTCCGGCGTCCGCCGTATGCCGTATGCCGTATGCCGTATGCCGTCAGCCGTGTGCTAAGAAATACCTTTGTGACGCGATATCTGAAGATCCGTAAGGCCTATCGTGATGGGACTTGGTGGAGGGAAGGGGGGTGGTGCGTTCTGTTGCTGATTGATTTTTCAAGGTCATCGGGGGTCATACAAGGTCATCGGGGTCAAATATGCTTAAAACTTTTGAGACGCGTTGTGACGCGATATCTAGAGATCCGTAAGGCCTATCTTGATGGGACTTGATGTCAGGGAAGAGGGTGGGGTGTTCTTTTGCTGATTAGATTTTCAAGGTCATTGGAGGTCATTCAAGGTCATCGGGTCAAATATGCGGTCAAATAAGATCCGTAAGGCCAATCTTGATGGGATTTGGTGGAGGGAAGGGGGTGGTGTGTTCTTTTTTGCTGATTAAATTTTCAAGGTCATCAGAGGTCATTCAAGGTCATCGGGGGTCAAATATGGGGTCAAATAGATCAGTAAGGCCTATCTTGATGGGATTTGGTGGAGGGAAGAGGGATGGTGTGTTCTTTTTGTTGATTAAATTTTCAAGGTCACCAGAGGTCATCGGGGTCAAATATGGGGTCAAATAGATCAGTAAGGCCTATATTGATGAGATTTGGTGGAGGGAAGAGGAGTGGTGTGTTCTTTTTGCTGAATAAATGTTCAAGGTCATCAAAGGTCATTCAAGGTCATCGGGGGTCAAATAAGATCCATAAGGCCTATCTTGATTGGATTTGGTGGAGGGAAGGGGGATGGTGTGTTCTTTTTGTTCTTAATTTTTCGGGGTCATCGGGGGTCAAATATGGGGTCAAATTTTTCGGGGTCATCGGGGGTCAAATATGGGGTCAAATAGATCAGTAAGGCCTATCTTGATGGGATTTGGTGGACGGAAGAGGGATGGTGTGTTCTTTTTGTTGATTAATTTTTCGGGGTCATTGGGGGTCAAATATGGGGTCAAATAGATCAGTAAGGCCTATCTTGATGGGATTTGGTGGAGGAAAGGGGGGTGGTGTGTTCTTTTTGTCATCTTGATGGGATTTGGTGGACGGAAGAGGGATGGTGTGTTCTTTTTGTTGATTAATTTTTCGGGGTCATCGGGGGTCAAATATGGGGTCAAATAGATCAGTAAGGCCTATCTTGATGGGATTTGGTTGACGGAAGAGGGATGGTGTGTTCTTTTTGTTGATTAATTTTTCGGGGTCATCGGCGTCAAATATGGGGTCAAATAGATCAGTAAGGCCTATCTTGATGGGATTTGGTGGAGGGAAGGGGGGTGGTGTGTTCTTTTTGTTGATTAATTTTTCGGGGTCATCGGGGGTAAAATATGGGGTCAAATAGATCAGTAAGGCCTATCTTGATGGGATTTGGTGGACGGAAGAGGGATGGTGTGTTCTTTTTGTTGATTACTTTTTCGGGGTCATCGGGGGTCAAATAGATCAGTAAGGCCTATCTTGATGGGATTTGGTGGAGGGAAGGGGGGTGGTGTGTTCTTTTGGTTGATTACTTTTTCGGGGTCATCAGGGGTCAAATATGGGGTCAAATAGATCAGTAAGGCCTATCTTGATGGGATTTAGTGGAGGGAAGGGGGGTGGTGTGTTCTTTTTGTTGATTAATTTTTCGGGGTCATCGGGGGTCAAATATGGGGTCAAATAGATCAGTAAGGCCTATCTTGATTGGATTTGGTGGAGGGAAGGGGGGTGGTGTATTCTTTTTGCTGATTAAATTTTCAAGGTCATCGGAGGTCATTCAAGGTCATCTGGGGTCAAATAAGATCCGTAAGGCCTATCTTGATGGGATTTGGTGGACGGAAGAGGGATGGTGTGTTCTTTTTGTTGATTAAATTAACAAGGTCATCAGAGGTCATCTGGGGTCAAATAAGATTTGGTGTAGGGAAGGGGGTTGGTGTGTTCTTTTTGTTGATTAAATTTTTCAAGGCATTACATCCCTTGCATTAACTACAATGCATACCTCTGTGACAGTGCTACATTGTATCATATGTTTCATCATCATTTCTTCCAAGTCACTTTTGATGAACAGGCGAGACGCGCCGTTCGAGAACCGCCTTGTTTAATAATTATACCCAAGAATGATGATTGTACCCAAGAGAGAGATCAAACTATACATTGTTCGAATCCTTGACAACATATGGCTGTAAGACAGTTTGAGGAACTTGAACTTTGACCCCCTCTGGCCTCTAATTTGCATATAATGATAAATGGGATATATGTAGCCTAAATGGGATATATGTCGCGCTTTTCGCCCAAAATGTTTTCCCGCGAAAATTATAACGCACGAAAATATTGTTTTCAACATTCATGCAGTGCGTCCAGAAGGTCGCCCGCGAAAAAAACAATTCGCGGAAGGTCTATGATATCAAAATGCGCGAAAACATTGGCTTATTGTAAAAATGTCTCTGATTAGTGCAATAAATCATGTATCTATCTTTCTGACCAATCGGCCGTTAGCTCTCAGAGGGGGTTAACTACTATTGAATGGTGAAACGAAAAATGTCCAGTCCTGCACCGATTTGCTCTATTAACAAAGGTAGTTTGCTTGTATTTTAATATGTATATTTACTTATAAATATTATAAATAACATTCTATTAGTATTCAATAACAGTCTGCAAGTATATTAGTTCATGAATATATTAGTATTAGTTCACTAACATTCCATAAAGTATTGTACTATAACAGTCAGTACTGTATTAATAATTATCATTATCTTAGATTTTATTGCAGTGCAGTCAGATGACCACTTCACTTGAAAAATATAGTAGATTTTTAAAGAATTTTCTTTTTGTAGTGTATAAGCCATTAAGTTTAGTTGGGCATTTTGAAAAGGGTTAAATAACTATATTTTCTCTAGCATCTCTACATACACCAACATTTTTAATTGGCCCCATCATGGTTATTCTTGGTTTTAAGATCCTTTTAAACTCTTTTTTTTTATGAAAAAAGGTCAATTTTATTTTATTCAGCATATTTATCATATCATTCAAAAAAAAGCATTGCACAGTATACAAATATAAATAAACAAATTAATACTTATTAGCTTTTGAAATGAACATTCATGAAAGACAATTATGAAAATCAGTAAAAGTTTGCCGGACTAAAATTAGATTACAGTGGAACCTCGTTAGCACAAAGTTGCTTGGGCCTATCACATTTTAGTTTGTGTTAACAGAAATGTGTGTTATCGGGTTAAATATTAATGTAAAATATAGATGTTGTTTCCCTCCAGGCAGAATATACAGTAAAGTTAATGAAGACAACATGAAATTTCTTTCTAATGAATTGTAAAACTCGTTTAGTTTTAGTTTTTTTTGTGAAATGCAATAGCTTATAGCATTCCTAAGCAAGTTTAAAGACAGTTTTGATAACAATTTGCTGTGACACCACAATCTAGTTAGAAAACCTGATCTGGCCTATGTAAACTATAGGAACTCTTGCTCGGTGTGTTTTGTCTCAAACCAACAGAGGGCATCCTTAATGTCAACAAATGTCACCTCATCTATAAACTTTGGGCTTGAAAAACACTTTGTGTTATGGGGAATTTTGTATTAACCGACTTTGTGTTAAAGAGGTTTCACTGTACTCACAAGCAGTCCAAAATTATGTAAATCTCCTCTCTGTAATTATGTGGATATTTGTCAAAATGTTGATCTCAAGCTTCTATTTGTGCAACAATTCCGAATGATCCTCAAGTTCATGTCATTAAAAATGGTGACTTAAGTCAAAGTCAAGTCATTGATTTGAGTCGTCACAACAACACGGGTATGGGTATACCATTAGGCGATGGTCTTAAACAAAAGTAGCTCAAAAATCCAGTGTTAAAGAGGTTACACAGACTTCAAAACATAAGTAAATAAACTGCTCACAAAAAGTATCAAAACACTTAGAAATGATCCAATATATAACGGCTCAAAAGGGTTTGCATTAATCAAAGCAAATAACCAAGTGCATATTTTTGATCTGCGTATTTTGACACCTCGATCGATGAGATACGATGTTGCGGAGCGGAGTTATTGTCATTTCAGACTTTCAGTGGTCGTGGGTCCAGTTTCAAAAGTGACAATCATCCTATAGAATAAGGTTTGCATTCCTGTTTAGAATGATCAGATTCATGCTTTTCATTAGGGATGAGTGTCACTTTTGAAACTGGACCCACGATCATTGAAATGACAATAACTCCGTTCCGCAACATCGTATCTCAACAATCGAGGTGTCAAAATATGCAGAAAAAAATTATGCACTTGATTATTTGCTTCGATTAATGCATACCCTTTTGAGCCGTTATAGTCCGGGTTAAAATTGAGGGAGGTGCCACCTGGAGAAGGAGAAATTCTCATGTGGTTTTTCTAGACTAGTTTTTCATGGGGAACAAGAATATCTGAGGTAAACAGGCTGTATCCTGAGAACTTTTCTGTGAGGGCGCTTTTTTCAAAATGGCCGCCAATATCCCATATAAAGTGTGTATAATGGGTAAAATAAGTATCTATGAGGCATGTTTGACCACTTTTTGCATTAGTTTTGATTAGAGTTATTCATAAAGAAGCTACGTTTGTATTACAGAATCTATAAAGAGGTCCAAAATGAGGGCGCTTTTCAAAATTGCCGCCAAATTCCAATGATTTCCATTTTATGAAGGAGAATTTCGCATATAAAGTGTGTATGGGTTAATTAAGCATCCATGAGGCATGTTTGACCACTTTTTGCATTCGTTTTGATTAGAGGTATTCACAAAGAAATCTAGGTTGGTAATACAAAATCTATTAAGAGATTTAAAATGAGGGCGCTTTTCAAAAATGGCCGCCAAAATCCCATATAAAGTGTATATATATATGGGTTAAATAAGCATTTATGAGGCACGTTTGACCAATTTTGCATTAGTTTTGATTAGAGTTATTCAAAAAGAAGCTACATGTGTAACACATAATCTATATAGAGGTCCAAAATGAGGGCGTTTTTCAAAATGGCCGCCAAATTCCAATGATTTCCATTTTATGAAGGAGAATTTCGCAGTAATGGGAAACCTGATAGCTGGATCTGGTTTTGATGATGTAGTATTTCAAGCAGATATATGCTCTTCTGGTTGCCTTCATGGAATTATAAGTGGTTCACACTACAACCGCTGCTGGGCCATTCACAATTTGTTTTACGAAGCTCTAGAGGGGTACTTGCTTCTGGGAGCATCTATCGACCAAATGAATGCACTAGTTACTGATGAAATTTGCAGCTTGATGAGTGTGAATGAGTGATCAAGAGTTTGCTTGCGCTACCTGATGAAGAGGAGGTCCAGCAATTTCTTGATGATTACGAGAACTTCAAATCCAATGTGCGTGAAGGAACGTATGGAAGAACGGCACAGTTTTGGTTGCTGTATTATCTAAACCTGATGAAATGTCAGCACATGGTTCACACTGCAGTTCGTGGAGAACAGACCATCAACAGAGATGCCAAAGTTGCACGTGGTATAAGTCAATCCTGAAATGGACACTTATAACCGTGCACACCAAGCAGAAAACACAGCATCTTTTTTGCGGGCCTTCTCCAATGCTGAGCCTCAGGGAGATATATATACAAGCAGGTACGGCCATCACACATCCTCTCATCTGAAGTGAAGGTGCAGAAATCCAATGTGCGTTTGGATGACCACAGAGTACATCAACATGATCAACCCATTTGATCAGAGATTAAAAAGATCACATATACAACCTGAGCTCTGGAACACCGGTCAACAAGGACATTGCGGATTGAATATTTCAAGTTCTTCCAAATGGCATGTCAGCACACGAAACCTTTGTAAAGGACAGGCTCGAGTCAGCAGAAGTGAAGTTTCATGACCCTATTAAGCGTAACAAGCTCACTCTATTTTCAAATAGTGGTAAAAAGCTCAACTGAAGGCACATGGAAATGTCAAAGATTGAAGCTAATTGAGATGTATTGGAAAGCTTCTTGCCACTTCAACTAAGCATGGCAGAATTGTTGATTTCAAAAAAGCACTGGAGTATCCGCTAACCCCTGTCCTACTAAGTCTGGGGAATGCCGAAGGGACAAGACGAACGACTCAGAAAAGTGTCCTGATGGATATTCTTGTTGAGAACAATTCAAGAGATACAATGGATCCTGAGAGTATTCTGCCAGCAAAAGAACATACTATTGCTTAGGCCTAAAAAAAAAAAAGGTTTGATTGGCGTAACCCGACCGACCCTAAATACATCGCCGACCCTGAATATTTTTTATTATTTTGAGGGGGAAAAATATATATATATTTATAAAAATTGAACAAAGTATTAAAGTTTTTGACTGTTTGCTTTCAATTTCGGCTATTTTAAGTCCCCATCGAAATGATATATTGTTGAACACAACAATACATTTTTGCCCGGCAATTAAATACGCTAGAGCTATGATTTGTGTGTACTGCTGTCTTTCAAGTGTTCAAAAGTAGGTGATTTGAAAAATTAAAAAATAATAAAAAAAATTAAAAAATCCCGACCGACCTACCCTATTTGTTTTGGTCATGTTACGCCAATCAAACTTTTTTTTTTTTAGGCCTTATGTCGTTGACCTGATGGCCCTCATCAGAACTTTCACATCGTATCCTGATACATATGAAGGTCTCGCCAGCAAAATATTCGCCAGCATCCCCAAGACTGCTGACAGAAACAATTAAGAGAGGAATGGCACCCAAAGTTATTATAAGCTCAATACAATCCAAGTTGCCACGTGACTTCAACAAATTCCTGGCTAAAGGCAAGAACAAGACCAGACTGATTGAGCTCGTTCGCAGTGTGTTAATAGAAAAGAAAGAAAGCATACTAGCTGATCTGAAGTGTGACGGTGTCTACTTTTCATGGTATAGAGAATGCTTTCTTGTCACAAAAATGATGTTGTTTTGGTTCCATATCTTAGCAGTAGTCAGGAAGAAGCAGACACGAAGGTCGTCTTGCATGCAGACCACGCATTGAGCAGTAACGATGAAGGCATAGTAATCATCCGTTAACATTCTGGTGACACGGACATCACTGTTATTGCAATGTCACATTACAACGAGAATGGAGACAGACTGATACTTGACACAAACACTGGTAATTACCGAAAGGCATTCAGGTTGATTGACATCGACCTAACAGCAACACAGAAGTTATGTCTTGTTGGATTCCACGCCTTTACAGGTAACAATTACAAATCGACCTTTTTTCGCAATGGCAAACGAATGTGCTGGAAGCTGTTAGAGACAAAGCCAAGGTTTGTGGACACTTTCTGTCATCTTGGTGAATCAGACGTTCTTTCAGCACATTTGTATGAGGAGCTTGAAGAATATGTATCACTGTTGTATGGGGTGAAGACCAAAAACCTTAATGAAGCAAGGTATGCGATCTTCGACCGCAAGTTAACGAAGGAGCAAAAAGTAACAGATAAAGCATTATTACCACCATGTCATCAAACACTGCAGCTTCATAAACTCAGAGCGCATTTCATAGCTTAGAGAACGGCGTTCAGCAGGCATCAACAATTATGAAGGCACAGATGCTTGTGAAAATAGTTCGTATAAAGAAATGGAGCATAAGTGGATAGAGACAATGATGCCTGAAGATGTGCAGGAACTGTTTATTGACAATGAGTGACTTTTCAGAATACAGTGAGCTGAGCGACTCTGAAGCCCGGGCTCTGAAGATAAACTATAACATTTATGCAGAAAACATTACATGGACAATTCAGTAATCTCATTTTACGCTTTTAGCATCTAAAAAAACTGTTCTTCAATGCACATTTTTTATTAAATGTTGGTGGCCAATTGAAAAGCGCCCTTATTTTGAACCTTTTAATAGAGTCTGTATAACCAAAGAAGCTTCTTTGTGAATAGCTCTGATCAATACAAATGCAAACAGAGGTCAAACATGCCTCAGGGATGCTTATTTAACCCATATACACAATTTATATGGGATTCTGGTGGCCATTTTGAAAAGCGCCCTCATTTTGAACCTCTTAATAGATTTTGTATTACCAACCTAGATTCTTTGTGAATACCTCTAATCAAAACGAATGCAAAAAGTGGTCAAACATGCCTCATGAATGCTTATTTAACCCATATACACACTTTATATGGGATTTTGGCGGCCATTTTGAAAAGCGCCCTCATTTTGGACCTCTTTATAGATTCTGTAATACAAACGTAGCTTCTTCATGAATAACTCTAATCAAAATGAATGCACAAAAGTGGTCAAACATGCCTCATAGATACTTATTTAACCCATATACCCACTTTATATGGGATTTTGGCGGCCATTTTGAAAAAAGCGCCCTCACAGAAAAGTTCTCAGGATACAGCCTGTTTACCTCAGATATTCTTGTTCCCCATGAAAAACTGGTATAGAAAAACCACATGAGAATTTCTCCTTCTCCAGGTGGCACCTCCCTCAGTTTTAACCCGGACTATTATGTATTGGATCATTTCTAAGTGTTTCGATACTTTTTGTAAGCAGTTTAATAGCAACACCAGCACCAGGTGCCAATAATTTTAAAATGTTTGTGTCAACACTTTCCATGCGGCAGGCGTCTACAGACAATATTTCAAAATTTAACATAATGTTTCAAAAATGTCATAACTATTGAATATCTTTACCATATTTGGAATCAGCATGAGAAATGCATTAAAATAAGTGCAAACATGCCTAGTAATGGTTCAGTAATCCTTGAGACAGACCTTCAAGTTGGGAAAAGTTTCTCAAAAAGATTGTTCTGTACAATGGTAAGATCAATAGCCGCGTGGAAAGTGTTTAAGCACCTTTTTGTGTTAACAAATTAATTCTTCATTTTGCTGTTACATAAACAAGGTTCTCAACTGTACCAAAGTTTCGACATGTTTAATTAAAATTAAGGCACCTGTATCCCTATAATAATGTCCATTGTAAGGTGTACTTTGTTGTATCTTTGAGAGAGAAAATATGCATGGGGAGGCAGCATTTAGTTTCTAATTTCTAAAAAGGCTGGACAATTTAGAGCATCCTCAAATCTGGGTCAGATTGGATATATGGTTTATAAGAGATATATGGTGCTTTAAATTTTCCTTCTATCATATCGCTTTTACCAATACAGTGCAATCAAATCATACATTGTATACTAAGGCAGCAAATTATTACATAATGAAATGAATTTCTACCAATATTTGTAACATTTTGCTATATATATTATAAGTCATACTTTTGCCCTGTAACTTTGCCAACTTGTCTCTGAATGCCCTAATTAACCTTCCCCAGTCATAATATCATAGTCGCACATCAGCTTTGCGTACCTATAGATTAGAAATATGCAAATTATCTCATTATTTATGCAAATACGCTCATAAGCAGAGATGAATTGTTTGGTTAAGGTTTCCTGGTCACAAAGGTCACTTGTGCAAAGTTTCAGGGCAAATTTTCAGTGAAAAAAGATAATACCGTTCTACCTCTCACTTAAAGGATAATGACTCCATATCGGTTGTTTCGAGGTAACTGTGAAGAATCAAAACATTTTCACTTTGGAACCGGAAATTGCACGAGGGGCGTACGCGTAGCCTCAAGGGATATTCTGCGGTCCCAAAGTTAAACATTTGATTCTTCACAGTTACCGACAAAACAAATGATCAAAGTCAAAATCCTGATTCAAAACCGCCAATTCAAATAGTCATAATGATACAGAAATTACTTATTCATTTAAAAAGTTACACTTTACCGCAATTTAACTAATGCTTCACCCATTCCAAATCAGTGCAAGCGAAACACTCGCATGTCGCGTAACTACTGCATTGTACAAATATGCCATGCATTCGTGGCATTACGCAAATTGTATTGGTGATCAAACTAGATATATGCGAGGTTACTAATGTTAACGGCGAGGTACTTGGTTCTGCGTTAGTGACACACACTTATTTGTGCATGCCGGTACATTTTTAAGGACGGCATTTGATTGGGTCGCATGTGTTACGTATATTCATGAGGTTTTGAATCGGTCATCGATTACTGCTAGATTACCAGGAACTGTAAAAGTCAGCCTACATTCTCTTGTTAATAAAAACATTGTATTGTCGATATATGTTTCGTGTGTGCATTCTTTGGTTCTGATTTAGGTCACTATGAAAATTGTCTTGCCATATTCTCTACATCATTATGGAAATATTTGCATTGTCATTGGTGCTCGTAGCTAGGTATGGTATGCAAACCATTACTTTAGTGACTAAACACTGCACAAAAAGAAGTATCCACTTTTTTTAAGTGCCCTGTGTTTAATTCTTAGGACACTAAAAAAAATTGACAAGTGGACAAGAACGGGCATTTCCTTCCTACAGCGCATTTTGACACCTCATGTGTCACAATAGCACCAATATTGATGAAGCAGTGGTCATTTGAATAACAAATGATGCAGTTTCCATTGTTGCAATTAACCCTATACCCATGAAAAGAGCGTTAACAAACAGTAAATCTAAAGTGTACCTGTTTGTTCTCTTAATGAAAAGACAATCATAATCCGAACATCTCACATCACACTACTGGTGTGAGACTCGTCCTTTACAATGACCAGTATCATTTATGATGTTTGTAAGCCAACACACCTGTCTCTCCATTTCCTTTCCGTGCAACTTTTCTTGAAACTCCAAATCGAAGAGCAACTTCAGTTACAGTAACTCCAGAAACTTTGCATGGAGAGAAAGAAGTGGTACACTTTAGATTTACTGTTTTGTTTACGCTCTTTTCATGGGTATATGGTTAAGTGCATTTGAATAAAAATGATGCAGTTTCCATTGTTGCACTTAACCCTATACCCATGAAAAGAGCGTAAACAAAACAGTAAATGTACTGCTTCTTTCTCTCAATGAAAAGTTTCTGAAGTTTCTGTAACTAACAAGGAAGGTTGTACGGAAATGGAGAATGGTGTTGGCTTACAAACATCATGAATGATCCTGGTCATTGTAAAGGATGAGTCTCACACCTGTAGATGTAGTGAGGTGTTGGAAACAATTGATGATATGAGATGTTCGGATTATAATTGTCTTTTCGTGGAGAGAGAGAAAGAAGAGGTACACTTTAGATTTACTGTTTTGTTTACGCTCTTTATCATGGGTATAGGGTCAAATGAAACAATGGAAACTGCATCATTTGTTATTCAAATGGCCACTGCTTCATCAACATTGGTGCTATTGTGGCAAATGAGGGGTCAAAATACGTGGGAGGAAATGCCTGTTCTTTCCAACTTGTTGAATTTATTAAGAGTCCTAAGAATTTAATTTAAGAATGTAATTTAAAAATACAGGAGGCCTCGAAAAAAGTGGATACTTTCTTTTTGTGCGGTGTTTATTATGTACAAGACTAACGAGTCACTTATACGTATGAGCCATGCATACTAGTTTTGCATTACGACCTTATCTTTAAGTTAAATCCTGATTTCTTCTGTATATGGGGTCTACATTCTTAAATCTGGTCTACAAGTTTGGTGGTTCACCACAGACGAACTGGTCATTACACCTGTTCACTTGATGACAGACAGTACAGAGTTAACAAGGAGAAGAAAGAAATTGTTGAACCGTGTCAAAATCCCACGAGGACTGGAGGTGGCTAGTAACCCAAAGTGGTAGCATGCCTTTAAGATCTACGACTGAAGGCCAACAAAAGAATAAGTCTTAACTACAAACATCTCTAAAATTGTACCAAAAATTGATTTTGGTGCCACTAACAGGGTCTGAGATTTTTGTAATTGAGGGGGGGGGGGGGGGGGGGGGGGGGGGGGGGGGGCTAACTACATAACTAAGAGATGTGGTCTATAACTGCAAAACTAAAATTGCCGTACAAAAACCACGTATTATAGTTAGACCCTATCGCAACTACAAATCAAAGGCCCTAAGTACAGTGGCGTAGCCAGAGAGGGGGGGGGTAGAAGGGGGCGATCGCCCCCCACCCCCCAATATTGACGTGTCGGTTGAGATTGGCACTGTCGGTTCATTTGACCCGAGGAATCATGGACTTATGATGGTCAAAAGTTCACTTATGTCCCATAAATGCAATATTCTTTGGTACAAGGTTTAGAGCCAAAAATGTACCTCAATCGTGCCAAACAGGTGTAAACTCAAAAAATGTGTGCGCTACGCTCGCATTACTTGACTCGGACTCATCTTGTCGGTTCATTTACATTTCCTCCCCCCCTCCCCCCCCCCACCCACCCCCTAATATGAAGAACCTAGCTACGCCACTGCCTAAGTATCTTTGGCACTAAGATCAATGTTGGTGCAATTTTAGAGACGCTGTACTAATTAGTTTTTAGTTGAAACTTCTGAACTACGGATCAATGGCCGTCTTAAGGTGCAAATTCAATTTTGGTGCAATTTTAGAGAGGGTTTTAGTGTTGTCGTCAAAACGTTTAAAATGTAGACACCCGAATCGTATATGAAACCTAGCTTGATAAATCCACTAGCATGTTCAACCCGTTTTCTTTCATAAAAAATACATTAACGGATTTCAACATCCGCTTGTACCAGTATATTTATATATTTAGGTTGCATGAAACCATATTTATTTTAATAATTTCCATACAGGTCTACATAGTCATTTCCGATTATAATAAACATTTCTGAATACGTGTTCATATAATAATAATATTGTAGAATAAGGTATCATAAAAAAATGTCAAGATATC
>CM069459.1:39619504-39765309 GCA_035610835.1 Ophiura sarsii
TATCGGTTGTTATCAGTTTTGCCCTCATTCTATTTAGAAGCCTAATTGGGCAACATGATGTATATAAAATGCTATTGAATTATGCAATATGTATCCAATTTAGCCAATACAAGTCGTGTATGTCAATTTGTCCCAGCTCAGTTTTATCATGAATTGTGGGTCAAAAGGAACGCTTTGCAACACTGATTGATTGGTATCGACCCATTTAACCAGGATACAAAGAAGATGTTAATGTCTTCCCACAATGCATTGCGCTAAAGTTTTTTCCACACGATGCATTTGTCGAGCTTTTAAGTTTGAGAAATAAGAAAAAGGAACACTGATAACTAATTTATTCATTGACGAAAACTAAAACCTACGAGCTCCCACGATGAATGCACTATGAAGTCATAATTGTGTGCATATATGTCTATGGGAACTGAGACAAATTAGAGACCAGAATTAGGGTATTTTGCAAAAACGGAATGCATTGTGGTGGTGTCTTTAACATCTTTTTTGACCAGGATATCAACACTGTGAACTTTCCAAACCTTCCTTTGTTGCCCTACATTAATAAGAATTATGGTGTACTTTTAACTTGTTTTAACTTTTTAAAGGTTATTCACCATGATTGATTTTAAAGTTGAGAGTTTCAGGAAGTAATGGTAACAGTAGTTAATAGGTCCAGATTCCTCCATGTAAGTGTGGCTGTAGGTTCGCCACACTCCTCCCGTAGAGCGAGTCTATTTTACAAGAATTAATGCCGGTACCCATTTATACACCTGGGTGAAGAGAGGCAAGCGCGGTAAAGTGCCCTTCCCAAGGACACAATACGCTGGCCGCAACGGGACTCGAACCCACAACCTTTGTATTCATTGTTGAGCGAGAAAGTACACGCGTGCCCGCAGTAAACTATTATTCCGTTAATATACACGACTATACACGACTATAGATTCAGACAGGGCCTAACCCCTTTTTCCTCTAAAGCCAAAATTCTTTCTAAATTGAGATATTTGGGTGTGTTTATGTAAACTATATCCTTAAATGTTTAGACCCATTTATTTAAAGATATATTATGTTATCTTTTCCAGGGGACGCCCTCAATTCTCGAGAGAAAAAATGGAAGTAGATTTTCTAGCAGATTTTCTTTTCTGATCATAAATTATAAATATATCCCAAGTTACAGAGCGATAGATTCCTAATAACCTCAAAATCATGGTTTTAGAGTAAATTTAGAGTACAATTTAAAAAATAGATTGTACCGAGCGGTACAATCTATTTTCAAACCATGATTTTGAAGTAATTAGGAATCGTATCGATCTGTAACTTATAAGATCTTTATTATTTATGATCAAAAATGCAAATCTGCAAGAAAATCTGCTTTCATAGTAAAAGTCAATGATAGAGGGCGCTACTTGGAAAAGATCACATAATATGCCTTTAAGGGTTCAGCAGACTCCACAACGCTCGAACTCTTTGCGTTTTCACACATGCGTATTAGCTCTACAGCAACAAAATAACACACCCTGATTGGTCAATGGTGGTCAACGCTTGCGCTCAGCGTTGAAGCGTTGTGGAGTCTGCTGAGCCCTTTTAGACCCTTTGGCAGAAATTCACAAAGGTGGCTTAACTTAAGCCTGGCTTAGTTAAGCCACCACAATGGTTTAACTTAAATTTCTCTTTCACAAAACCTAGCTTAACTAATCCAGGCTTAAAGTTAAGCCAGGCTTAAGTTAGGCCACTGTTTGGGTTCCTTTTGGGCTCCTATGCTTAAAATTGGTCTAGTTTGTTTGTTTGTTTGTTTGTTTACACGGTCGGTCCGTACGGACACACACTTGGGTCCTGAAGGGACCAGACTCAAGCAAAATGCTCGGGCCAGGCTTAAAATGCCTATAAAAGCATGCTGGTTGAATTAAAAACAGCCACTCCCAACAAATAAAGTTAACAATTTTGCTGTCAGCCTTCAGACATGAGAAAAGAATAGTCTTGATCCAATCTCATTTATGCCACAGAGGCTCAGAGATGCTAAGGGATTGGTCTGCACATGCTCAGAAGTGCTAACCAGGAATGAATGCATTAGGCCTAGGCCTACATGTGGATCTGGTTGATAGCACATAGTTCAGAAAAAGAGTTACAACCAACTTTAAAGGGGAAAAAGTCCTTAGGCTTCTAACATAGTTGTAAGGCTATGTAAGGAGAAAGGCATTTTTAGAATAGATTAAAAGTGTTCAATTTCGTGGGGTGGGTGGGGGGGGGGGGGGGGGGGGGGGCTAATTATCCAAATTGTGCCTGGCCCTTGATGTTCGTTTTTGGATAAGATATCACGTTTTGAGCTGACGCATAAGATCTACGTCATTAACCGGTCAAACCACAATCAATTCAACCACAAATATTGTTTGCATTGAATTCGCAAGGAAATACGCTAGGCCTAACTAGGCTAAATAGCATAACGTGTGCCCAGATTGGCTTAGTAGGATCAGATGTCACATATTTTGAGCTACGTTAAGATCAACGTCATTTACCGGTCAAACCGCAATCAAATTCATGCCACAAATGCCGATCGCAAGGAAATAACCTGTTTTTCATGCTTAGGCCTAACTAGGCTAAAAGATAGCATACCATGTGCCCAGATTTCCTTTTTTGAATAAAATATAAAATGTGAGCTATATATAAGATCAACGTCATTAACCGGTCAAACCGCAATCAAATTCATGCCACAAATGCCGTTCGCAAGGAAATAAACTGTTTTCCATGCTGGACTAGGCCTAACTAGGCTAAAAGACAGCATACCATGTGTCCAGATTTCCTTTTTTGGATGAAATATCAAATTTTAGCTACGTATAAGATCAACGTCATTAACCGGTCAAACCGCAGTCGTTTGCGTTCAAATCGCAAGGAACAAAGCTTTTCCCTGCTGGACTAGGCCTTACTAGGCTAAATATTAAAATAGCATAAAATAACCCGTATTATGATAACGCATCACATTTGAGCTACGGGTGAAATCAGTGCCACTAATCGGTTAAACCTTGCAACACATTATGACGATTCAAATGTTGTTCACGATGAAATCACAATGAAAAAAGCTTTTTTTTTACTAGGCCCAGTGCCCTGCCGTAAAAAGGCCAAGTCTGCTTTATTGTGGTGTTTAATTTGATGTTTTTAATCGGATAAATTAAATTCAGAACTGAAGCACCGCTACAAAAATTCATAATTTAGCAACTCAGGACTGAGTCATTAAACTCCCTGACTGAGTCTTGCAGTGAACTCCTCAAATATAATACTTTTTTGAAAGGTAGGCCTAGGCCTAGGCTACATAATTTATTTATGGAACTTTGGCCTGGGGACCCTGACCCGAAATATTACATCAGTGGTCATTTTAGGACTAGGCCTACATTAAAATAACTAGCCTATAACCCTTTACCAGTATTTGTCTAATTATGGGCCTTTTTAAAATTAATATTAATGCCTTTTGAAAACTCATCCTGTTTCAGGCTGTTTGTGATAGTTTTTAATTGATCTGTTGTGAATGGTGCACCTGAACTGATGTGGGAACTCCTACTGAAATAGCTATTACCTCAGCCCTTACCAGTATTTTCTAAACATGGGCCTTTTTAAAATTAATATTTATAATACCTTTGAAAACTCATCCTGTATCAGGCTGTTTTTGAATTAACGCGTTACGCGCGTAACGCACCACACACCCATTTCAAAAACATCACTTATTACGCGTGTTGGTAATCACACATGCTTACAGTGCAATAGTCGACTGCACCCCTATCTCCTCCCCTGGCCGAAATGTTCCCTTTTCTTCTTTTTTATTAATCAAGAATCCGGAAAAAGTGCACTTTAGATCCCAGATTCTGGACTGTACTAGTATCGTGCGATACTGGAACACCCAGTATCGTTCGATACCAATGCCCTCAGGATATCAAAGTATCGGCATATATATAAAACCTTAGTCCGACCACTTATTGAATACTTCTAAAGTGTGTGGGAACCTCATACAAAAATCCTCACCAACAAGCTGGAAGCTATCCAACGAAGGGCTGCAAGATTCTGTATGAATGACTTAAAAATCAAGAACTCCTGGATCCGTCACCAACATGTTAAAGGAACTGGACTGGGAATCACTCAAAGATAGACGCCAAACCAGGAGACTGGTCATCCTTCACAAAGCTATCCACGGCAGTGGCGTAACTAGACTTTTTCATTTGGGGGTTCGGGGCAAGAAGAGGCAGTGACTTGAAATGGGGGGTGGGGGGGGGGGGGGGGCAGTGGCGTAGCTAGGGTATTGATATTGGGGGGGGGGGGGGCAAGAAATGTATCGACCGATACTGGAACAGTAAAATCGTACCAGTATCGAACGATACTGGCAATTTTTATGTTCCACTATTGCACGATTAAACCAGTATCTGGGACCTAAAGTACACTTTTCCCATTATACAATTATCATTGTCATGAAGATTGACCCCGAAATTGACAATGGTTTTCTTTTGTTTTTTCTCCTCTTTTTATTAATATTATAGGGATCCGGATACTTGACGTGACCGTATTTAACGTAAAACCAACCATTGTATGCTATGAGACATACTATCAATCGACTCATTGGCACGGGTACTGTGAGGAAACCTTTTTTGGAGGTTACAGATCTGGGAATGATATTGATGCTATCATATCGCCTGTATTTGAAAGAGCAGTGGCTACCAGCACCATCTTGGGGTGGGAATCTGTAACGCTCACCGAGACACCCGAAGTGGTATTTTATGAAACAGCTATATATGGAAAAGCGTACAGACTATGGTTGAAGCCAAAGAGTTACCCTTTCAATTTTGGCAGCATTGGTGCTTTTTTAATAAATGCTACAAAAGATGGCATACAGCATAGTATAATCACTATTACTATGAATAAAAATGGTAAGATTAACAACACAAACACGATAAACGAACATGAAATTCGTTGTAAACGCAGAGTCACAATGCGTAGAATCAAGCGTGTATACTTCCGGGTCACAAGAACTAATTAGCATTAAGATATAACGGGTGGCTGTTTGTACGGGGCAAGTTGCAGGTTCGTTTTTGCCGTTGGAAAACTTAGCGTTAGTTAGCGTTATCTTGCTGTTTCTACTGAAAAGTTAACGCTAAGTTAACTTAACGGTAATTACCGCTGACTTGTTAATCTCCCCGTTTCTCCTCGCGAAAATTACCGCGAAGTTTATAAGCGTTCTATTCGATTAGGGGAGCAGCAGGCGCGGATACAGGGGGGGCACGACGGGCCCGGGCCCCCCCCCCCCTCTACCAAAAAAAAAAAAAAAAAAAAAAGGAAGAAAAAAAAAGAAAGAAAAAAGAAAGAAAGAGAGGAAGAAGCTAGTAAGAGAGAGAGAGAGAGAGAGAGAGAGAGGGGGGGGGGGGGGGGGGGGGGGGGCACATCACCCCTCAGACTCCCCCTGTTCGAGCTTTTAAACAATCTATACTTAAATTAAGAAAACATCAGCATGCTCTACTTCTTTCTTGCATTGATAAAAAAACAAAATATTTATTGGAAATGAAGAGGTGGCTTTTCGATAAAATGTTGGTCAAAAGTATACACCAGATCGCACCAAATGAGTTCGAAAATTAAAAAAATCTACTTATGAGGGGGGCACATCCCCCCTCAGACACCCCCTGTTCGAGCTTTCAAATCATCTATAGGCCCTACTTAAAATTTTTAAAATATTGGTATATAATATGCTCAACTTCTTTCATGCATTGATCAAAAAACAAAATATTTATTGGAAATGAAGAGGTGGCTTTTTGATCAAATGTTGGTCAAAAGTATACACCAGATCGCACCAAATGAGTTCGAAAATTGAAAATTTTTCTACTTATGAGGGGGGACATCCCCCTCAGACACCCCCCTGTCCGAGCATAGCTCGGAGGGCGGTGCTGCGCACCGCTTGCATGGTACCGGCAAAATTTCAGTTTTTGGGCCCCCCCCTAAAATTTTCCTGGATCCGCCACTGGGGAGCAGATTCCACGGTACTAATAGGGGAACCGGCAATTACGATACACATTGGAATTAATGTGCTAATATTAAAAAAGAAAAAAGTGTCTGCCAGTAAAAGTTGCAAAAATCTGGGTCATTGATTTTGAAACAATAGTATCATTAACATCAAATTTGCATAATTTTCCTGTCGCCATGAATACACGAATTAACCCTTGTAACAGGAAAACAAAACAACATAGAACCATGCTGTTTTTTCTAAGTTGAAGAACAGCGTACATACTGTTAGTATATGTCAAAATAATTTTTGAATTTAAATTAAAAGATAGATTTTTAACATAATTATCTACATTTTTTGTCATTTTTTTGAAAATGACCTAAAATTTTCACTTATTATAGAAATACCAAACAATAGTTTTTATTAATCTTTTAATTGTATGAATAAGATATGAGTTCTGATTGTCCATGTCAAATGTGGTGGTCGTACGAAATATTGTGATAGTTGTGGTAGAAAACAGCAATTCTGTGTTTTTACAGTTTTGAAGATACAGTATATACATGTATATGTATAGCGGACTGTATAATGAGTCAATGAGCCCATGCATTACAATAGCCATGTTAATTGTAGTAGTGTCAAACACGGCATGGCAGCTTACATTGAAATTACGCGATGTCTTACACAAAATGGTGTTCAACATGTTCAAAATGGAGGATATTTAGATATTTCTATTCATACTTCTAAATGTGAGTCCTATGACACAGGAATTAAGCCTAACATCCTTTTCATGTGTTCGCTGTAGGTTAGAAAAGCATATTTTAAGGATCCAATGAGTGGGACCGACACTTTCGATACACTTTTCGATTATAAGGCTAAATTTGTAACTGTTTCAAGTTTTTTGTCAGTAAATTGCGTCACCTGTTTTAAACAATGGCATCATTAGCATCAAATGTGCAAAATATGAGCATTCTTCTTCATAAGTTTGCCATATTATGGTATTGACATAGATTCTTGTCTTTAATATGCAATTTAGTGGTCATATTGTAACCAATGGTGGTTGTGGATGGTATACTAAATATCAAATCGATGTTTTACAGAATTAACACAAATTACACAATAGCGATTCCCATAATGGCATACATCTATAGTCGAGCATCAACCCATGACGACATTTAAATATACCCGTTATAAAAAGTATAGAAATTACAGTCAATCTGTTATGTATATTGACGTCTAATGGAGTACAGGCTCATACACCCTAGGGGGTGAGGACACTACTCCTATACGTTTTTATGCATGAAAAATTCGAGAACTTGAAAATTGTCCTCACATTCATTTTTTGTCCTCACATTTCCGGCTGGTATAGACAAATGTCCTCAAATTGGCGGGTGCGCAAGTACACATAGGCTATACATAACCCCATATATAACCATTTATAGTGATGTAGTTATCGTATACTATAGTGTATACATTTTTATATGGCTGCTTAACATTAAATACACAATTTCATATGTTTAAGAATATAATTTTAGAATCCCGTTTAAAACAATTGCTTTAGATGTATGTAAATATTAAAAAAACAAATTCAGGAACAAATAATCGGGCAAAATGTTGTGATATTTGTCATTCGAGGGAATGGAGAACCTGGCCCAACACGCAGGAACTCAAAACGTTAACAAGGAGTGCTAAATAACTGGGTATGGACATCAGTGTAGAAAAATGTAAGGTGGTGAAGGTGGGATCCAAAACGTATGAGTAAGTGACAGCATACTTTGGAATTAAAGACTAAAGACAGTGTAACAGTTCAAGTATCAAGACTTGATACTTGAACTGTTACACTGTCAAGAAGAAACCAATAACAGATGATGCTCATAACAGGATATATAAAATAAGAATTGCTGTTGTAACCTTTTCACTTCAAAAGTTGAAACCCATCATGAGGGAAAGCTCATTGAAATCACGAATACGGCTTCTACAAGCAGTGGTAACACCCTTAAGTCCTTCTGTGCCATGTGAAACCTGGACACTTAATGCACAGACGGAGAACGAATAAAAGTAAGGAGCATTAAATAAGATCTCCTTTCAGTTACGAAAAGGAGAAAACTCATGGTGGTTTGAGCATGTTAAAAGTTAAATGGAAGCCGGCAAATGCTATTTTGCAAGGAGGGTCAGATGGGGTAAGAGGGGGGAGGTTGAAACAAAGACATTGATGGACAACATCAAACAGTGGAAAGAAATTTGGCCGCCTGATCAGAATAGTCGGCGACAGGCAGCTATGGTAAACTTTAGACACTACATCTATCATTACGCCATTCTAAACCAAGATTTAAAAGAGGTGTCCAGAGCCTTTATCGCTCTTGTCAGGCTTGTTGACATGCTTGAAAACACCATTCTTTCACGCGACTAATGCTACATCTCATGATATTTAAATTGGAACTGTCTGCCGGAATAGCCTACATCATGACTAGTGAATCTTTGATTTATTTCAAAAGAATCATGAAAACTTACCCGAATGTCGCGCTTTATCATGTTTATGTAGACATTGTTTTGGACTCTTGGATTTCACAATAGTTTTATTTCACCTTTGTCAAAAGTTTCTTATGCGTCTTCATAGGCGGTGTTGTCATGAGCATAAGCCCAAATCTTCCCTTTCCCCTTTTCTTTATCTTTTAAGGTTATTATTCTTTTATTTAAAAATCAATTACACATTTTTTCTTGATACATAATCGTCACCCTCTTTTTTATCTCAACAAAATCTCAATCAATATATTCCCCCCAAAAAACCTGTTATTATATTACTTGTATCATTTTCTTGCATATAGGCCTAGGTACCTTCAAAATATGATTATTTCAAAGTCACACATCTCATGTTACACACAATCAATGTACATTAATGTGCTTAAATCTCAATTCTGATTTTAAAAGAAATATAAAATAAGGATGATTTGCTTATTGAAAATCATTTGCTTATTGATAATTTCTTGATAATTGAATACTAAATGCTAATATTACATTTCAATCCTTAGTCCAATGGTTCAGATTTTGGTCCAAGAATGTTGGCCTGGGGTAACATTGATGGTAGAAATGGATCGTTATCAACAACAAGTCTTGGTTTCTTGATCATGTAGGCCTATGGTATTATTATACACGAGGGTCGTTCAAGAAGTTCTACCTCCTCCCTCAAAACATCGCTAATATGAATGGCAGCCTCATGACATTTGTCATGATATCGATTATAACTAGCTATGAATCATAGCCACACAATTATAGTAAATGAAAATTGATATCTGATCCACTGTTGTTTGGATGCAGTGAAAGCCAGAGAGATTTTGGACAACGGAAACGGAAAATTAATAACCCGTAAAATAATCCTTGTTTTTCGTCTTTTTCTTCGTATTGTATGGTTGGATTTAAGGGCACGGTTTTTAATTCTGAAAATTGACAGCAATGGATGATATCTAAATATAATATGGTATTGTTGTGTTATTCATAAATAAGAGTGTAAGCAATATTAACTCTTGTAGGCTTGCAAATAGTATGATATCCATTCGATAGTCATACCATAGTGACGCCTCGTATGTATTTATGGATTATGTGGTCATAATACACGCTTTAACATGATAGTCATTTAGTATGAGTTTTCTTTATGTGCAACCTTCAGAATAATTAATAAGATAGTCAATAGTAGAAAACAAAAGGTCTTGGAGAAACTTGGAATCTTTCCATTAGTTAGTTCTGTATATTATTGAGGATCTCTCCTTTCATATGAAAAGCAATATGACTTGTACCGTGTTCCCAAGGGTAGGGGTAAACGGAAGGGTTGTCCTGATCTGGTTCTGGCTAATCAGCGGGAATATTTTCCCTACCAAATCAGTATTGTTTATAGTCTGTTGAAAAGATATCTGCAATTTAGAACTGCTACTTGAACAATTATAGGTAGGCCTATGTTTGTCTCTTAGAATTGGCCATAAATGATCAGTAGGCCTAATCCGTACTCCGAAGATATTTTGCTGTTTTTCATCCGTTCCCGTCAAGCTGAATGTACATTCGGCAGCTCGGCTTTCACTTCATCTCTAGAGAAGACAACCCGTAATCAAAGCTACTCAGACCAAATGTTATGAATTCGAAGCTGAGATTTATTAAAGCTACAATTGTGGATTATTTCATAAGATTGGCTTTATAATAGTTATCAAAGTTATGAGGTAGGAGATACAACTTATTGAACGACCCTCGTATTATTACACTGTGGATTTGTGTTATAAAAAAATATAAGAAGCTATGTTTTTGATACTTTAACGTAATCGTCATGGTATTGATGATTTAGAATGGTACTCTAATTTACTGACTCCAATCAACATGTTCAACTGTCGTCATAGTATCCGTCATATCTGATAGTTGTATGTCATTCATTCATCTTGAGTCGTAAAATATTTAAAGTTTCACCTTTAGCCTACTATCAAGCCCGTTACCATAGGTAGTATAAAAATATTACCATTTTCATAATTAATGAATATCTTGTAACCAATCTGGTTTCAACGTGTGTATGATGATGGATGACTATCATTATTTTGTAGGCCTATACCTAATCCCTAAAATCAAGTAATCAGGAATATGAAATGATGCTATGGTCATTGCTTCTACCTTTAAAAGGGAACAGGCGTATGGGAATTTAAAGGAGTACTTCAAATCGATTTATTTATTCATTTATTATTAGAACAAGTGGAATCGGCAGGCAATTGTAAACTGGCTCAATTTCGGAGTTCATGTGCTTTTTGCTTGTGTTATTTTCGGAGTTCACAATGTTTTTGCATGTGTAGGCTTTTGTGTCTATTTGAAAACCAGTGGTAGCTGTTTTCTGGTGTTTTGTATATGCTTATCTAATAGATAAAAAAATAAAATAATAAAAATTAATCCAGATATGACTATCAATTATCAACAACGCTGATTCATTCTTGTGTTGACTAAAAGTAGATTCCCGGAATATAGTTATTAATAACATTTTGAAAATACTGTTTACCTTTTGGATCGTTAAGAATGCCGCAAAGAGTGAATATAGTCATGTTTGTATTTTACAACGCGATGCAACTTGCAAGAAGGACACGAATGACACGGATGAGACTCCGTACCACAGCGTTTCTAGTAATACTTCAGCAAATTTCACTACATCTTTACTGTTAATCTTTAAATATACAAATTCTAATATTTATATAGAAAACAGTAAAACAGTATCCATTGATTTCCCAATTATACGAGTTGACAAATATAAATTTTACCATATATGAGAACAATTTTATTGCACAAATTCAAACGTAGCATAAAAATGCCTGTGTACATGAGTACGGCAATGCATACCGTCTATGTCTACAGTACACGAACAATGCATCACAGCGCTCATTGATAATACAGGTATTCAGTACATGTAGGGGCACCAGGCATTAACGCACTCTATGGCGATTGTGAAAAAAGGAGGAGTTAGTTTTTGTGGCCTAAATATAGTTCTATAGGGCTTCCGGGCCTGAAATATTCACAAAAAAACGCCAATTATATTGACTATTAAGAATAACAAAAAACATATTCTGATTTATTTAATAGGTTGTAATTACACGGAACGGAAGATGGTGCAAAAACTGGGTTAATTTATGCAAAAATAAACATGATGATTTCAACTTTTTATCCCAATATTGGTATTATTTGATAGCATGATATGTTGTCCAAAGCTTGCATTTTACCAGAAGTCGTTATGTCGTGTCAGTTTGAATATATGGCGTGTAAATGCAAAATTCATTCAGTACAAAATAATATGCAAATTCTATGCAAATTAGGCTGTATCTTTAAAACTATCACCCAAAATCCTTGCAACTTTCAGGACTTGAAGGCCCAAACATCTGTCTTTCAATTTATCAAAACAATTCCAATGTGTATCCAAATTGCCGGTGTTTCCTTAACGGAGCATATTTTTTCTGTAATCTGCTGTCCTAGATGGATCACGTCATTTAAATGACCTTTCGTTATACCCAAAATGCAAGAATATTGGGCAACATAATTATAGCGTGTTTCTACTGGGTCAACTTAGAGCATGTTAAGTTGCCCAGTAGAAACAGCCAGATAACGCTTATTAAAGCCAAGTTTTGTAGCCGTAAAAATCTTCACAAACCAGGTTTGTTAACGGTAATTAACGCTAACTTGCCCATAGAAACAGCCACCCGTTAAATCTAAACGCTAAGTTCTTGTGACCCGGAAGTATACACGTTCACGCGGATTCTACGCATTGTGGGGCATTTTTGTTAGGTGGGGCGTCATTGTCTGTAAAACAAAAGGTCATAATTATGTCGTGGCCCATCGATAAGGATGCTTGCAATCTTAGCTTTGCAGTGCCCCAGTAGAAACACGTCCTATAGCAATGATATCCCATATAAACCCTATGTTAGTGCGACAATTTGGCTGGTAGTTATGGTCATTGAAACAATCATAACTTCGAAACTGTCCATTCGATTTTCATACATGAATGAGGTACCATTACCAAACTACGGAGACGAAATTTGCTCAATAAATGTATACTAGGCGGTCACCCGGGTTTGGCGGTTCTCGGGTTTGGTGGTTTGTAGAACGCATGCATAAAGCCCGATCGGACAAACTTTGAAAAATCGACCCTTAGACGACCTTTGACCCCGGAAGACCCGACAAACGCTAACCCGTTTTATTTTTTCCACGCTCGACTCGTATTCGGGCTTCCCGTCACCGAATTTAAGCCCGATCGGACAAACGTTGAAAATTCGACCCCTAGACGACCTTTGACCCCGGAAGACCCGACAAACGCTAACCCGTTTTATTTTTGCCACGCTCGCCGAGTTTAAGCACGATCCGACCAACTTCAAAAAGTTAGATGACCTTTGACCTCGTATGCTCTAGCGAATGCGAACTTGCTCTTGCGGGGACCGAACAAACAGATCACCGAGTTTCTCATCACCGACGAGTTTAAGCCCGATCGGACAAACTTTAAAAAATCGACCCCTAGATGACCTTTGACCCCGCACGACCCAAGAAAAGCAAAAGCGTTTTATTTTGTCTACGCTCGACTCGCGTTCGGGCTTCCCGTCCCCGAGTTTAAGCCCGATCGGACAAACTTTGAAAATTCGACCCTTAGACGACCTTTGACATCATTTTCCCCGGTTAATTCCGTTATAGCGCCCTCAAAGGAATAGAGCGCAATAACACTGACAACATAGTTTAGTTCTACCTCCCTAATCACCAGCCCCTGAGTGTTTTGACATAAACATATTCATGAATATCATTGCAGAAGTGCTTTTAATTTTCATTATTCCATTATGTGGTCAGATTGTAATCTGTCATACAAATTAGCATGGGATTGTGTTCCTCAATCCCATGCATATTTGTATGTACTTCTGCATGTATTGGGTGGAACTAGGCATGTTTGTGGAAAGTGCTTAAATGAATTATTGGTTTGGTAATTGCAGACTGACGCTATCAATAGTAGTTTTTGCATTTCAACTTCTTTCTACCGATTCTACGCAGTGGTTGAATTAAGAGCCATCATCTTACGCCATTGCACTGGGAGTGGTTTATTATGCTAATTATCATAATAAATGGCTTTTGATTGGACGCAGTGGAATGTTTTGTTGCCTAATACCAAACCGTGGTGAATGGCAGTTCATTACATGAGATCAACAGCCTGTAATATTATCACATTCCTTCCACAGCCACTGTCAAACCAGAGAGCCTAACTAAAACAGTGATATTGGGCCAAAATGTGACCTTAACCATGACACCTACGAACCAATCGTCGGAACTTCAGTGGCGATTTAATGGCGTTGTGCAAGATTCATGGCGGGATAGTGCATTACAAATAAATGGCGTCACGGAAACGGATGAAGGGATATATGAGTGCTATGTCGTTGGGGATCGTGAAACTGGCAAACAGGCCATTATGAGGCTGATAGTGCGAAGTAAGTATGCCTCACAATCGTACGTTCATATCAAGATCGGAATTTCAGTCATTATCTACGATCGAAAATGGTATTCCTCAAGGTTAGTCTTTCATCAAGTCCTTTTAATTGTTTTTTGTCCGAGCGCTCTTGACATTATCAGGGCATAGCGCCCTCCTTTTAATCACGATGAAATCGCTCGTCGTTTATTGGTTACTGATGTAATATGGCCCACTCTATTGGTTAATTCGTTGTCGATACATATCGAAGCCCCCATTAAATGTTGGCAGTATAATTTCCATCTCTCAAAGACGACACTATCTAAAATGACTACGATGCTAGCACTCGGGAAGACAAAAAAATACGTCAGTGATAGCGAGGTGTTACGTGCAATCTGAATCCCGATCACAACGATCGCCACATAAAGTCTATGGCATTTAATATACATGTAGTCTACAACCATAACAACCATAGCATCATCATTCATCCAACACTGCAGTTACGTCATAATCGTATTGATATCCAGCACTCGAATGCGCTCTAACGTCAATGCACAGAGTAAGGTACACGATTTCAGTCCTCAGCGAATTATAAAAGCCTAATAGTGATTTGCGCAAAAACCCTCGCTCCTACGGCGCTCTGCGGCCACGTTTGATATTTAACTAAAGGTATTCCCTTTCTTTACACATTTCAGAATGCCCCCCATCGTGGGCGGGTCTGTCATGTGCCCTCAAGTGCCCAGTGTGCTACAACGGGGGTGTATGCCATGAACTGCACGCAGCTTGCGTGTGTCCCCCTGGATTTGGTGGTAATAACTGTCAATTATTCTATGGAAGAAATAGTTGGGGTGATGATGGAGGGCTTACATGTGGTAGGAATCAAGATACTCATGGATATGCATGCCAGGGGGCGTTGTTCTGCCGTCCAGATCCGTATGGGTGCTCATGTATGGCGGGATTTAAAGGACTAGATTGCATGACAGGTAAGCTTATTTATTTGATATATACTTAACAAATATTTACTGGTCATTGGGTGCACTAAATGGAGAAAGGTTACACTTCGCCTCGCGTATTGGAAATGTCAAAATTGGACCTCGTGGTATACTTTTTATAATCACTTTCATTTTGTGTTTATTTGTAGTTAGTTGGTTGGTTATGGATTATTTCGTTAATTAATTACTTTTAGTCAGTAATGGCCTTGTTACATTTTTTGTTCTTACAGTGAAATGCTATATTGTTATGTTTTAATATTTTTCATCAGAATGTGATTCAGGTACATTCGGCGCGGGTTGTACACAACAATGCCATTGTGTTGGTAATGCTTGCCTACTTGACACGGGGAAATGTGTAGAATGTATGCCAGGTTGGAAAGGCGGGAACTGTCAAGGTAAGATAGGGTGGGTCGCTTTTATTTGAAAGAAATCCCAAAACATGTAGTATTGAATTTGAAAATCACTAAACATGCTAAACGAAAAACAATCAAGTCAGCCGTTTTGAGGTACATTTTGGTTGGAGGTAGGAGGAATCACCACACATACATGGGCGGGTTCCGAACTTCCGATTGCACACCCGGGCAAACCTACTTTGTCGCCCTAAAAGTTTTCGCGTGCGGCGGAATGTGTATAATGTTAATTGAGTTATTTGGTTTTAAGTTATTATAGTCTGTTCAGCGTAAGATGGACCATCACTGCAAAAGAATAAGATGCACAATTTATGGACGGCAACAAAGATCATGGTCTATGTTATGGCGAATAAACTTTAGAACTTCAATGTAACATGGACAGGATTATAATGACCTTACACATTGCAAAATAAATATATATCATAAAGGTCATGTTTCATCAATATGTTGGATGAACTTTAGTACCGTCGATAACATGATTAAGGTTTAAAGCAATATTATGTGACCTTTTTCAAATTTGTACACATAAGTTTCTCTCCTATAGTAACGATTTTGACTGTATTTTCCGTTAAAAACCCCCATCACGGCACATTACATTATCATAATCCCAGCCAACATCGACCGTAGGCCCACAGTGCGCCCTCATGGGACCCTTTGGCTGGGATGGGAATCTGTTTATTGTTTGGTTCCTGTCGTATAAGTCTAACGTATAAGTTACTTATACGTAACGTGTCATACGTACTAGTTGTGCAGTGCTGCCTAACACTTTCATTGCACAGTAAAATCAATGGTTAATATAGCATTGTGTGTTCACTTGTGTACAGTTGCGGTTGTAACCGACCGGAAACGGCGTTAAAACGGTGGAAAATGATGTAAAGCCATGGTATTCTATTTACGAACAAGAAACAACATTGTTCACAAAAATAAACTGCCATGGTACCAGGACAACTTTTTTTCAAAATCTGATTTAGGAAGTAATTAGGAAACATATTGTTCTGTAGATATGTTAGTTTGCTCTGTAACTAACAAGATATATTAGTTTCATGGTTTATACTTGTAAATTTGCATGTGTAGGGAAACAAATCACAGATAGAGGGCGTCTCATGGAAACGATCACATAATATGCCTTTTAAAGCAGCGCGGTAAAACGATAGCCATTTCCAACAACATCCATCGTTAATATAATTAATACTTGGATAGCTTTGATTCGTCATTTAAATAAATCATACTAAATAAGCAAACACATGTAGTAATATTTAAGTAAGGCCTAAATAACAAGGTTTATTTGCCAAAACGCGACCGACCCATACAATCTCAACAACAACAAAAAATGTTTTAAATTATATTTTTTATCTTGTGAACATCAATGATGTGTTATGGGTGTGTGCAGGTTGAGTATATTGGTGTAATTATTGCATTTTAAATGTATATTGTATTTTGTTCATACTTGTATATAATTGTAATATAGTGCCAATACAGCCGGTTGGCTGCGATGACAATATATCATAGCATGAATAAATAATAAGGAGGTGCAAATTCAAGATTCTAGCCGCTAGAGGGATAAACAGGACATCGAACTTAGTCTATAAGGGTTTGTGCAAGCCTGTTATCCCCGCATTCAACACAATGCTTTTGCTGACATTTTAGTATGTTCACATGTTTAGATATGGTGCTATTAAAACAAACGTAGAGATCATTGAAGTAATGGTAAAAATGTATAGTCTTTTTCTTCTCATAATGTGTCGGGTAAACTTAGAATAAAACTCCAAAAAGCAAACACAGTAAGATGAAAATAAGGTAATCAACCGACCGACCCACTTGTTTCCCTTGTTTGGGCAAACAAACCAATTTTGTTGGCCTACGAGATTAGACAAACATATTCTTTCTTTCTGAATCATCTCGAATTTGTTCTATTCGCAACGATAATAAAAAATAGTCTGTATTTCCTTTACTTGTAGTCCCCGATCCATGCCCAGTAGGATACTACGGTAGCGCCTGCGCACAGAAGTGTCACTGCATTAACAACAAGCCGTGCGATGGTCGAACGGGATTCTGCGAAAATGGCTGCAAAACGGGCTATAGTGGATATAATTGTGGGACAGGTGAGTAAAGTATGCATGCGTATATTGAAGCACAAGTGTATAATTTCCACCTTACGCAGATAAGGGACTTAAACCTATAGGACAAGGCGGGCCATATCCCTAGTTAACGCTCCTTCCCTAGTTAACGCTCCTTAACCCCGGATAAGGAGCGTTAACTAGGGATGTGGCCCTCCTTTTCCTTAGATTAGGCGCGTTATTCCGGATTTACGTCGTTAAAACCCCAGACAAATGGACAAGGGACGTAAATCTAGGATAAGAGGCCTTATAATACGGTTTCTGTATGCTTCCGTATGCGTTTATTCCCCCTATCCTCTCAAAGTTGTCGCTGTGTTAATAAGACGTGCAATAGTGAGACAAGACTGCACAAATAATAGGATGAAGTAGATATTTGCGGGATTCGTGAGTGAGCGGGGCGGGAGCCCGCGATAAATGTGTTCACCGCCTGTACAATCAGATGTTTCGTCGTGCAATGGTCACATGGGACTCTGGGAAAATGGCGGCCAAACGGCAGGATATAAAGTAGATATTTGCGGATTTCGTGCGTGCGTGAGCTTGGGCACGCTATATTTGTGTCCACCGCCTGTACAATTAGATGTTTCGCCGTGCAATGGTCAAAACGGCAGGATATAAAGTAGATATTTAGAGGGATTCGTGAGTGAGCGTGGGCACGCTATAGTTGTGTTCACCGCCTGCACAATTAGATGTTTCGCCGTGCAATGGTCACATGGGAATCTGGGAAAATGGCGGCCAAACGGCAGGATATAAAGTAGATATTTGCGGATTTCGTGAGTGAGCTTGGGCACGTTATAGTTAAGTTCACCGCCTGTACAATCAGATGTTTCGCCGTGCAATGGTCAGATGGGACTCTGCAAAAATGGCTGCCAAACGGCTGGATATCTTAAAGTAGATATTTTGATGGATTTGTGAGTGAGCGTAGGTACCATTGACACGAAACACAATATGAATATATCATGAAATAATATACGAGAAGAAAAAAATGTGAGCATTTTTTTAGCAGTTTATAATTTTTGATAAATTCACAGGAAACATTCTTGATGTTACCGGTTTAAATGCAAGGCCAATTCTGGACTATGCCCCTAGTGCTGACGAAACTCAAAATTTTGGGGCCTATAAATCGAGTTACGATTTCGATGCCACCATAACGCTTGGTCGAGCAGCATATACTGGCACGGGGCATACATTACAGGAGTCCCCTGATTTGTACAGGGTTACAAGACTGATGGGCAAGTCGTACAGGATCTATATGCTTGCAGCTGTAGGGTTAGAAAGAATTGGCGCCTTTTACATCGGCGCTACAAAAGGTAGCATATCCCATAGGATGATCACCATTACTATGGCAAAAAACGGTAAGTAAACATTCCAAAACTAGTCCGTATGGCTTCTAACGTAAAGTGCTCAACAAGAGAAAGTCGCACACTTTTCTTTTGTCATTTAAAGTAACTTTCGATTATTATTTTACCAAAAAGGATAGAGACATATTTGGATGAATCTTTTCAGCACATTTTGATACCAAACATAACACATAAGTATCACAAGTTTATTTTACTAACACGTGTCACGGTTCAGAGATTTTCAATGGTTGCAGGTATTTATTGAATGCCCTCGTAAACATGGCCTCGTAAACGTGGCAGACCAAAGCTTCGTTGGACTGATGGCATTAAAGAAGCAACTGGTCTATCTCTTATCTCTGCGCATCGCATGTCACAAAATAGACAACGGTGGCGCTCTATCATCAATAGGGTCACAAAGAATCAGCAATGATCCATAGAACGACGACGACGACCTCGTCAGGGATTATATAATTATGGGATAGGTCACTCCTCAGACAAAATTTCGCCTACAAAAATTAAATTCACGGGTGAAGATTTTATAGGGGGCGCACTATCATGGTCGTAGCAAACCAGACGACATGAGACGTGGTGTTTTTATCGGCTCAAAACATGATTTGTGTTACAGAAATAGTACATCAATGGTAAAAAAACTGATTGTGATTTAGAGTAGAACTGATTTGTTTTGATGATGGCAGAATTGAGTTCTTAGATAACACGAAACATTCAGAATTGGTTATTTGAAATTAATTTACGTAGAGAACAAAATACGAATTTTAAATTGTTGATGGCTTCGTCTGGCAGTGACAGAGGAGGGGCGTGGCGTTATTTGCATTTTATGAATATTGTAATCAGATCAGTTGGGAAGCACGCCGTATCGCGACATCACATCGTGTGAGTGCGCTATACTGTGAACCAAATCTCAACAATGGGCAGATATGAGAGTCATCCCCCTGCCCTCGTATGTTTTATAAGTATGTGCCAAATGCACTAGTTCTGCAGCGCAGCTTACAATGGAAATACAATCTCTGTCGTTCACGATTGTGGGCATTTTCATTAGTAGACTTGGACTGTATTCCTTATTTTCATTGAATGACCCCTTATACGCTCGTATATACGCTCCTTATATATCGTGATCCCTATCACTTGATAATCTCTTTAAGTGTCATAACTCTCACAGAATATCACCTACCATTGATCATTCCCGACACATGCGGGGTGGGGATGGGATGTTGGGTTCAGGGTAGGGGCAGGTCTAAATATAAATGGTTTTAAAATCACGACTAAACAGCCCTGTATTTTACTCTCCCATATAGCGAACGTCAAACCAGAGAGTCAAACTAAGACCGTTAGTAAGGGCGAAAATGTTATTCTTGCTATGACAGTACTGGACCCAAATGCAATACTTCGATGGCGGTTCAATGGCGATCTGTTACAAGTTCGGGATAGTACACGAGGCATAGCTAACATTACTAAAGCGTCTGAAGGGATACATGAGTGCTATGTCGATGGTGAGCGTGAGCAAGGAAGGCACGCTATAATGAGGCTGATCGTAAGGGGTAAGTATATTTTGATTATTTATATCTATCAATTCAATCTAACCCGTCCTATCTCGTCCCGTCCCGTCCCGCCTAACCCTAACACTTATGGGCTTTAAAATATAAAGTTTCTTGCTTGGAGGTCATAAGTCCACAGTGAATTATTTCCTTTCTTCTTTAAACACTACAGCATGTCCGTCATCATGGTGGGGTCCTCCATCGTGCAATCGGGAGTGTCCTGTATGTTACAATGGAGGTATGTGCGATGACAAGACCGGATCATGCGTGTGTCCCCCGGGATTTGGTGGTACATACTGTGAAGTATTTTACGGAAGAAACAGATGGGGAGACGACGGAAGTTTGGCGTGTAGCTCGCGCTGGGATAAACATGCAAATAAATGCCGGGGTGTGTTGTTCTGTCGTCCGGATCCGTATGGGTGCTCCTGTGCAGCGGGATTTAAAGGACTGGACTGCAAGACAGGTAAGGGGGAGTGGCGAAGATCAGTACGCTGCATGAACTTTAGACTGGGTACCCACGTCCCTCTATTATGTCCGCCATCTTTAAAAATGACGGGCCGAATTCAGGCTATACACGGCCACTAATGCACTATAGGATGTTATTTCCAGCTACAGTTTTATCAGCAACAATTGTTCTTTCTTTCGATATAGATTGAGAGGTTGAGAGATTGTTTTAAATTTGATTGATTAATTTGGGGTATGACACATTATTACGAGTGTGCGTAAGCGATTGAATTATAGCAATTTTTTAAACAATTTGAAATGGCGTAAGGCCCGTCCTGAGTGTTAGGGCGTAAATAAAGGGCCGATAGGTGACCCAGGTTTAGGCTGACAAAGTCGGACATAGCTTGTTCTTACTAATAGTTTAACATACTAGTATAGTCATGATATAGTCTCGGCATAGATTTGCTGATAGCATCTTGTTGTAGGTGTAAAAGACCTAAGAAAATGTATTATTACGAGAACATTTCTCGAACACTCGGAGCCAGCCAAGATCGCGTGGAGGTCCTCCGATCATGCTTGCTCGTCCTGTGTAGGTTCATAATTAGTCATGGGCGGTATTACAGTACGCACTGTTACAATTATTATTGCTGTGACGTTGCATGCATGTGTGAGGAGAATTGGCAATTGGGAGGAAGGAACGATTGCGGGAGAAATGCGCGATGTGAAAATTGTGGAATTACCTTGTTTTTGTCAAAAATCGAGGTATTGTATCTGTACTGTTTCTTTCTTCTATCTCCTCCTCTTCCTCAAACCCATCTACAAAATGTATTTCCTCCTACATCTTACATTGTTCAGAAGAACCCCCACCTAACCTTCATATAGAGTGTTCGCAGTTTGGGGTCAAGGGTCACACAGGGGTCACTAGGGGTCAAAACGTGATTTTCACTTAAAACGCTCTGCAATTTAGTGATGACCCAATATCATCAAAATTGGTCAACATATTCCATATTATGATCGTACGCATATATAGTTCAGTTTTTAAAATGAAACATTATTTGGGTCACTAGGGGACAAAATGCAAATGTTCGATTCGATCACTTGTCTCAGGGAAAATAACTGATGACCTTTATATTTGGTCAAAAGACTCCTTAGGTCCATGCTAACATATAGGGTGTTGAGCGATTAAAAGTGACATGTCATACATGGTGTAAAACATAAGACATGCTCTGATTGTGACCGGACTACCTTTTTCTTGTGCGCATTGATAAGCCAAGAAAAACAAATTCTTGGCTTTTTATAAGTTTGGGGTCAAAGGTCAAGAAATAGTCACTAGGGGTCAAAATGTGATTTTCACTTAACACGTTCTTGCATTTTAATGAAACGACACAGGAACTTCAGAATCGGTCAAAATATTCACGATTACCATCCCCATAAATAGTACTCAGGTTTTTAAAATCGACAAATGTTTGGGGTCACTAGGGTCAAAATGTAAATTTTAATTTCATTCACTCAAAATGCTACTTGTCCGAGAGGTAATGTCAAATTTGACTCACATATGGTAGCCTGCACATTTGACTCTCATGGTCATGATATTAGCCCTGCAACTTTCGATCTGTATTGCTTTTCTTCTCAGTTTATATAATCACACTCTCCCTGTTTTTTTGTAGTTAGTTGGTTGGTCATGGAATAATTGAGTTATTAATTACTTTTAGTCAGCAATGGGCTTGTTAAATATTGTGTTCTTATACTGAAAGGCTATTGTTAATTTGTTTAATGTTTTTCATCAGCATGTGATTCAGGTACATTCGGAGCAGGATGTACACAAAAATGCCATTGTGTTGGTATAAATGATTGTTTACTTGACACTGGAGAATGTCAGCCTGGTGTTGAATGCATGCCAGGATGGAAAGGAGGGAACTGCCAAGGTAAGGGGGCTTAAAGGGGCACTAAGAGATGTGTTGGAGGCTGCGCCCTCAATTATGATAACAAATTAGATTAGTATATTTTTATAATTGTATTACATAAAAAGGATTAAATAAAATCAGCTCTCTTTGTACAAGAAAACGATTCAAAAATGCTCGTAGAGCCGCAACGAGCATTTTACGTCCGACAGTATCCCCCTACGCGTGATACATAACGCGAACCATATTTGCATAGAGGGCGTTTTTCAATAATAGCGATGATATTGTTTTAATAATATTTTGCTGTGTTTTTGTTAGTAGAAACAATGTTCATCTTGAATTCTGAAGTAAATTTTTAAACATTTAAAATTTTCAACACCACTTAATGTCCCTTTAATGAGTGATCTGTTCACAGTAAACCAACACCATGGGTGTCTTGAAAATTCATATTCGTTCTTGTGGAAGCTATTTGTAGCACTTGCTTGTATCTTTTACATTCAGTTTAGATATTGACAAGGAGAGATATTTCTCAAATTTATTTGCCAAAAAATCACCAAATTTGGGTCTTGAAATCCCGAAATGACAAAAAAGGCTAAATAAATCATCACTTTTCCATCAAATTAAATGATAAACCCAGTAAAATGATTATGGAAAAGACAAATGGTCAACACCCATCAAAACCATACCAAATATTCAAGTTAGTTAATTTGTAAAGCTAACAGCCTTTCTTCATTTTCTGCGATAACGGGTGTAAATGTGTGTCAAACATTTGCCAAAACTTGCAGAGCACCCCTGTATTAATGCTGATATTGCACAATATTTTAATTAACGGGACATATTCAATGTCAAAAGAGTAAGCATGTAAACGTTTCCTAATACAGTACAGTCTTTAGAATGTAACAGTCCAAATGGGCTTCAATATTACGCTCGATATATACGGTATATATTTCCCATAATTTCAGATAGAGAGTCTATTACTCTATTACTATTACTAGGCATAGCACACATAACATTCAAATGATTGAGACATGTACAAAATTGGATTCAAATGAAAGATTGCAATGAAAGATTTATTTTCCAAAAAGAATTATGACAATCGGTCAATGCATTCTTGTGGTACGGTGTTTTGAGATACTCGGAAAATGGCCGAAAACCTGCCAAAAACAGTAACAATGCCCACAAATATAATTTATCAGGATTTAGAGAGCTCAATTTGTTAATAATGTAACATTCAAAACACCATTTACACATATTTCTTTAACAATTGAATATCTATATACCATGTTAAATTAAAAAATATGGTAAAATTATATTTCATTAAGCTAAAATAACCTAGTGAAATTGGTCATTTTGACCAGTTTTACTGACTGCAATCAAAAAAGTGACTAAGTCCAGCTAATTAATATGCGTAAATGTTATAAATCCAGATGTGAATGGTGTATTGCAATCAAACTTGGTATTATGGCTAATTGTACGATACTCAATCTTTTAAACTATAATTTAGTTTCATAAGCTCATTAAATATGCAAATTAGCTAATTATCTATTCAAGTCATTGATATGCTAATGAGCAATGTCCGACAATTTTTTTCCCATCATAAGAGTGATCGGTAATAGATATATAACATGTATACCCAATTTGATTGACAAATATTGATGGATTTAGAAATTAAACAAGCTTTTCCATTTCTTAAATACCCATATTCAAATTCTCAGTCTTTTCCTCACAGGAGGCACTCAAAGGATGCAAAAACTGAGCATATCACTAAATTGATTGAAGTGTTTAGTACAATATCTCAGGTTAGGTTTATTTAAATCGGCCCAATATATTCAAGTTCAGAGCCAATTTCAAAAATTGGTAAAAACAGTCATAACTAAAAAACCTGATGATAAGTATTTATACCTGGATCAAGGTTATATAGTCCAAGGTCATGACTACCATATATGGCAAGCTCACTGCCCTACAATGAGTGCCTCTCGTGAGGATAATTAATTTTATATAGGGATGTTTTTCAAAGTGGAGCTGCATACATTATATGAAAAGATTGTTTTGCATAAGAGCTTACAGACCACTCCTACATGTTACTCATTTTGCATGATTAATTAATCCAAATATTGTATGGCTGTCTTCATAACTTGGATTAGTGCATCCATGCACGCCAATTGAGGCAACAATACAAAACCACATTCCACATCCTGAATAGCCATCCATTCAATAATGCAAAATGAGCAACAGGTAGAAGTGGATGTAGGGCTCTATGCAACACAGCTTTTCATATGTTGTTGTTCACTGGTGTAATGCTCCCAGTGGCAGACTCTGTGTGTGTGCATTGTGCTATGCCTACTATTACTTAGGGGCAGTTCCGTAATTAGGTAACCCAAATTGAAAAAAATTGAAAAATTTGATAATCGTCGAAATAACCTAATTTATGTATCATATCAAAGGTTATAGGTTGTAGTTTCATGATATAAATTGGAATTTGACCTAACATTCTCGGTTTGGCTGATGTTGAGGTTGTTGCGGACGTACAGGGCATTTTTGAGTAGAAATCGCACCATGCAAGTGCAATTATTTCCATGAATGAACTAAGGCAAGTATTACAAATTGATACAATCAATACAACAATGAACATGTGTTATGTATCATATAAAATAGTGACTTAAAATGACCAAAATATTTAAGAATTATGCTTTTTGGATTAAATTTGGTACCTTCTGTTGCGGACGTACACTTCCCAAAAGCTGCTACCTTTAACCACTCCGTTCAATACTTTGGAAATGTTGGAAACAAATGAAGTAAGTATTTTTCTAAAGCTAATGATTCATACTTAATGTGTAAAACTTATTTTGTTCTGTATCTGTTTACATATTTAATACATGGTCTCTTGAAGTGTTGCGGACGTACATCTGTGTTGCGGACGTACATCTATTTCACAGATGTACGTCCGCAACACTAATATGTACGTCCGCAACGGATAAACATCGGTCAATTTTAACTGAAAGATAAAGGTTCTGATAATTTTCTCTGTTTGTTTTCTTTAGGTTTGTCCCTCTTACAAACAAAACAATATTAGTTTTCATTACAGACCTGAACACTTCAGAGAACTTTTGATAGGAATACAGGTGTACTGAAAAAATCACTTTCTCTGCGTACGTCCGCAACGGAGGGTTTTCACACCATATCTCATTAACCGAAAATGGTACAGCAAAGGAATTTTCAGGTTTTATACTCCTACTAGAGATACTTGAAACACAGGTGTTAACAATCAAGCAACTGGTATAGTTTAGATTTGGCAAGCCCTCAAAGTGTCTGAAATGTACGTCCGCAACTACGGAACTGCCCTTAGTCTAAGTGAAAAGGAATGCTGATGTTAAGATTATGAAATCAAAGAATCACGATTGGTATTTTTGTGCTTGAAATTGTTTTACATGCTTTAGTTAAGGCTTCAGAATTCTTTTTGGGGCGGAACCTTGCATGACATACCCCACACATTTGAAAAATTATTCTAGACTGTCAGGATTTGGTGGTGGTTTACTGCGAAAATACTTTGCATGTACAAATTAGACGATGGCGGCCAGGTTTTGAAAATGATAACATGTGTAAGAACTTAAATTAATTATATTCAATATATATCTAATGGTTAACACTCTCACCCCACCACACACCCACAAAGCACTAATACTTTAATTTCCTACTCCTACAATAATCCAGTTATATATTTGGTAATAATGATTTGATGTCAAGACGTGTGAGTATGTTTAAACTCATGACGTCAAGTTTGTATTAGTTAAAAGTCTTATGATAGCTGATGCGATGAAATGATGCTTGGCAACGTTTTCTAAAAGCAACATCTGTAGTTTGTTTGTTTGTTTTTCATTACTACAGTCCCTGATCCATGCCCAGCTGGTTATTATGGTGAGTTGTGCATTCAGAGGTGTATGTGCAGCAACGGCGAGCCTTGCGACTGTGAGAATGACCACCAAACGGCGGGAGTAAGTCCCACGGGAGATGGGCGTGTGGATGCGGATGGTGAGTTAGGTGCGGGGGGGGGGGGATAACCCTTTTTACATGAAGTTTATCAAGCGCTGTAACTTTTGAACTATTAATGAGATGTATATAAAAGTAAACATTTTGCAAAGGAAAATTCCATACAAATTCAGATTTTTTAAAGTGTTGACCGCAAAATATCACTTTTTTGGATCACATTTTTTTGGACAACGTAACAAAATCAGTTTTTGGTAACAAGTATCGACATTGCACCAAAATCATCTAAAGACAATTATCTAGGATCAATTTTTTTTTAAATTTGTTAATTTATTTGAGGATACAAAATCAATTTAGCCATTCTTATGCAGTGCATGCTTTAATATGTAATATTATCACACAGACGGTGTTTGGACGCTTCACATTTGTTATTGACTTTAACAGGCCATGCTGGATGCGATTGTCATCATCAATCGCAATCACGTGGTTTCTGCGTTCTGCACCCACTTCAAACCGCCGCACCCAGACCGCGCCGTGCGCGCCTGTTCGTCGCAGTACATACTACTTGCTGGATTCGTTTATTTCATAAATGAGTTTAAGATTTCTGTTAACCTACGGAAACTCATTTTGGAATGAGATATAATTATGATACCATTCATAAGAAAGCTGTGCCGACATCCACTACTCAAAATATGGACCTGTCCATATAACACCACACCATTATCAAACTAAAATTTCCATTTTTGGTGGACAAGTTAACTTGGACACCATAGCTTTCAAAAGTGGTTTTATTCAGTGCGAAATTAATATTTTAATTATATTTTATATTAAATGTGTCTATTACCGTAAATAAAATGGTCGATTTAGTTTATTGAGTGGATAAACCAAAGAGTCTCAATGATGTATATTCATTGTAACTCTTCAGAAAGTAATGACAACGTGTAGTGTAGCGGTTGCGTCCTTTGCTTTTCACGCTGAGAACCCCAGATCAAATCTGCTGGGAGCCACTTTTTTGTTGTTGTATAATACATTGGTACTTTTTGATGTTCCATTATATTAATTATACTTACAATATCATTAGTTTGTTTATTAACGAGACTCTTTTTTTATATCTATTAATATTTTTTACTTTTTTTGTTCAATGAATATAAATTATCACGATTTTTCTTTTTTTGATTCGGCTGTTGTGTTGTGTTGTGTTGTGATGTTCGTGATTTATTTTTACATTAAACGATTGACTATTATAGTATTAATAATAATTTTCCTGGCGCCCTGGGAAAACCAAGTTATTTTGTTGCACTTTTGAATTTGTCATAAATTACGTTTTTCTCGTAATTAATAAACATTGGATTTTAAATTAAATTATAAATTATGATATTTTTCTTCTTCTTTTTTTCCCCATAAACTTTACCACATATCGCTCACATAACGTCTCGGTGATTTCCTTCCAGAAACAACACACTCTAGTAATCCTCTTGCCGACTTCCACAAAGGTCAACAGATCCATTCCAAGTCTTCTAATCCTTTTGACACTTGTCCACCCAGTTTTTTAGAAGACCTTGTTTATTCTCTGATTGGTTTTTGAAAAGAATCATAATACTTCTGACCAATCATTCCTGAAGACCCCCTTGTAAGCATTACAATAAATTGATACCAATACTAAGAGAAGGTAATAATCTTATTTTGTTACACATTATGTTCCCGAACCACCTGAAGGATTTGTGGCAACAACAGATATACCAGCCGGTGTTAGCCAGAGGAGTGCCTCGGCATTTGCCACGACAAGCGGTAGGTAATAAACAGCACAGCGAAAATGGATATTGATTGAAGTCATAACGCCATTAAGACTTTCCTCGCGGCTAGTTTTAGCATTATACAATTGTTGTTGTTGTTAAGAAACCTTTCTCAACTTTCAATGTCTAACTTAATTATTACTGAACCCATATTAGGAATGTTTGTACTTATTTAAGGAATTCTCATAGTGATTCCAAATATGTAATGAAATTCAATAATTTTGCATTTTGTGAAATGTTGTAATGTCGTCGGCAGACGCCTGCCACGTGGAAAGGGTTAATACTAAACTCTGGCAACGCATTTGTTCTCTTTGTCGAAGTGGGTTCATGCAATCGCCAACTATGCGCCAACCAACTCTTTTTTATTTATAGTATGAGTAGAGAGCGTGTCAAAATTGACCACAGGGGGGGGGGGGGGGGCACTGACATTTGAAAAGGGTATAGGTATGTGCCGCGCTGAAGACCCCCCTTTTCACCCTCTGCTGCTAGTTCTTATGACCCCCCTTTTGAGCCTGCATCAGTTCTTAAGACCCCATTTTGATTGAAAATTCAAAAATCGCGAAATTTTGCGTTCCAAAGCACCAAATTTGTGTTCCAAAGCCCCAATTTTTCGAAAATTGTGCGTTCTTAAACCAAAATAAATCGAAAATTGAACAATAGGCCAGTTCTCAAGACCTATTGTTTGGAAAAAAATCAGTTCCTAAGACCCTATTTTTCGTCATAAAATCCACTCAGTTCAGTTCTTTAGCCCCCCTTTTTGAGACCCTGGGCGGCACACCCCTACCCAAAAAAAAGTTGAGTGCCCCCCCCCCCCACGGGAGTGCAATAGACGAAAATGTGTAAGCAGTTCGATTTTGATTCCTACAATGTTTTGATTGCATCATATTTAATAACAATGAAGATGTGTGTATCCATAGATCCTGCATCACCCACTTTCAGCACTGACGCTACCTTAGACATGTTAGATCCTGCATCACCCGTGTTCAGCACTGTTGCTTTCATAGCCTCATCATCCGGAGGCCTCGTTCTTATCCTTATAATCAGCATCTTGGTGATACTACTTATCACCCGTAAAAGATCTCGGGTGAAGAGAAGACGACGTCAATTGACACCTGAAGAAGGGAAACTGAAGACTGAAGAAGTAGAATTGAGGTGTAACGAAGGACAACTGAGGTCAGCAGGACAACTGAGGTCTACAAATGACGTCACTGATGACAATGACTATGAGGTCAATACAGATTGTGCAATCTCTATAGATAATGATATCCTTTTTTTGGGATATGTTATATTTTCATGTTAAAGGAGGTGTCCCGCAATAGTGCATGTTAGAAAAATAATTATCGAGCCCAAATCGCGTAGCTAATAAGAACAAAACTTCATCCTTATCACAAAAACGAATAAAAACTGCCGCGTGGAAAGTGTTAATTACTTGAGTCCAGTAAAACACTTGAGCAAGTACTCATCACAAGATATTTCAATACAATTACTCGGATTTGGTTTGGTCGGGGTGTGCGGCTTGAGGTTCAAACCCCGACCCATTTTTTGGGGTGATTTTGGGAAAAACGGTCCCCATTTTGAGGGGTTTTGCTTCATTTTAGACCCAATTTTCGCAAATTATCGGGAAAATAGACCTAATGTTTGCAAATTTTCGCGAAAATAGATAAACATTTCGCGAAAATAGACCCATTTGTAAAAAGTGACCCCATTATTAGGGATTTCCAGCACAAGATCATACCCCATGTTTAGGGATTTTTTGCCAAAAAAGCTACCCATTAGAGCGGCAAACCCCCGTATACCGTCTTAGGCGATTACTCCCCCTGGAAATTAGCCTTGACAATACTTGAATCCAATGATGGATCTAACTTGATTTATTTCTTTTTCAGCATTCCTATATTAAAACAACCCACATACAAAACCAAAACTATTACATTTTGCACCACCTCGCGATAACAGCTATTTTGGAAATAAGGAGATTTCCCCCAACTTCAAATAGTGCTCATCTCTAAAAGGGTGATAAGTGAAGACATCAAAGAGGGTTGCGCTGATGATCTACAAATAAACTTTCCCTATTCGGAAAAATATAAAAAGTATTGATACAATATCAACCAATCACATATCACTATTTTCACCACATTGACCGTATTTGGCAATTGATTGCACATTTTAGACAAATTCAGTTCATCAGGAATACCTACATTTTGATGACTACGAAGCTGCTGAGCTTCATCACTATTTAAAAATGACGTCATCAAGACAAGATGTAGCATGGAAAGACATGGATTTTACAGGAAAAATTTTAGGCCAAGGAAATTTTGGCGTGGTTGAGCTAGCGCGGGTTTGGATCAATGACAAATGGATAAAGGCTGCAGTGAAGACACTGAAAGGTGAGTGAGAATCTAGTTTTGTACCATTGTTCTAGACTCGGTACCCAAAAGTGATCGCCACGATTTAGGTTAACATCTTTAAAAACAGTATTTCAGGACTGGTTTGTAGTTTCATATCACCTATTGTGATCTATTTTGTTATGCAAATCCGATATAGTAGTTATTTTAATATTTGCCCTGTATTTCTATTTCCTAAATGGAATTTTACTTCACTAATTATAGATGCTTTTCCCGGCGCTTTTTTGAATATTTTAAACTTACAACCGGGTATAAGTGGATTTTGTTATTAGCCACAATCATTAGGCCACCTTGCTGAGTCATTGTGGCGGCGAACACTCACATGGGAACACAATTTCGAAGCGGCGGGTCCAGGTCCGGACTAGTCCCGACCGAGATAATTTCTGCGTATATATAACAATAACCTCTGGGTGAATCCCAAACTTTATAGATGGTGTGACCGGTGACGTAGTGCCCGGCAGTATGCTTGCGCACCTACAGGGAATGTGCTTTAATTCACACTTGATTGATCATTACTTACCATGCTTACGGTGTAATAGTGCAGTAGTCATGGTCTGCATCCCTAAGCACAATGAGAGACCAGGTACTAAATCTGGTTGCCCGGCAGTATGCGTACGCACCATAAGGGCATGTGCTTTTAAAATTGGCGCTCAGTGATGTGTGTTTTGCTTTCAAATAGTATAATGTATGCAGTAGTCATGGACTAGTACCTCTAGCATGTCTTTAGACCAGGCGCTAATCAATTTGTAAACACTACTGATGTAAACAACGGTCACCTCATCTATACCTTTGGTTGTATCACAAAATCCTCAAGGTTACAAAAAGCCATGTCTTATCCATACAGATACCATTGGTTGAACCACGGGATTACTTACGGAGTCACAATTTATACCCAAATATATCAATGAGCTTCTCACATTATCACTGTCAGTCTGATAGTCTCCGCTCAAGTAGATGTATTATAGTCCCTAAAAGTGTCACTCTGCAATATACGAGGACTGCCCTAACCCTAACCCGTACCTTAACCATAACCCTAAGGTCAACAATCTTCCCTCACAGATCCGTAATTCAAAGACGGTCGCAACTTTTAAATCATCTGTTAAAACCCATCTCTTTAGCCATATTTAATCATTTTATTGTGTGCAGCGTTAATATATATTGCACAGTATTGTATCTTGATTTGTGCAATGCTGTATATTGTTATATTATGCCATCACCTTTTTTACTCTACTTTTATTTGGTATGCTGTATTCCAGTATCAAAAAGTTCTTGAAATCACCAAGAAGTGAAGGAGCCAGAAACTTTTTTAAATATGTGACCCTGTGCAAAGTCACTCATTTCTCCCCCCCTTTTTATTACCTGTCCACAGACCGCCATTGTAGAGATCTTCAGATTGACCGCCATTGATTGATCCTCAGATTGCGTTATTCCCAAAATAGCAATACATGGTTTAAAGTCTTGACAGAAAGGGGTCAAAGGTCATGTAGGGTCATTAGAGGTCAATCTGTGTACACCCCATGTTACCCATAAGATTATTGTCACCAAGCTGGTTTGTAATGACCTTTGACCCCTTTCTGTCAAAACGTTAAACTATTTATTGCTGCTTTGGTGAATAACGCAATCTGAGGTAATCGGAGGATCAATCAATGGCGGTCAATCCGATGATCTCTACAATGGCGGTCTGTGGACAGGTAATAAATAGTGGGAGAAATGTGTGACTTTGCACAGTGACTTTTTTAAAGATGTCTGAAGGGTCACATATCCAAAAAAGTGTATGGCTCCTTCATTTCTTGGTGATTTCAAGAACTTTTTTATACCCCCTCGTATTTTGTATTTTGCAAAGCGCTTTGTGATCCTTTCGATGTAAGGCGCTATATAAATATATGTTATTAATTCTTATAACATAGAGTCAGGTGTGATTGCACCATTGAGTCAAACATTATTGAACCACAGAGTTACAACATGTTGTACCATTGAGTCGCCTTTCATCAAGGCTGCATTTTTCTGCGGCGGTAAAACAGTGTGAGCGCCCTCTATATAATTTGTGGAATACAAAGCTTTTCAGCAAATATTTGTTTTGTTATGTTTCGTATTGTTTTACGGACGATTGTAGCCGGAAAAATTGCGCTTGCTGATTGGTTGATAATGATGTCATGCTATATCGGGAGACGTCATCAGTACCAAGTGCTACGTTTATAATGTGGTCGTCCATAGAATTAGGTGGAGCTATCGTGTGTTACGATAACTACGGTGTTTGATTGACACATACCGCTTACACGGTAGAATAGCTATTTGCGCAAAAACGACCTAGCTTCGCTCGGCCCTCACGTCTTCGGCATTCGATAGGCGTCTTTAACAGAGACTAACCATTGAGTCACATGTGATTGTACCATAGTTTCAAACCTTGTTGTTGTTGTACCACAGAGTCACACCTTATTGTACCACTGAGTCACACCTTGTTGTACCACTGAGTAACACTTTGTTGTACCACAGAGTCACATGTGATTGTACCATAGAATCAAACCTTGTTGTACCACAGAGTCACGCCATGTTTTACCACTGAGTCACATCTGCTTGTACCATAGAGTCACATGTGATTGTACCATAGAATCAAACCTTATTGTACCACTGAGTCACGCCTCGTTGTACCACTGAGTCACATCTGTTTGTACCATAGAGTCACATGTGATTGTACCATAGAATCAAACCTTGTTGTACCACAGAGTCACGCCATGTTTTACCACTGAGTCACATCTGTTTGTACCATAGAGTCACATGTGATTGTACTATAGAATCAAACCTTGTTGTACCACAGAGTCACGCCATGTTTTACCACTGAGTCACATCTGCTTGTACCATAGAGTCACATGTTATTGTACCATAGAATCAAACCTTGTTGTACCACAGAGTCACGCCATGTTTGACCACTGAGTCACATTGGCTTGTGCCATAGAGTCACATGTGATTGTACCATACAATTAAACCTTGTTGTACCACAGAGTCACGCCTTGTTGTACCACAGAGTCACGTCTTGTTGTACCACAGAGTCACGCCTTGTTTTACCACTGAGTCACATCTGCTTGTACCATAGAGTCACATGTTATCGTACCACAGAATCAAACCTTGTTGTACCACAGAGTCACGCCATGTTGTACCACAGAGTCACGCCTTGTTGTACCACAAAGTCACGCCTTGTTGCCATTCTTTTATTTATGTTGCGGGGTCCAATTAAAATGACTGAATAAAGTAATTACCATATCAAACCGCACCCACTGCATTAGAATAGAGATTCACAGAGTCACATGAAGTTGTACCACATAGTCACCAATAGTTGTATTACATAGTCACATCTGGTTGCACAGTTGTACCACAGAGTTACAGTTTTTTGACCACAGAGTCACCTATTATAGTTGCACCAAGGGTTTATTGTATCACAGTGATATAACAATGCTTGCATTTATTTGTTTTAATTATTTTCTTTACACAGATGGTGCGCCAGAGTCTGAGAAAATCCTATTCAAGAAAGAATTTAGTATTATGGTGAAAGTTGGGTACCATCCAAACGTTGTCAATATTCTGGGATCATGTGAACATGCAGGTAACTATATGGCATTAGGCGAGGAACCTCCCCCTGTTTTACGGTTGACCGATCCACTTTTTTTGCGGCTGTTACTATTAGTTTGCCCATATATAAAACAGATTTGTCAGAAACCTTTCCCAGATTTCAAGGTCTATCTCAAGGATTACTGAACCAATACTAGGCATGTTTGTACTTATTTTAATGCATTTCTGATGGTGATTCCGAATATGGTAATGAAATTCGATACTTTTTAAATTTTCTGTGAAGTGTTGGAATGCCGTCTTCAGACATTTGCCGCATGGAAAATGATCGCAGGGGCTTTATATTAAAACAGATATTGCGTACAGTTTTCGGATTTCAAAATCTGTTCAGTTAACAATGGGGAATCATTGAATCCATGAATATGTAAATACGTTGTGATACACAATTTACAAATAATCTTACATGTTTAATTACAGTGTTACTGTCGTTGCCGAAGCCTTACTAACAAAATATCATTGAGTGCAGCGACCATATGTGGTACAGCCTGTACATAATGAGACCAATGTATAGTAAAACGGCTACGAACTATATTGATTGATTGATTGATTTGAAATGTATCTTTATCTTATATAAATTGTTTTCCAGTAATTTTGATTAATCTTTGCAAAATCAATGTCCAACGTACAATTTGTTTTGGATTCAGACACTTTCTACGGGATAATCGAGTTCGTACCATTCGGAGACCTCCGTAAATACCTGCGCAAAAGTAGAAAGTATGCTCAACAGATGAAAGTGAATGGTGCCTCCGTCTCGGAGCTAGGCCTTGCTGAACTTCTTAAGCTTGCTCTTGACATCGCGAAAGGAATGGCCCATTTATCCAGTTGTGGGGTAAGATGCTTGTGTAATTCCGTACTATTATATTTTATATAAAACAACCAGCTGTTTTCTTCAGGGAAAAACCCCTTTGAGAAGCTTAAGTTTGACGTTTAATAAATTGCATATTGAAATCATGTTAATACACAATAGAAACCATAATATCAACTTGATGTCTATGAACTCATAACCAATATTGCAAAATTAATGTTTCAATTACTCGTGATCTAGGAAGGGTATCTCGAAAAGTTGCTCAAATTGCATGTGTGGGAAAGCTGTGCAGCCCAGTTAAAGGTATATATTATGTGATCTTTCCAGGGAAAGCCCTCAACATCGATCGAAAAAAAATTGAAAGCAGATTTTCTTGCAGATTTACATTTCTGATCATAAATCGTACATACATTCCAAGTTACAGGGCGATACGATTCTTAATTACTTCAAAATCATGGTTTTAGAGTGAAAATAAACTGTCGGGTTAAACACGACAGTTTATATTTTAACTCTAAATTCACTCTAAAACCATGATTTTGAGGTAATTAGGAACCGTATCGCTCTGTAACTTGGAATGTATGTACGATTTATGATCAGAGATGTAAATCTGCAAGAAAATCTACTTTCTAAAATAAATCATGAATAGAGGGCGCTCTCTGGAAAATATCACATAATATGGCTTTAAACTCGGCATCGGCATACAGGGCGAGTAAGAAAAAATGTAAAAAGGAAGTAAAATAATTGTTAGAAATATTTGTTATCAGAATATGAAGGCAATCGATGTATGCGGCAATAGATGCATTCATTCACTATCCTCAGCAAAAAGAATCATGACATTTCATGGTACCGTTTACCAGATATGACTATTTTGGTAAAGTTACTGCATCGTGAAACCGAACACAATTGACTATTTTACTCAATATTAATGCTTAGTATTGAAAAAGCGGATTCATGTATGGTACACAATTATTAGTTAATTAAGACAAATCAACTATTCTCAGTTATTTTTTCAAACATTACATGCGAAATAATGACAAAGCCCCGGGGACAAAGCAATGTCATTTTTACACGAATTTAGCAATGACAACAACAACAAAATTGGCTCATGTGATACTCGGACTCAGCTCGGACTAGAGTGTGGACCGTTTTCAATAGTGGAATTCAATAGATCTTATTTCTTATAAGAGAAAAAATACAAATCTTGTTCGGTTTATAAAAATGTTCCCTTTTACGCAAATGAGCCTAACATAAGTTTACTACAACTAATTTTAACCAACTAAAATTCTTTAGAAAGCTAATGAGATATCCCTTCTGCCTCAATACAAAAATCCGTGAATCTGTTGCACAAATTTTAAGATATTAAATCACAAAGTTGATTTTTTTACTACCCTATAGACCACCGTATAAATTCGCTTGTCCATTTATGCTTGGCAACATAATACCGTATGTGTTTGTGTTACGCAATAAGGCATGAAATACCTATTCCATACACATGGTAATTTAACACTTTCCACGCGGCAGACGCCTGCCCACGACACTTCCAAAATATTACAAAATGTTCAAAAATGTCAACATTATTGAAGTCACGAGAAATCTGTTTTGTATATGGTAAAAAGTAAAAACCGTGTGGAAAGTGTTAACAGTACTAACATCCCAATACCTGGCATTGTGTCTTCATTACTCATTATAACAAAGAGGGAATAAGGGAATTTAGATGAGACTACATATGGTTAATAATGTATTGAGGGATGAGGCTGTACAAGGCGACATATCTCTCTTTGGTCACGCATCATTTTGAAATTAATACAAATAAAGGCGTGGCCAACTGATATTCTTTCAGATAATTCATCGTGATCTGGCTGCAAGGAATGTACTGGTAGGAGCAGGTATGACAGCAAAGATAGCGGACTTTGGCATGTCGCGTGGAGAAGTTATCTATGTCCAGACGTCTTCGGTAAGTATTATTATTAAATCAGCATTTAACATCGGTGGTCGGCTGTATACATAAATGTAATAGAGGAGGCATTGGCAATACACTTGACCCACGGTGACATGACATTTGCCCATTGAGTAGTACACAAACTTTCCGGGTATGGTTGACCCCCGTTGGCAGTATATTCACTGCCTTTTGGCTTATAACGTCTGCATGGAACATATCTTGTGCCAAACATGTCACAGAAATAATGAACAAAATATGGGGATTCTTATGATATTAAAATATGTTGATGGAGAGGGAAAAAAGCAGCTAAAGCGATCGGAACATACACCTTTAAAAGATAAGTAGTAATTTGAGCTGTATTTAGATCAAATAACAGGCTTAGTGATCTCAAAACACCATACCACATATCCAATGTTTGATTTGTTTCAGCAACGTGTTCCAGTAAGATGGCTATCACCGGAATCACTAGACATGAAGAGATACACCAGTAAGAGCGACGTGTAAGTCACTGGTATTTCTTGAAATTCATTTAGTTAGTTCATTTGTTTACATTTCCAATTGAAGGCCCAATCATACTCACGTCGTTGGAACATCCTTCGACGTCGGTGGATCAACAATTGACATGATTTCAACTCCCGAAATGTCAGGCAATGGCGCATAGTGTGCGCAGACCGTGCAAGAACCAATCCATGACAATCGATCAGCTTTTCGGTGCGAAATCACCCAGTGTGATATCGTGACACTTCTAGAGCTTCGCCTATAATAGTCCACTATCCATTGTTCTTCACGTCGATCATCTACGAATGCACTGCCGGAAGCCGGAATCGTGCAAGGTCAACATAATCGGTGACCTTTATTTTGTTCAACTGTGCAATATTAGATTCCTTTGTTAAATAATGCGCATTGCTTGTGGTAACTGACTATGTTGATCTTGCCCATTTCAGACTTCCGGTAGTGCGTTTGAAGAAGCGTTTGAATCAACGTATAGATTGCATGCAATATCGCCTTCTGACGTTCACTATGAGTATACTGAACTTGAGCGGATAGACAATGTCGCCCTCTATAATAGTCGAATGGTCAAATTGAATGCGCCCTCTAGAGGTGAATTATAAAAATAAAGCTTTATTTAGCTACGTCTGATCTGCTGATTTACCGTATAACTAACTGTTCACACCCATTTTGCTTTTGTTATATTTGTGCAGGTGGTCCTTTGGAGTGTGTCTTTGGGAGATTGTGACATTTGGTAAATAAAACTTATTAAGAAAGAAAAAATACCAAATATCTGTGACTTATTAAGAACTTACATTAACCAATGTTACCCAACAACCCGATGTACCAGATCTCCTAGATAATTTGATAGAAATATACACTTTTCTCAAGGAGTTTTGAGAAAGCATAGTTGATGTGGGATGTTTGATATTGATCTGCGAAGAGCAGCTTGTATAATTGGTTTGATTTGTATTGATTGATTAGATAATATATTTTTAGGTAGATAAGCCTTATTATTATCTATCGATTTTATTATTATTATTATATTAACTATTATCAACAGGTGGCACCCCATATCCAGGAATTGAAACACGACAGGTGTCATATAAACTGGGTGGCGGATACCGAATGGCAAAACCGGAAAACTGTGAGACCGACATGTAAGTACAGAGCGTATAAAGGGCCGACAAGTTTTCTTTACTGCACAACCAATTGCGTAGCTCTTTAAATTAACGTTATTATTTTCGTTTCCAACAAGAATGATACTTTATAAAATTATTCCTCGTTTATTGGAAGATCCTGCAATGTAGGATCTTCATTCCAATGAATATAATGATATTTAGAATATGTTATCAGTTAAATGACATTGTTGCAATTTATCAATTATTTAACCCTTCAACATGGTTCTATAAGATATAGGCCTACACCCTCAACTTTCGGTCATATATTACTAGCTCATATGTGTATTACTAGCTCATCTGTGTATGTCCTTGCTCGCTCCCTACGATCTGCGATGGACGACACTAACCGGCTGGTTGTTCCCTACGGCAAGTTTTAAGGTTACTGCTGCAAAGGCCTGGAACTCCCTGCCAATACACCTCAGAACTGCTCAGTCAACGGAGACTTTTAAAAGTGATCTTAAGACTTATTTATTTTAACTTTTCTTTTCTTGTATACGCTATGGTACATATGTAAATAGCGTCCTAAATACCCGTTTGTTGTTGTGTTGTAATTCACAATCACTGTTATTGAATATCAGCAAAATAAAGATAACTGTATATTTTTCAGACTTGCTTTTGGAGGACTGGTCTTTAACACTTTTCACGCGGCTATTGGTTTACCATATCTACAACACAGATTTTCCCAACTTTCAGGGCCTATCACAAGTATTATGCTTATTAGACATGTTTGTACTTATTTCTATGCATTTCTCATGGTAATTCCTAATAGAGTAATGAAATTTAATACATTTGAAATTGTTGATACATTTTGTGAAAGTTTGAAATGTCGTCGCTTGCCGCGTGGAAAGTGTTAGTCAGCAAATTCTGCTCCTTTTAAAATGTCTGCTGATCTCAAAAACGGTATCCCTCTATTATATGTATACTAAGAGAGATCTCGTGTTTTGAAACTTTGATAGGTTCTTTGGAATCACTAATACTTTCCACGCGGCAGGCGACTGCAGGCGACAGATGCCAAAAAGTTCAAAACATGTTTTGAATATGTTAACATAATTAGATTTCATTACCATATTTTGACTAACTATGATAAATGCATTAACATAAGTACAGACACGCCTAGTTTGGGTTCAGTAAGCCAAGACTTTAAGAGTTGGGAAAGGTTTCTGAAAATCTGTTTTGTTTATGGTAAAACTAATAGCCGCGTGGAAAGGGTAATAAAGCTATAGCCAATGACTTTTTTTGTTTGTTTATATAATAATTTGTAACATGTATGACAAGTATTTTACGTATGGAAGTACCGAAACTGCCGAAGATTGCATAAAATTGCAGAAAGATGACACGTGCGCATTGTTGCTCAAAGTTTCCAATCGCTTCAACTCTTTGTAATGTTACGCTTAATATCTGCGCAACTGTAGCCTTTTGCTCATTTTGTTAACTTACGACATTTCCACCCATGACATTGGCCGTTACTCTACCAATTTACAGCTACAACTTGATGTTGAAGTGTTGGAAGGACGACCCGTCTGAAAGGCCATCTTTTGATGAACTGGTTTCAATCTTGACTGCAATGTCCACCGAGCCAGAAAAGGTAGGATAATAGGAGATGAAAATACTGTGTTAACCAAGAAATCTACTTATTTGTATATATATTAATAAAACATTAATAAGTCAATATACAAGTTGTGTTTGCGAATTGAATAATCTTCTTCTAGTTCTGATAGCGTCAAAACATATCATCGAGATCACGAGACCAACGACAGTTCTGGGCAACCCGTTTTAGAAGACGAGTACAGATTCATCGTTACATGAAAATATACATTTTGTTAAACAGAAAAGAAACTCGCGATTTTTTCGCTTTACAATTTTATTATCACTTCAATTGACACTCATAGACGCCAATTTAAGACGGACTGCTTTTGAACTTTCCAATCCAACAAAATAGTACCCGTATGCTGGCAACCGATTGTGCAATCCTGGCAGCCTGTAATTGTGACGAAAATTGGATTTGTCGGAGCGCGACCCCGGGGCATGGAGGTCGAGGGTCACTTGGATTATCCCATCTTATTCTCCTTAATTTCCACAACCCCCGGTCTTGAGTTATATGAGTTCTTACCATTCTTACCGTGAATACTATTAGTATTATACCTTAAACCTTTTTGCATCTAGGATCTCAATCGCTCCACATGAGCAAATACCATTTAGTAGCGTCTTCATGAAACAACCTCTCATAAGTCATGAATACAATTTTAATAACATTTTTTAGAGACGTTAACATTAATTTGTGTCAATTTCATTTTATCACCAGATCTACGTTTCGACGGAAACACATCAGAACTTTGAGTTCACACCGATAAACGTGGAAAACGACGGCAATTAGAAGAATTGGAAACACCAATAGAAGAATATAATATGATGGTTAGAGCCTGTTTTCTGTAAATAAAAAAAAATTGAAAATGTATTACTAAGTATTAAAGGTAGATGTTCTGATTGCGGGCACGATTTTCAACTTGATGTTTTCTATTTTACATGAAAGGTCATCCTTAAAATTGTCGCATTCCAAAGTTTGAGTTGCATTACTCCAATGGTTCTTATTTAAGAAGCACAAGGTCACTAGAAATTTGCCCATTTAGTAGTACACAAATTGGCGGGCGGTTAACCACCTTTGACACTGTAGTTTACCACATTTTAGCCTATAATTTATAAATGGAACATTTCTGGCCCATAAGATTTTACAGACATAATGAGAAAAATATGGGGATTCTTCTGATATCCAAATATCTTGATGTGAAAAAGAATCACAGCCACAAATAAGTGATCAGAACATACACCTTTAAATATAAATATAATATAAATATAACATAAATACTATACTAGTGGTTGACAAACCATCAGGCCGATATAGCACATTTTATTTTCATATGTAATGTAGATTAACCCTAAATCTAGATCATCACACGGCAACAGATTTCTTTTCCGACACCCAAAATTCACCAGAAAGGTCACCCCGACCCCCCGGGATTTGAACCACGGACCTCCAGCACCCGGGCCCAGATCCTAGCCACTACACCACGGCTCCCAGTCGACACTCGGCGAGTATATTCGCCTCGTTATATAGCCTGGGTCCGTTTTGTAGCCCAAAAACCTGCACGCCGGGTTATAGAAACACTTTTTCCGCACAGTTGCCGTATGGTGTAGTAGGGTTAGGGAATATCGAACAAGTCTGATTATGTATATGTAATGTAAATTGTATAGGTTCCTTTCATGAAGCAAGACCAGTTACTGTACATGTACTATGGGCACTTTGAAATAAATGTGAACATTTCAATAAGAGGAAATATGACGTTGAGGACCATGTGGGGAAAGGCGGGAAAATGTGGCTTATTAATTATAGTTTATCATTTTCGTCCCTCTACCTTACATGTGCAGAGACATTCGGTGGGGAATTTGGTAGCTTTAGCCACTGGGACGAAAAATAAAGCTTGTCATGACACAAGAGACCCGCAGGCACCCATGTAGATACTGTGCACAGTAAGGCGATGAACAAAAAGAAACCATACTCTACGGGCTCGATCGACATGTTTTATAAGAAATCTGTAAAATCACCTTCGACGAACCAAATATTTTTTTGGCATATGAAATTATGGCAAGATGTTTAGAGAATTTGTTTCATTTTTTACGTTCCATTTTGAAGGGGAAAAGGGTGTGGGGAAATCCCGACCGACCGACCGACCCAACCTGAGTCGTATGTCGTTGCTTTAAAGGACTATTTTATTGGACTAATAAAGCATCTTACTAGTTGAATCAAATACTGTTCTATTAATATTTGACTATAGTTACAATATTCTGTATAAGGCTATTTACATAAATGTTGAACATGATAAAGATCAACTTAGATTAGTGTTGTTTAGTCTAGTGGAATTGTTCGAGTAATATTAATTGAAATAGCCTTTAATAGATCGACTATTTTACATTTATTTTTAAATGACAACATCAAGTGCACTACTAGCGACAACAGAACGTGACAGTTAATATCACTTTCCACGCCAGTAATAGTTTTACCATTATACAAAACAACAACAACAGATTTGTCCATTTCGCATTGTGATTCCATATATGGCGATGGAATTCAATAGTTTTGACATTTATTTAAATATTTTGTGAAATTTTGGTACAGTCGACTGCAGACGACTGCCGCGGGGAGAGTGTTTTAACATATGATGATATCTTAAAAGATATCATCATATGTCGTAAATGACCTAAATATTATCACCTGAAGAAAGGAAGCGTTACGTTTGGTTAAGAATGGCAGCTGCTAATGTAATATGTATATATAAATATGCTAAATATGCTATATTTTGTATCATATAACTTATACATATATTTTGTCATCGAATGGTGAAATGGTGGCCACGTACGTAACAATGAAAAAGCATTTATATGACCGTGTGTTTTGAACTGACCACCCAAAAAGGGTGGCGGCGTGGCATTTTTGGTGACGAATCATCCATCTCTCTATATTAACTCAACAACTAAATGTGGTAGAGCTATGGTTTAGGTGTCATTTAAAAGCCTTTTTTTCTAGCTACGTTGTGTGAATAAATCAGGTATTTCCATAACTGTTTGGCTGAGATATGATTGGTTATGTTTCGAAAGTCAGGGGTGGCGGCGGTGGCGGTGGCGGCGGCGGCGGTGGCGCTGTGTACAGGGTGCACTACACTAAATGGGGCATCCCCTACCCTTAAATCGGTGTTTAAAGCTAGAATCGGAAAGTATGCATCACACAATCCTCAGTTTAAAAAGACTTGACAGTAATACAATTGCGTAAATGCCTATGATTTTTGATTAATTATGATTAATGGGACATCACTACATGCACCCTGACCATAAACTGTGAATATCATCTAGGTAAATGTTGAGAGATCTTTCAAATTTGTGCTTTTTACTGGAAACATTGGCGATTACGGCGACATTTCCAAGCTCGTCAGAGAGGTAGTCAACTCCATGGGCATATTTTGGCAAATCGAGCAGGTCAACCTACCTATTTTTTTACTTTTTGGTGGGCAAATGTGATAATCTTTAAGAAAAAATCACTCTACAGGGTCCAATTTCGCAATTTAGTGGTCTAAAACAGAGTTTTATATCAGTGTTTTTGTACGTATCCTTATGGAGCTCTATTTAGTGGTGTGACGCCTACAATCTCTATGGGGAATATAGAAAATGTTCCCAATTCTGCGTTCAAATTACAATAACTTCTCATCTCTGTATGGTACAAACGTGATTTTGCTCTCATTTTATAGATTGTTTTTATATTCTATAAGTTTCTGTTTCAACATTCGTGTCAGCTATTACGTAACAATTGTAATCACGAATCGATTGCATTGTCCTTGGCTTTCTCCCTATTCGCTACACAGTGAACTTGCCCTAATTCATCGGTTTTACATACATGACTATAACAAAAAAAAGGTATTCAACCGATGATAGCAAATTCATACATTTTTGGAAAGCTCTCAAATAGGGGAATTCAAAAATGCCGTTTAAATTAGGATAGGGCGAATAGCCAAAAAATATATCAATATGAAATGTAAGTGCTTGTGCTCATTCACTTCCCGATATAGTATATTTCAACAAGTTACCCTTGAAAACCATTATGTTCTGATGGGTAAATTGCAGGAACTAATGTGCACAGTAAAATGATGATTGGGATAGGAAAAATATTAATATTGAGCTTTAATCAAAATATTTTTAAAAAAGTCGATATTCTTTGAACATTCTTAATCACAACATGTTACCATTTGGTCCTATGCAAATTCCAATAGCATATTTGGATTACTTGTGAGATTACTGTTTTCATGGAGTAGAACAAGTAGTTGCTGCCAGACAAGAGGATTACAAGATCAAGACGCAAACGCAAAGAATCATGTGGAGCGTAATCTGCTAGCACATACAAATTCAGTGACATTTGTAATAAGATGATAAGCGGACCTTGACGGTCATTCAGTCCATAGATTTAAAGATTGTAGTGAAACATATTAATATTAGCACATTTTTAAATATACCTCAAGATTTGGACAATTCCATTTAAAACCTGTCACACACCATTCTATTAATATATTCTATATATTATATGTATCTATAATATAAAGTTCAGAGTGACACATAGAATTGGCTGTTGTGACAAACCTGACCATTTTGGTCATTTCGTTCAATTGTTTGTCCGTAGAAAAACAATTGTAAACTTCATTGATTGACATCAAATGAAATTAAAGTAGTTGACGATTAAATTTAACTAGAGAGTTGGATGACTTACAAACCTAAACCTTCCGAGGTTATACCTTAGGAAGTTATCGACAGAGCGTACTTATTTCACACCGCAATGGTATTCAAAAAAAAAAATCATGAGCCTTCTGGACAAGATAGAACCTGGGCGCCGGAAAGCGATCTTATCCCAATTTCTCCGAAGATTAAGACCTAAGGGAACCTAACTTGCCATATGAGGCTAACCTTGTTATTAACAAAGCCTGGACAGCGAGGCGCGGAACCAAACCCCTCTCCAAGGGGTTAGGAAGAGGTTATTAATGAACAAATGCATATTGATCTCTGAAAAGCAAATTTGAAATGGACAAAAAAGAATGATGATGTGGCTTGGGTGATGAAAAGGTGTATAGCAAGCTGCTAGCTCAAACGGGTATTAAACCAACAGTGTAAACAAAAGGGCATACTCCTCCGCCACTTCTTACAAGGGTGGGAGGGTGGGGAATTTTATAACCTTCTGGTATGGAACGCAGAAACAATATGACCTGCGATTGTGATCACGGAAAAAAGGGCTGCGTTGAGTCGACATGCGCGGGTAAACAACAAACAAAGCGAAATTTGCGGGTTGGCGATTCCTTACCTTGTATTGGTCCAAAGGAATCAAAACGAAGGCCGTCTGAGAAGCCAGTGGGCAAAATAAAACGCACTGGCAATCCTGTCCTTGAGCAACTCAGAATTATGTTAGACAAGCAAAATAATTCTTTTATTATTGCGATATGCTAATTTGAATCTCAGATGTTGTAAAATGTAAAAATCAGGACATGCAACTGGAAGGGTGGCGAGTTCAAAACACATGGCCATATGTATAATATTACAATTATCTGTAATGGCAATAGTTTGTTTATTGTGTTGGGCCCATGGCCTCATGTATTGTGAATGAGACTGAAATATCTTATCAAGTAAATCGATAACAGGGTATCTGGCCACGTAACATGAAATAGCATTTATTGGTATAATATTAAGAGCGTGTTTCTGCTGGGGAAGAAACCGCTAATAAACGCTAAGTTTGCCCAGTAGAAACAGGCAGAACCCGGCAATAATCGGTATTTTTGGTAATCCCAAAAGCCTTCACAAACCAAGTTTGCAACCGGCAATAATCGGCAATAAACCCAATAGAAACAGAAAGGTGATTAATCTTAGCTGTTTGCGCCGTGAACCGTGTCACGCTGGGTTATACACATTGTGAAGCAATCTTTTCAGGTGCGGTGGCATTGTTTGGTATTACAAAAGGTCAAATGTCGTGGCCCATCGACTAAGATCGATAACTTAGCGGTAACTTTTCGCGAGTAGAAACCGGGGGGATTAAAAACTGACCGATTGAAACTTAGCGTTTATTAGCGTTTACTTTTTGCAGTCACCCTGTAGAAACACGCTCTATGATCATCTGTAAATGGCAATAGTTTGTTTATTGTGTTGGACTCTTATTTCCAGGGATTCAAATTTTAAATCTCAATCAGGATTTTAATCTGAAAAGATTGACAATCGAATATTTAATCACAGACTCGATTTTAGTTTAAATCTTTTGAAGGATTTGAATTTTAAACCAATCAGATTATCATGATGCGTGCACGTGATCCAAGCTAATTATTTTCGCTAGTGTCACGACGCCATCTTTGTTGCGATTTTGTGTGCGGCGGCGTACGTAGAAGGCTGTGGGAAAATGGCTTCAATGCTATCATTACCGACGCACCAAAAGGCATGCTTCCGCCCAGTGCACATCCGAGACCATTTTGATCAGATTTCACTGTGATAATATGTAGATTTTACTAGAATTTGTGTTTTTCTGTTCGGACTCGCTGGTGGATGTAGTAAAAGTAAGGAGTGCCCGATATGCGTTGATCATTCAATCACTGTAGCCGTGATTAGCTCCCGTATTGTTATTATTATTTAAAATGCTCTCGGATGCACACCAAAGTGAAACACACCCTTCAACATGTCATCGATACTGGCATCAAAGCCACCTCGGATAAGAACATACAGCCTCCACATACGCCGCACACACATAAAATGGATTTGAAAAACCAAGTCCAAACAGATTGCTTTTAAATCTTTCTGAGGGTAGATTTTAATCCAAAAAGATTTGAAATTTAAATGTGTTGTGCCCATGGCCTCGTGTATTGTGAATGAGACTGAAAGTAAACCGTTATTAGGGTATCTGGCCACGTAACATGAACTAGCATTGATTTGTATAATATCAAAATCATATGTAAATGGCAATAATTTGTTTATTGTGTTGTGCCCATGGCCTCATGTATTGTGAATAAGACTGAAATATATAATCAAGTAAACCGTTAACAGGGTATCTGGCCACGTAATATGAAATAGCATTTATTTGTATAATATTACAATCATCTGTAAATGGCAATAGTTTGTATATTGTGTTGGGCCATTGGCCTCATGTATTGTGAATGAGACTGAAATATCTTACCTATTAAACCGATAACAGGGTATCTGCTCACGTAACATAAAAAAGCATGTATGTGTATTATATTAAAATCATCTGTAAATGGCAATAGTTTGTAAATGTGTTGTGCCCATGGCCTCGTGTATTGTGAATGAGACTGAAATATCTGATCAAGTAAACCGTTATTAGGGTATCTGGCCACGTAACATGAACTAGCATTGATTTGTATAATATTAAAATAATCTGTAAATGGCAATAATTTGTTTATTGTGTTGTGCCCATGGCCTCATGTATTGTGAATGAGACTGAAATATATAATCAAGTAAACCGTTAACAGGGTATCTGGCCACGTAATATGAAATAGCATTTATTTGTATAATATTACAATCATCTGTAAATGGCAATAGTTTGTATATTGTGTTGGGCCCTTGGCCTCATGTATTGTGAATGAGACTGAAATATCTTACCAATTAAACCGATAACAGGGTATCTGCTCACGTAACATAAAAAAGCATGTATGTGTATTATATTAAAATCATCTGTAAATGGCAATAGTTTGTAAATGTGTTGTGCCCATGGCCTCGTGTATTGTGAATGAGACTGAAATATCTTATCAAGTAAACTGTTATTAGGGTACATTACATTCCAGTTGCCTGTAATGTTTGAGCCCAAGTTTGACAGGTTGAACTAGCCATGACGCTAGTATTGGGCTATTCCATTTATTAATGGTACACCCCCTATAGAAGGCATGGGAATCCCAAAAAATTTGACGCTTTTTGAGAGTGGGATTTCCCCAGAAAAATGTCCAAAATCCTCTGAAAGGGTATAGAAGGCATGGGATTTTGAGCATGGGATTTCCCAAGAAAAATGTCCAAAATCCGAAAGGGTATAGAAGGCATGGGATTTTGACCGTGGGATTTCCCAAGAAAAATGGCCAAAATCCTCTGAAAGGGTATAGAAGGCATGGGATTTTGACCGTGGGATTTCCCAAGAAAAATGGCCAAAATCCTCTGAAAGGGTATAGAAGGCCATGGGATTTTGAACGTGGGATTTCCCAAGAAAAATGGCCAAAATCCTCTGAAAGGGTATAGAAGGCATGGGATTTTGACCGTGGGATTTCCCAAGAAAAATGGCCAAAATCCTCTGAAAGGGTATAGAAGGCATGGGATTTTGTCCAAAAATGTCCAACAAGAAGGCAACAAAAAATGTGACCGTGGGAATTCAAGTCCATGGCCCTCTGGAGGTATAGAAGGCAAATAATATTTTTGACCGTGGGAATTCCCAAAATATTTCTTTTTTTAAAAATTGTGTCTTCAAATTTTGCCCGCAAGAAAGAGGTCCATGTTCAATTCGAAAAAAATAACTACATTTTTGATGGTAGGAAGAAGAGTTCATCCATTTCCATCTGGAGGTATAGAAGATGGGAATTCCCCAAAAATCACTAAACTTTGCAAAAAACTGACTGCATGCAACACTGCCCATCTCATTGCAGTGGAAGGGGGACAAAGATTTTCTTTAGGGGGCATTAAGATAATAATCCGCGCAAATCTTTTTGTCATTTTTAGCTCAAATTGTCAAATTTAGGATACTTCTTACTAATTTGGGATCAAAATGCAGGCTGAGCTGTTTTGTGCCCAAATTGTCAACATTTGGTCTAGTTTAACCTAATTTGGTAAGAAAAGGCGCGCTAAACGCGGACAAAATTGCCTTTTTATGCTTTTTTTTGGGGGGGGAGGGGCATTTTGTCTCATTGGTGTAGACTTGCTATAGGCTTTATATAGTCTAGAAACCCACACTAAAAAGGATACACCTGTAGGCACCTATCTATTCCAATCACCACATCAACCCCGGAGGAGGGGGCACTCAACTTTATTTTTTGTACAGGGGTGTGCCGCCCAGGGTCTCAAAAAGAGCGGGCATCGGAACTGAACTGAGAGAAATTTATGACAAAAAACCCGTAATTTTCACAAAATGGTGCCCTAATATTGTTTTCAGTCAGCTCAGAAAACTTCAAGGTGGTGATGGTGGGGGTGTGTGTGGGTTGGGGGGTTGGGGGGGGGGGGGGGTAAGGGCACGCAAAAAATGGTCCTTGTAAATTATGTTTACACACTACATCCAGAGACTATGGCGGGGATAACTTAGGGCTGAGTGCGGGGGCACAAAGGGTTTGTTCCGGTCGGGGGCACCCCTCCCCCTACACCACTACCACATTCCCCATCACAACTTTGAACACATACCCTGCATCAAATTGAACCGTTGTGGACATTTTTATGAATTACAACGTCATATATGTATGTGTCATTTTGTGATATAATATTTAAATAAAGGGGTCATTCAGTGATATTTGATTAACAAAGGAGTTAAAAGAGGTCATCCAGTGACAGCAAGTTTAAATAGTCAAACTTGCCCTTCAAATGACCACTTACATCCAGTTGCTGCCCCCCCCCCCCCCCACACTACCACCACCACCACCAAAAGTATGGTGCTGTCACTGCCACATCTGTAATACCCCCACCCCCTTCCTCTCGAGTGTAGGTATAGTACAATTCATCAATTTTTACATTTATCTCAAATTTCTTTGTTTTTACCCATAATCAATGCACTTAATGTGCTAAATTTGTTCATTGTCATGTTGCCAATATTTCGCTTAAAAGACTTGATTGTTCAGTTTTATTTTATTTTGCATGTTACCTTCAAACTTGCCATGTTTTCTTCTGATTTGTGCAATAATTACCTTAATTGGATAATTATGTTCACTAGAAACTTAGATGATATGAAGATAATAATGAGTATGCACTTATTCAGCCACTTTCTTATCAAGTTTGAGCAATATAATAGATCGAACTCTTTTACTCAACGGAGCGGAAATTGTTATTGTCAGAAAGTGTGTTGGGCGTCCATGGTATTACCAATTGACCACTCTCGTTCCCGCGATTGTTTTCCATTGTTTGCTTCTTGCTCGCTTCAATTTGGTGCCTACTCATTTCATTCGCATTTCAGCCTAATATCCAAGAGGATGTAATGTATTGCATTATTGGTAAAAACAATAAACTGTACACTACTAATATGATTTGTGTCCAACAGAATAAAAAAAATATCAACAAGAAAACCTTACACAGGAAACTAAAACGCAATCAAAATAGTATTTGAATATAAACACATGAAACACCATTTCAATGACACGTTGTGATCAGAGGGTGGGTGCATATTAACCATGATAACCAAGTGCTAGTATTATTTTATTAAAATACATAGAATTCATGGGGGAGCTAGTGATGCCCTTATTGTTGTTTGAAACAGGCTTCTAAAATGATAACCCCCAAATGATAATCAAGCCCCCCCCCCTCCTAATCCCTCCCTCCCATTTTGGAAACACCTGAATGCACTTTGGAAAAAGTCAGGATGCTAAATATGTTTATATTTTTATTTTGCCTTGCTGGTCCATGGTAAAAGCAGGGACGCATGTCATGTATGCTTTGGAAAATTATATTATAATTATATTTTTACAGTAAGATATTTTCGTTAATGGATTCATTTCCTGTATTTACCTAATTGTTTGTTGAAGAGAAAAGATATGTCAAATATTAAAATTAAATTGTCAATCCAGAAAATGCACATGAACATTTGGGCTATTGAATAATGAAATGAATAGGTATAGCGGAAGTGCAATATGGGGCGCAATTTAAACTGTAAAACAACTTATTTCACGGCAACTTAATTTTGCGAATTAGCATTTGGTCAATTTTGGGGGGCAATTTAATTTCAGTATTTTGTACCAACTTCATGTAAACCATTATAAATAATATAATTGGTGGCCATTTAAATTGGCGAATTGGATTTCCTAGCGAAATTAAATTGCTAGCGAAATTAAGTTGTTTTAATATACTGTATTATAGTAAATATCAGAGCGGCCCACTACTGTGCACCAGGCCACTGTCTACTGCTAGGAGTGAATATAACACCAGTCTGTTATGTAATCAAGTAAACTTGCACTGTACTGGACGTATTCATTGTTGTTTGTCTTGTGTGTACATGTACACTGAGAATGTTAAGTCTATGCAACAGATCATGAGCATGCATGGTCTTATATGGCATAGGCAATTGTTGTTTTATAGAAAGTTGATAGACCTAATAAATTATTCTCTACCAATGCTATCGCTATAATGCAGTGGAAATGAATGTGAATTTTCTGAACGGATATAAATTCAACCAAATTGGGTTTTATCCATTTTTATTATCAATCCTATTTGTTATTTATTTATTCATCATTTGCACGTACAAGTAGCGCAATGTAGTACATTATGTGTACCGTATTTGTTGAAATGGTGATGGTGTGGGGGGGGGGGGGGGGGGGGGGAGGGAGGGGTGGGGGGTATGTAATGTTTTATTCATAGGGAGTGTAACTTGTAACTATTTTAAACTATAAAGATCATGGTGATTGGGGTGATTTTGGAGCGTAAATGCCATTTTTGTCCAATTCGCGCAACTAGTTTCTTACAGCCTATCAACTTCAAAAACATTTACTATGACTATGAGACGACCCCGGGGAGACGACTTCCGGAAAGCAAATCTTTTCGGTGCCTATCAGACATGCTTATCTGATGGAGGAAAAAAACCATCTATAGATAATGATCAAACGGGAAATTTATTAGAGTCACGGGTTGTATAAAAATATAAACATGTTAATTAGCCTATTTAATGTTACAAAATCCAATTGTGATTAAAAACATAATTTCTTGCATGCTTTTCACCTCGTCTCAGCTTTGCACCAATGCTCATAAAAGTAGATGTTTCACTGGAGTGGATCATAAGTATCTGCCCAGGATGTTTTAAACTTGTTTGGGTTATAAAGACTCATATCACAAAATCACCCAAAATCTAAATTATGACACATTTTCCAGCTCGTTACGCTCGCCATTACTACTTTCACACAATAAAAACTTAAGCGGCATAACATTATTGGCCGTTCAGAGGTCATAAACAGAATTTGCCAACGTATCCATGATCAAAATTTCAAAGGAAAAGACAGCCCCCCCCCTTTGTATGTGATTGAATTTAATAAAATAAACAAATTCAATTCAATTAGGCTTTTAAATTAAATTAAATTAAATTAAATTAAATTGAATTAATCAATTCAATTGAATTCAATTAAGTTAAACTATAAAGTTCATTGTTTGCCAAATTTAATAGGCTGCACACAATGTTACTATTTTATTTTCATTTTATTTTATTTTATTCTTCAACAAATTAGATAAAATACAAATGTATTATTTTCCCAAGTAGGCTATCCGATGTTTCTATTTTATTAAATTAAATAGATTACTGTTCTATTCTATTCTATTCTTTTCTATTATTCTATTCTATTCTATTAATTCTTTTCTATTCTATTCTATTCTATTCAAAGGTCATGATTTGATTTATTTAGATCAATAATGTTATTTGAGTACATAAACTCAAAAATTGCAAAATTCATAACTCGAAAATTGGGGGTGGGGTGGGGGAGTTGCGGTGACTTTGGGGGTCACTTTTCTCCGCGCAGAATAAAAAAATCGGAAACAAGTGGCCGAATGGGTTAAATTTAATTAAATTAATTTATAATTTATTATATTATAATTTATTACATTTTAATATAATTTATTATAATTTATTACATTTTAATATAATTTATTACATTTTAACACAATTTATTCCAAGGTCATGACTTAATTTATTTAGATCAATAATATAACTTGAGTACAGTAACTTGAAAATTGCAAAATACGCCTTAGGTTGTGAGATAGGCTTTTACGACGGGTATTCATAATATAAGTTAAAAGTTTAACGGGTTCGCCGTCGGACGAGTTTTAATCTGTCAATCTTAGGTTACTCGAACATTGCAAAATTTGAGTCTCAACAATTGTAAAATTCCAGTCGAAATGTGTAAAACTCAGGTTAAGTAAATTGAAAATCGAACAATTGGAATAAAAGTTTAAAGAAATTACCATATGTAACTCGAGTTAATTAAAATAAAATAAAACTAAATCAAATCAAATCAAATCAAATCAAATCAAATCAAATCAAATCAAATCAAATCAAATCAAATCAAATCAAATCAAATCAAATCAAATCAAATCAAATCAAATCAAATCAAATCAAATTAAATTAAATTAAATTAAATTGAATTGAATTGAATTGAATTGAATTGAATTGAATTGAATTGAATTGAATTGAATTGAATTGAATTAAATTAGATTTAATTCAATTGATTATTCTCCCTATATAGGCTTTTAAATTAAATTAAATTCATTAAGTTAGATTTAATTAATTGTTTGCCAAATTATTAGGCTGCATCCAATGTTACTACGAGGGTCATTCAATAAGTTCCTCACTCATAACATTGCTAATATAAATGTCAGCCTCATGACATTTGTCATGATTATTGCTCTGAATCCTATGTACACATATAATTATAGTAAATGATAACTGATATCTGTTTTACTTTTGTTATGATGCATTCAAAGCCAGTGAGAGATTTTGGACAATGGACATGGAAAATTACACTAACGATAAATATATGTTTTTATATGATTAGATATAATAGTATGATTTAAATACTGAAAATAGAAAACAATGGATGATTTCTGAATATACTACTATATTATCACATATAGATTCGATGGTTGGCAATATTAACCTTTGTAGGCTTGCAAATAGTATAATATCAACTCGGATGTATTGCTCGCCTTTAGCATACTGGAATACTGCTATTCAATTAAATGCTCATTGTTACACAAGTCAAGTCACAATAATGCCTCGGATGTTAAATCTTAACATGACAGTCATTTTATGAGTTTACGTATATGTTACCTTTATAATAGTCAATCAGGTAGTCAGTGGTAGAAAATAATTAAGTTTTCCGATGTGCATGCGAGGAGAACAGAGTTGCCGGCTGAAAGTTTCATCCTTTCTGGGCTTGGCCTTTAAACCTTTTCGCGGGTTTTAGCTTTCTATTTCCAGTATTTTCCCGCGGTTTCGATCGCCAGATCTCGATTTGTTTGCCTTTTCATTCATTCGCTTTTTGGCTGCCTTCAACAACGGAGGTCCGGGTGGAGAAAAAACCCACCCACCACCCTATTAGTTGCAGTTCCTTTTTAAGACATGGGGAATGTGTGTAACCTCAGGTCGCAAATTATATGGGGTCGGAACTATTAAAATTGATAGAAAATAAGTAAATGTTGTTGGAAATGGGAGGTCCGGTTAGTAAAAACCCACCCACCAGTTTATTAATTTAAGGCGGGAGGTACCCTCAGTTCTTTATAGAGTCGTGGGGTCGGGTGTGTACCCTCAGTTCATAAATGATGTGGGGTCAAGACTACCAAAATTGTGGAAAATATGTTAACATTGGTTGAGAGAGGAGGTCCGGTTAGTAAAAACCCACCCACCACCCTATTAATTTAAGGCGGGAGGTACCCTCAGTTCTTTTTAAAAGACGTGGGGTCGGGTGTGTACCCTCAGTTCATAAATGACGTGGGTCAGGACTACCAAAATTGTGGAAAATGTGTTAACATTGGTTGAGAGAGGAGGTCCGGTTAATAAAAACCCACCCACCACCCTATTAATTTAAGGCGGGAGGTACCCTCAGTTCTTTTTAAAGACGTGGGGTCGGGTGTGTACCCTCAGTTCATAAATGACGTGGGTCAGGACTATCAAAATGAATGAAAAAACTAAAGGTTGGTTGTATTGGTGCGATTTCGCAACACAGGTTGGGCAGTTTTCGTTTCCGTGGAAAAATAATTGTCTAAAATTATTACTTTTGTCAAATTATATTAGCATTTTCAAGAAAAATCCCATACAGGGGACAACATAAAGTGGCAGGAGTGAAAGTCCTAGGAGAAGTGTTATGAAAATGAAGACTAATTCAAATGAATTAAAATGGGCGTCGTCATTGATATGTAATCGCCGTCCGGCCTTTGTCTATGTTAGGCTGGCTCAATAACAAGAATAAATTTGGGTTATAAATTAAAGTATTAAAGTATGGCAATTCATGATACATGTTTTCATGATCAATTTAAAAAAAGGTCAGTGACAAGGTTAAAATTTCTGTCATTTATATGCTAAAGTCTATCCTTACTTAATGGTAGGTTGGCATTGCAATCACTGTTCTTCTCATCACAATGGTGCATCATTGTATGCACATTTAAATATGATACTGAATGATATATATGAATGATCAAAGAGTTTATACGGAATTATATAAATAAATGATAAAAGAGTTGTGGTAGGCAGCCAAAATGCTACCAATACCAGATCGGTGTTTTTTTGTCTCTCAAACTTTTCTGTGGGAAATCACTTATAATATACTTGTAATTGAAGATCTCTTAGTTCTTTAGAAAAGCAAATATGACTTTTTCAGCAGTTCTCTGGGGTAGGGTTAAAACTAAAAGGTGTTATGGTCTGGTTCTGGCTAATTAGAGGGCGTTTTTTTCTCCAAGAAAATCAATGACTTTTATTTTTTATAGTCTATTCAAGAGATAATATCTGTAATTTACAACGGTTTTAATTGACCTATAGGTACGTTTTGTCTCTTAGAATTGGCCAGATGAATAGCACATTTGGCCCTATTTTTATCCGTTTCCGTCGCACTCAATGGGCCATTAGTTTTCACAGCATCTCCAGAAAAGTATACAAACAGTACTCGGACAAGTTAACTATGAATTTGTAGCTGAGATATAAAGCTACAATTGTGGAATATTTCATACGACTGGTTTATATAATAGCAAAGTTATGAGGTAGGAAGTAGAACTTATTGAATGACCCTCATAGTTTATTTCATTTTATATTATTCTTAATAAAATAAAATAAAATACAAATGTTTTCCTAAGTAGGCTATATCGGATGTTTCTATACTATTAAATTAAAATTCTATTATATTCTAATATTATGTTACATTATATGTTATATTATGTTATATTCTATTCTATGCTATGAAATAATGTTATATCATATTATATTATATCATAATTTATTCAAAGGTCATGATCAAAGAAGATTTGTAAAGTGTTCCCACAATGCATTGCATGAACACCAGCCAACTAAATCTCTTTTAACACGATGCATTTGTTGAGATCTTAACTTTTAGAAATAAGAAAAAGGAACACTGATAACTAATTCATTGATGTAAACTAGAACCTAAGAGCTCCAACGATGTACCCGCTAGGAAGCCATAATTGTGTGTAGATGTCTATGAGAACTGAGACAAATTATAGACCAGATTTTAGGGGCATTTTGCGAAAACGCAATGCATTGTGGTGGTCTCTTTAAAATCAGCTTTGGGTCCGGCTTTAATTTATTTAGATCAATAATATAACTTGTACAGTAACTCTAAAATTGCAAAATTCGGAAATAATATTTTGCAATAGTTTGATAATTTCTAGTTCGTTTCTGATTGTCAAAAATGTATGTAGGCCTACCAGTAAAAAAAAATGAATATGAACAAATAATACGTATTTTCAATAACCACGATTTATAATAATAATAATAATAATAAAACCATAGTTTATAGCGCCTTACGTAAACATCTCAAGGCGCTGTATAGAATAATATGATAAAAACTTATGGTACTTATAGAAAGCCTATCATAAAAACAGTTAAAATACCAATATGAAATCAATAGATAATAAAATGAAAAAACAAGTGAAAAAACATGCATATTTATCCTTTTTTGTGTCATTTTATCTTTACTCTATATAGAAGTAATAAAGTCTGAATTTCAGGCTATGTATTTGGGGCTATTTCCATGGAACATTTAGTTCATAATAAGTCGTCAAATTTCTGCATGCGCGAATAACTTGTACCATGATTTTACATGTGGGTGGGTTTTTTTGCCTATGAAATGATCCGTGTATATTATTAAACGTACGTGAAAATCTTTTATTAAATGTTTGATCAATGTTATTCATTTATTATATTCATATGAATCAAGATGAACGACCAAAAATACGACGAAAGTATTTCCAAAACGGAGGGAAATTTAGAGTAACGTACAAATATTATGAGCCACGCCGACTTGTTGAGTGCACACCACCAAATACTATTTTGCATTTTGGCCATACACGGCAGTGTTTGAAATTAAGATTGACCTTATCATAAGTCTAAATTTAACACCTACATGTAGAAAAGGTAAAATGTGCTGTAAATGTTTCATAATTTGGCATTTGTAGGTTATTTCCTCTACATTAGGCCTAACATCTCTAGCTTTTTCTTGAATGGTATCATTTTACACGATTTCCCTGTTTTCACCAATTTAGAGCTATAACCCCTGATCTAAGAATACAGGCAAAATGTCCTACCTAAGATAGATATCATTGGCCCATAGCGGGGAAAAATGCTGGTCACCCCCCACAAAAGTGATTGTTTTTAAGCAGAAGACATCTAGATCTTCAATAAAAACAATGATTTGAATGAACCAGTTTGCTCTAAAGGTGAAAATAATTACGACGAGCTTGACATCTTTACCACGCAAAGCAATAGGGAACTGATTTGGTGGTGTGGGACCTGTTGGACCAGAAACGAAATAGCTCGAAATGCAAGTATAAATGTTGCACCACTGTCAACAATTGATAAATGATACATGACTAAATGTTTAAAATGATATTTAACACAGAATTAAAATTTAGTGGGGGCATGGGCATGCAGTAGATCGAGAACAACCAACGCCTTTCATTATTTTTTTTCAAATTTCTTTTGTCTGATAAAGGAATGACTGGGGCTTTCATTTACATATTGGCATCAACTATTGGTGATGTTTATGTAACAATTAGCCTATACTGTAAAACAACTTAATTTGGCTAATTTCGCTTGAAGATCCAATTCACCAAATTAAATTGCTGCCAATTATATAATTTATAATGGTTTTATATATGAAGAGGTATTTTGCAAAAGGGCCTACATCCACTTTGGCTCTTATTGAGAAAAAGTCAAAAAACTGTTTCTAAATATTCAAGTTGAGCAATTGAAAAACTGAATGGATTATGAAAGAGGTACACTACATACTAATTGAAATTGAAATAAATTTTAAATGTGCTAGTTTTAATTTTTTTTAAAATCATGTTTACATTTTTTGAAAATTTGGATGTAGGCCCTTTTGCAACAAAACTCCATCTGTTTGTACATAAAGAAAAAATACCACACACAAAAAATCATTTATTTTAATCATTTCAAATAAATAAGTTTGATATTGAAATGTATAGGTCACAATCATATGTTTCAAGGAAATAAAGTCATTTTTTTCAAAAATACCTACATCTCATTGTAAACAGCCATTGAAGTTGTTGTTTTGTTGCAAAAGGGCCTGTATCCCGATTTAATTCTGGATACAGGCCCTTTTGCAACAAAACAACAATTTCAATGGCTGTTTACAATGAGATGTAGGTCTTTTTGAAAAAAAATGACTTTGTTTCCTTGAAACATATGATTTTTCCCTATACATTTCTATATCAAACTCATTTTTTGAAAAAATGCACCATAGCCCTTTTGCAAAATACCTCTTCATATATATAGGAAGATGATACAAATTAGTTAAATTAAATTGCCGCAAAAAGTTATGCTAATTCGCTACATTATGTTGCCGTGAAATTAAACCATTTTACAGTACTTGGATGATATGGTCTGCTCGTGTTTTATCAATTCAAATACGCTAAAAGTGAAAAACAGGTGTTCACAAATTCACTCCAGACCCATTCATCCAGATACCTAGGTGGCTGGTTCAGACACTGCCAATATTATCATAGCACAAATAAATGTTAAGTCGACAATTTTCGCTTGCTACGCACACATTTCTTGTCGATTCACTTTCAGTTCTTGCCTCCACCCCCAAATATGAAAAACCTAGTTACGCCACTGACACGTGTCAGCCTGGACCGGGACCTACTATAGTGTGAATAATTCTGATCTACAGCTGAAGATCAGAATATTTGATTTGACGTTTTGTTGTACAAAGAGGGCTGGTTTTTCTTAATCCTTACAGGTGCAGGTGTAAGTTCATACTAATCTGTAATACAATGATGTACAAATCTCAGGTGTTTTTTAATCTTCGTGCCCCTTTAATAGATTGGGGTGACAGCAAATGTTTATCAACAAAAGCAATGGTCAGGGGACTAACCTGTCTATACAACCATGAAAGTATAACTGTTACGTTCATGATACAACTTACAAGTGATGAGGGAACAGGCATTAGACCACAACACTGTCCACTATGCCATTTTCCCTTTATATTGATTGGTGCAAGTTTTAAAAGCACAGGTCCTAAACAATATAGGATGCGCGACTAGGGGGGGGGGGGGGGGGGGGGGGGGGGGGGGGGGGGGGGGGGGGTACCGCGCCATTTTGCGATATTTTGCGAAAACGTTCGTGGTTATCACGTGATACGTATCGTTGAAAAATAATTTACACTGTTTTAACGAAATGCACTGTGGGATTGTGTTACCAGCCTAAATTCAAAGAAGTTGCAAACCCGGTCGCAAACTTGCTTATAATTGTATATTATTAGCCTAGCTATAACAAGCTAAAATTGACATCTCTGAATGTATAAATAAAGTGTGCAAAGGAGAAATTGTTGGGCACACTAGTAAAATGGTTTTACAACAAGTCTTGCTATCATTAATCAAACCATGATCAAACTGAACTCAAGTTAAATCACTTATTTATCGAGCAATAATATAATTGTTTACGCATTTTAATTGTTTAGATACAAAGTTAAATAAATCAAGTGATAAATTTATGATAGATAAATGAATAAAAAGCTATAAACGCATGGGCGGCCTTTATAATTGATAACAATTGACATAACAATGATGTTACATTAATCCACCATCAAGTTTAAAAAATAGAAAAATAAAAGGATAACAAAGAATATTCAAAAATCGAACCCGTGATTGCTGATTGCCAACGACATGGCCAACCTATGCACGCCACAGAGATCCATGAGTATAATTGTGATAGTTTTATTATTTAACCATATCCATTTATTTTTAACGAAAACATATGCCACCCGCCCCTCCTCTCTCTTTTTTTGGCCTTATTAGTAACAAGAAGAGTGTTAAAAACACAATCCTTGGCTAGACTAAAGGGGTTTAAGTTTGAATGCAAGCAGAGATAAATGAAGAGTATTATAAAGAAAATTGTGTCATAACATGCACTTTCAGTCATAGCATAGATCCCTGAGAAGAAAAAATATATGGCCATAGTTATTACTAATTAAGTAATTGATAATTAATTATGATTCATTAATGATTAATTAAGTATCAATAATCAATGATCAATAATTGATTATTCATTGACTAATTGATTAATTTATTAATTAATATTAATTAATTTCATTAAAGAAATGTATTTATTTATTTATTAAAGTTAATTAACAATTGTATTTATTAATAAACGTAATGATTGATTAATTAATTAATATGTTTATTATTCAATGTATTAGTTAATTCTTAATATGAATAAATACATACATACATTTCATGAATGTATGAACTTCTAAAAACCAACTGCACTGATGAAAGTGATACATTGTATTGCATTTGGTATACACCCTATCACCCATAGCAGGCTACATGTCGTAGTTGACAACCAGGCCAGGATTGGAGTATGATAAAACTGTCACCAAGATTCAATTAGAAACTAAAATCTCACATGACCCGTTGACCCCCAGATGTGAGTAAATTGTTCATTGCATGATATGGTATATGACTACGAAATTGTCAAAAGGCTGCGTAGGGATATTTGGAAATAGTTATAATCAGCTGTTATGATTGGTTGACAGGGTTGTGTGTGTTATATAGCATGTACAGTGAGGGTGAAATTTGTCAGCAAATGAAACCAAGGGTATTTGACGGTTCTGGGTGGCCTTATTTAACACTATACTTAGAGTACCAATTGCAATATATTCATGATATGACCTTGCTAGAAAATAAGTTGATCTCTGCAACGGGAGTTTCATTATCTGAAGTAGTGTTATACGCTGTCGCGAAAAACACACATTTTACAACATTTTCATTCTGTTACAGAATACTAACAAAAGCATGATAACTCTTCAAATCTTACAATCACGTCCAATCCGATTGCACACAGTAAACTCGGAGACCAAAGATGGTGGCCCTATTACCCCGGGGTAAAAAAAAAATTGATCGGGCCCCATTTTTAATGTGGAAAACAGGGCCACAATCTTTGCAGTTCTCGCATGCAACTATAACAAAAAGTATTGATAGTGCCCTGTTTTTCGGCCCCGTTTCCTAGACACCCAATAGATTCCATGGGTAGTTCAAGATAGAATAGCCTATGTACCTTTTTCAATTAGCCCCCAAATAAGGTATTTTGCCAGAAAATCAAGTGTTCTTTTACAAATGTCATTTCTTGAGTTATGGAAATAAATTTAAGAATGGTATATAGGTGGGGATTTAATCTAAAAGAATTGTGGCACGATTTGAAACGGCCATTTGACCTTGATGCGTGCATTGAACCATGGAATTGTTGTTGTTTGTATTTAAGGCGTTGTGTAATCTGGTTTATCCTCCCAAAAAATGAAAGTAATCGACTGAAAAGTAGGGCAAACTGTGGCAAGTTTCGTAAACTGACCAAGTTTTTCGCCATTCCCAATTCCATTCCAAATCCGTTTCAATGTTTCATTATTCAAGCTTAACAATTAGATGGCTTCAGGAAAGTTTTTCTAGACTTTTAGTTTTTAAACTGACATTTTTGCGCTTTGCGCGCATTTTGTCTACAGGTTTCAACATTGTAATGGGTCTCGAACCCCATAAATATTATGTGGGGACGTTAAAACATCATACTTGACCATTTTAGTGTTATAAATTCCAATTTTTGCGCGCGAATTAGTTTCAATGTTTCATTATTCAAGCTTAACAAGATGGTTACAGGAATGTTTTTTTTCTGGAAGGCACATCCACGTATGATTTTGGTAGAAGAACCCCCCCCCCCCCGCCCCCCCCCGTGTATTAAACCTACTGACATTTATTTTTAAATTGGTTGATGAATCAAAACATCAAGTACATAACTTAATGATATAAAGTGGAAAGAACACATTTCCATATCCCTCCATTTGTTTATAAATTATATATATAGAATTTAGTCTACAAATAGTAGTACAAATTTGCTAAATGCGCTTTGAGTGGCAGGTTAGTACGACATGACTTGTGCTGCCTACTACTGACAGGATGTAGTGGCAGCACCAAATTAATTTACGTTGGTTTGTTGTTGTTGGGGTGTTTTGTTTTGGGTGGGGGGGGGGGGGGGGGGGGTGGGTGGGGGAGCAGCAGGAAAATAGAACAATGGTCATTTGAAGGGGTGATTTTTGCCTATTTTTGGACTCAGGCCTACCTGATGAGGGACAGGGATTGTGCGGCCATTTTGTTCATTCTCTCCAAAAATGTTATATTATGATGTTTTCATTTAAACATTTCTACAACTGCCCAATTTGAACCCTTTTTGCAAAGTGCGAGAGGTTAATTAATTTACACCATTCTCACCAAATTACACCCTGTTTTTGTCTTAAAGTTAGTAGGCCTACCCCGCCAACACTTTTACGGGCCTAGATGTAGAGCATGAAAATAAAATGAGACAGAAACAGGGGGAGAATGTAGAGGAGAGGGTGGAGAGCTTTGCCCCTGTGATGGCTCATGTTTGCAAGTGAAAGGAATATGCAGACGGGAGAAGTGGGCGGGGGTACCGGTTTTGTGTACGAATGTACCTTTTGTGTGTACTGGTGTACCTTTTCTGTACCTCCCCCCCCCCCACCCCCCCCCCCCCCCCCCCCCAGAAAAAAGAAAACACACCTATAGAAGGCATGGGAATTCCCAATTTAAAAACAAAAAGCAACCTGGTTATTCAACAAAAAAACAAAAAAAGTGTAGCTGGGACACACCCCCTATAGAAGGCAGCAACATTTTGCATTCGCAATTCCCAATTCCCAATATTTTCTGTAAAAATAGGTTTGCCTTCTATAGGGGGTATAGAAGGCAGCAAAGCAAAATTTTGCAGTGAGAATTCCCAATATTTTCTGTAAAAATATGTTTGCCTTCTATAGGGGGTATAGAAGGCAGCAAAATTTGGTAGTGGGATTTCCCAATATCTTCTGTAAACATATGGTTGCCTTCTATAGGGGTATAGAAGGCAGAAACCATTTTTGCAGTTGGAATTCCCAATTTTTAAAGCAGTTTTGGTCACACCCCTATAGAAGGCAGCAAAATATGGCAGTGGGATTTCCCAATATTTTCTGTAAAAATATGGTTGCCTTCTATAGGGGTATAGAAGGCAGCAACATTTTTGCAGTTGGAATTCCCAATTTTTGAAACATTTTTGGTCACACCCCTATAGAAGGCAGCAAAATTTGGCAGTGGGATTTCCCAATATTTTCTGTAAAGAAATGTTTGCCTTCTATAGGGGGTGTACCATTAATAAATGGAATAGCCCATTGTATTAGTAAGTTCACCCAAGAATTGCCTCCATCCAACGCATGCTGAGGGCCCTTGAGTGTGGCAGCGGTGAAACTGGTAGCAAGCCCACAGGCGCTGCAATCTTCCCACATGACTTAGCACACGTGGTGACTTTCAGCCATATTTGGGCTAGTTTTAAAACTAAAATCTGCTCTTTGGATAATATAATGTGATTTTTTTTCGAAATTTGAATTTTTGTTTTTTATAAAATATGATATAGCACTAGTTTTTATGACAAATTGAAATTAAAAGTTGAAATTTCTTAACACAAAAACATTTTCAAAAGGGCTTCTAGTTACACCCAGACTAAAGAGCCTTGAGCTATGCTTAGGATAGCGGTGGAAATGGTAGCACGCACGCTGGCAAGACACAGTTGGTGTAAAATAAATCAGATAAATGGTGTAGGAGGGGATGATTTTACCCTGGATAAGTCATCAAAGACGTGGTCAAGAAAGTTTTATACAGGGTACGGAACCGTAATGGTAAATCTGGCCACGTATGAAATAGCATTTATGTATATAGTATTAAAATATCTTTAAAGGGCAATAGTGTGTATATTATGTTGGGGCCCATTGCTTCATGTGATTGCAATAAGACTGAAATAAGTGATTTTTTTCGAAATTTTACCAATACTCTTTAATTTTTCTCTCCGATAATGAAGTTTGGCTATCAGGAAAGACTCATATATCGATCTTGACTGTATTTTCTGTAGACAAATCTCATAACTTTACTAAATCACAATGAAAATCTACTTCCAATAATTTTTCGATTTTAATCATAAAAAAGCATTTCGTACTATTGTGTTCACTTGTGTACAGTTACGGTCCTAGCCGGAAGCATGGCGTTTACACGGTCTCAAACCATGGAATTATATTAACGAACCAAAGTGTTCTCACAAAATGCGTTGTCGGGCGCAGATCTTGATAGTTTATTTCAACCTCTTCAAACCACGATTTTGACGTCATTAGGAATCGTATTGTTCTGTAAAGTACAAGTTCTTTACGATGTATGATAAAAATGCAAATCTGCAAGAAAACCTGCTTCCGGAGTAAACATCAAGGATATAGGGCGTCAATTTTAAAATATCGCATAATACGCCTTTAAGGCCCTGTCACACTGTTGCGTATAGAGCTAGCGTGTGCCAGACGTTTTGGAAATTTGGGTGTACGTTCGTGTAAGTTGTCATTCGTTCGTGACATATTGGGCATACGTTGTATTCGTTTGCGGTTCGCTCAGAGGTACGCTGGGATTTTAGAATTATTACCGTGTTTTATGAGTTGTGATTAATACGCTATGTATATGTTGAGCATTCGCCGTGTGAACGTTTCGAACCTTGTGTGTAGGTTTCTTCTTAAGCGCCGCTGCCACCGTGTAAAACAGCTGACTAATAAGCAACCTACACCAGGGGCGGATCCAGGATTATTTTAGGCCCATAATTGTGATATTTTGAAAAGTCTCACCAAAGCGCGCGGTGCGCTATCGCGGACAGGGGGAGTTCGGGGGGGGGGGGGGGGGATGTGCCCGCCTCACAAGTGGAAAATATTTCAATTTCAAACTCATTTGGTGAGATCTGGTGTATACTTTGACCAACGTTTTATCGAAAAGCCACCTCTTCATTTCCAATCAATATTTTGTATTTTATAAATGCAAGAAAGAAGTTGAGCATATTATACTGATATTTTCTTGATTTAAAGCATAGATGGTTTAAAAGCTCGATCAGGGGGGAGTCTGAGGGGATGTGCACCCCAGAATTGGAAATGTTTACAATTCTCGAACTCATTTGGTGCGATCTAGTGTATACCTTTGACCAAAATTATATCGAAAAGCCAACTTCTCATTTCCAATCAATATTCTGTTTTTATCAATGCAAGAAAGAAGTTGAGCATAATATACTGATATTTTCCTGATTTAAGTATAGATGGTGTAAAAGCGCGGACAGGAGGGAGTCTGAGGGGGAATGTAGCTCCCTCAGGATTGGATTTTCTTTCAATTTTCAAACCCATTTGGTGCAATTTGGTGTGTACTTTTGACCGATATTTTATTGAAAAGCAATCACTTTATATATACAGACAGGGTGACCCAGAAAATGTTGAACCCAAAAATCACAAACTTAAAAAAAAAATTAAAAATTAAAAAAAATAAATATGGCATTTTGTTTTTATGTTATGTAAACAAATTTATTCAGCTTTCTGGAGAATTTTAGATCATGTAAATTGGCCTTACCAAACTAAAGATAAACTTGATTGTGTGACAGGGGGTGTTTTCGCCCTTTTGTAAAAGTGAAAAAATTGTAACTTGGTTCAGATATGAAACTTAATCCTGTTCTAAGTACGGTGAGTTAAGTAATCTTTTCTTTTGATCTGTATTTATCAAATTAACATTTTCAAATGAAGTAAAGGGGACTTCAGTTTTTGTTTTCAAAGTCTCTTATATAATAATAATATTGATTTACATAATAAATTAATATTGATGAGATACTGGCACGTGTTCTGCTCATGTAGCATGAAACCATTTATTTTTGCACTTCACTTACACTACAAAACAACACTTCTTACAAAATTACACGTATTTTAAGTTTCGTGTGGCCTATTTTTATGATCTAAAATGTTTCAGAAAGTTAAATGTATGGTGCACATAGCTGGTGAACGAGTTATGCAATATTTTGTTATTTTAATGGTAAACAAATATATTGAATTTATGTAGTTATGTATCACGCGTACTGCAGGGGGATACTGTCGGACGTAAAATGCTCGTCCCGGCTGTACGAGCATTTTTGAATCGACATTTTCTTGTACAAAGAGGGCTGATTTTTCTTAATCCTTATAGGTGTAAGTTCATACATGTAATACAATTATAAAAAAATACTAATCCCAGTTGTTATCATAATTGAGGGCGCAGCCTCCAACACATCTCTTAGTGTCCCTTTAATAAATCACACGCAGAAAGGTTCGGTCACATAACTCACAATCCCATACAATTGTTCAACTTGCCGGACGCAGGGTGTCATCATCATACTCATACTCATACTCATCGTCGTCGTCGTCGTCGTTGTCGTCGTCGTCGTCGTCGTCGTCGTCCTCCGATGTTTTCTTCATGCATGGCGGTCTTTACCAAGAGTGCCACTTATATGTCGTTCTTTAATCATGGCTTCATTGTCAGATTATCCCGTGGAAATATAAAGCGTTAAAAAGGTATCGAAGCTTGTGGGACACCCTGTAGATGCTCTTTTGAAATGTGAGGAATTAAATAATGTTTCTTGCTAGGCAGAAACAAAAATCACTATTTCCTATGAATTCTTACATGATCCTTGTCAAAATACTTATCGGAGATAAATAAAGTCACTGGCAGGCCATAAACAAGAGTAACTATAATAGTTGACAAGACGCACTTGACACGTGGACTCATATTCGTGCCAAAAAAAATCGATAGTCTGCTGGGACAGCTGAACTACCTTGACGATTTTGTCAAAACGAAATGTGTCGGGTGAGATGTCTAGCGTCTGAATAGCCTTGATTCAAGTCATCGCATAGTTCATCCTTACTATTCTATTCTATTCTATACAAACATTTATTAAGCGCTCTACAGAGAACACAGCGCTTTACAATGATAAAACAAAAATATATACATAACAAAATGCATAGAAAAACAAAAATCAACATGGGAATAAATATGTTTTCAAGATACGCTTGAAACCAGACACAGACTCTGCTTCACGGATCTCCATGGGTATGTTATTCCAAATACGTGGAGCACCGACAGTAAAGGAGGAATCACCAGCCTTTTTGTGAGATCTCAGAGTGGACAGGCGGGTGAAGTCGGAGGGAGAGCGGAGTCGACGTCTAACATCAAGTGCCGAAACCACGATTTTGACCATAACCCAAAATTATCGTCCACACTTTGTTGTTTCTATATCTTTGAGACCTGCAGAATCAGAAACTGCGTGATGCCATCTCTGAAGCCTTGAGCATTTTAAAAAAACCAAGATGGCCGCCGACTATCCAAAATGGGCTCCTTGGCCTTTAATTTTAATCAGATATAGCGCATTTAGATGGCGGGGATGGTGGTTTTTAGGATTGAGATGGGTGTGATGAGACATGAAAGTCAATTTGACATTCAGCAAAGTAGGAATTATTGGAGGATTATGATTATATATACTTTATGTCTTTTTTTTTTTTTTTTTTTTTGTTTTTAATTTTTTTTTTAAAGAAAAGATTCGTATACAGTCAGCTGTAGAACGGAGCCCCGTTTCAATTGAGGGCGCTCTATTTAGTGACGCACTGCCGTCATTTTTTACACGGCGATTCTTAAAGTGACGGAAGTCCGTCGCCCGCCGGAATACGAACAAAAAACACTTTTCAATAGAGGGCGGGCTTGGGAACGGGACAGCGTTTCCAAGGAAACGGCCTCACGTCACAGTAACTTTCAAAATTCATAAAAAGCCGATTTTGCCGATTTTAAACGACGAAATAACTCTCTTATCACAGAGATAACCGTTACAAAGGCATCACTTCTGAACACTATTGGGCTTATATTTAATGTAAAAATTATCACATTTGCCCTAAAAATCCCTAAAATGTGTGTTATCTCGCCTAGAAAATGGTGGTCTCCTCGCAGCAAACCGGTCAAAAAAGACATAATCTTAGCTTGTGTCGTGTGATGTTGGGGTCAAAGGTTAAATTAAATCATCGAACTAGATATCGCTAGGAGTTCTGGTACCTTATGCTGCCATCAACTCGATGAATAGTTACTTTTTATGCAGATAATTGGGGTTAAAAGGCGAAAATTCAATAATTGCGCAAATTGACGGGTGTGCGTTACCTTGGTTACGTATACCCGTCGTTTTAGAGCGGCCTCAATTGAAACGGAGCCCCGTTCTACAGCTGACTGGTATATAGGCTGCCCAAAAAAAGTTAATCTCAAAAAGAATCATTTTGATTAATGATTTTCTTTTCAAGATATCAACGATTATGTAAATTTATCTCAGAGCTCTGTATAAAAGCTCATTTTCTTCACCCCACTGTCTTTTAATGCAAGACCCTGCGACATTAAAACTTTTCGGACTCGTGCCATAGACGTTAATGATTGCTTTAAACGATTTAAAGTTTAACATGTATATCTATCGAAATGGCAGAAATATGAGGGTTTCATTTTCGCTAGTAGGAACAAAATTTGGAATACATTTTATTTTGATAAATAACAAAATATAATTCCAAACAATTCAATGTTTAATTTTTTAAAAAAAGAATCAAGTTCTGCCTACTTCCACCCCCCTACGGCGCGGGGTCTAAAACGATATAAACTGTAATTAAAAAGTCATCTCCGATTCTAAGACACATGGAATTGACACAAACGATCTTTACCTTATATTTAAGGTTGAATTAGATCTGCATACTTCCATCCCCCAACTCTCCGTATGGCACGCGTCTAGAATGTTCTAAAATGTAATTCAAAATACATCTCCGATTCTAAGACTCGTCCCCCGCCCCTTGTCACAACCCTGGCACGGAAATCTAAGTCCAAGTGCAGCCATTTTGTTCATATGGCAGCCCTTTTGGAATATTTATTATCCTTGATTCTTGATATGGGCAAATAGTGACTAAAACAATTGTTTTAACCATGTAGGAAGCTTTTTAATAGCATTAAAAGTGTTATACCTGATTAAATTAATCGCCATGGCAGCCATTTTAAATAGTTGGCGGCCATCTTGGATTTTTCAAAATGCTCAATGTTTCAGAGATGGCATCACGCAGTTTCTGAATATGCAGGTCTCAAAGAGAAACCATAAAAACATTTTGTGTGGACGGTAATTTTGGGTTTTCGACTAATAAGCTGTTCCAGATAAGAACGAGCTTCGTCATGGAGACATTTGTAAATATACAGCAGGAGCTTGTACTGAATTCGCTCATTAACATGGAGCCAATGCAATTCCTGCAACAAGCCGGCAGAGGGCTGTCCTCGACCACAACTAAAAACTAACCGTGCGGCCTTGTTTTGAAGGCGCTCTACTGCACGTGCGCCAAGCAACAGAGACTTTGCGTAATCAAGGCGCGAGAGGACCAGCCCCCTGACAGCATTGTGGCAAGCTGCACGGGTAATGAAGCGACGAATCCTCCAAAGGTTCCTTATATGACATTATAGAAAATATAGAGCTACAAGTATTCCTTTGTACCAAGAACAATACGCGACTGGAATTCATTACCACACAATATTTCATCAATACCGAATCCGGATAGCTTCAAGGCAGCAGTAACAAATCATTACAAAGCAACTAAGCAAGACTAAGCAAGCAGGAATTAAAAGCACAGACCACCTGATCTTTTGGCTCCACCCTGGAGCGTTGATCAGTATCAACACTGAAGACTGAAGACTGAAGACAGAGGGAGTTTATTTGCTCAGACATGTTGAGCGGAGCATCAATAATAACGCCCGGATTCTTAGCTGTTTTAGAGGGATAAATGCACACATCGCCAAGTCTGAGCTCTACATTGGCAAGAGATGGTAAAACACGGTTGCTTGCAATAACGATAAACTCGATATTTATTCAGATTGGAATGAAAGGGTTTTGCTTCCACTTGCAAACTGAACCCATAGTATTTAAAACTTGTCCACCGCCCCAAAAATCTCTCCATACCCCTTTAACCTGTTGACATATTATCGCGCCAATAACATTCGATGAGTCTGCTCTGGGACAGCTGAACTACCATGACGACTTGCCAAAACGAAAGGTGTCGGGTGAGATGTCTAGCGTCTGACTAGAATTGATTGAAAGCTTCCAACAGTTGAAAAACCCCAAACAAATACGCACAGCTGAACAATAAGTTAGAACACATGACACCCCTCCCCCATCCAACTCCCTCCTCCCTCTCCCACGCCCCTCCCCCGCTCTCAGAATTCTGAGTGGGCGGCAACTTTAGAAAATGATTTTCTGGTAAAGTCCTCGTTGATTCACTTTTAATTTCACCCCCCCCCCCCCCGAATATGTGAACGCTTATCAGTGCTCTGATGCTTAAGTATTTATTCCACTTGATATATCTCTTAAGTAGTTGAACCTGTTTGTTATTTAATTGAATTACATTATTCTAGGTACTTTTCTTTAGTTCATCATATTAATTAGGCCACGATGTTTAAGCCTGACAACGCAGGCGGCAGGCACCGTTTTTGAATCCTAATTTTCTTGTACGTCGTCAGTCCTGTTTTTCTCGTCGTGCGTTCTGCGCGTGTATGCTGTCAACGTCTATGGCCACGATATAAAGTACTAACAAAAAGTAACTGACCAGGTAATAAATACGTTCAGAACTCTAAAAATAGTGAAGTAGTAAGGTTTTTGTTGTTGTTTTCTTGGTAAGACCAATATCAGATAGATTAAAAAACTTACGTTTTTTCCAAGCTGACAGTTTCGCTGGTCAACGACCAGCTTTCTCAAAGCTACTGATCCAACTACTGCACGATTTAGGGAGTTTTTTCAAGTGTATGGTTTTCAACCTTACATATTTCCTAACATTGTACGCCCCCTATCGACAGAGCTTTGATTAGCAGCGTACCAATGTGTAATGTAAGTTGTAAGGATTTCAAAAACCTAACATCGAAAAAATATGTAAGTTGTAAGGATTTCAAAAACCTTACATTGAAAAACAATTAAGGATGTAAGGATTTCCAAATCAAAAACCTAACATCGAAAAAAAGTTGTAAGGATTTCGAAAACCTAACATCGAAAAAAAATATAAGTTATAAGGATTTCAAAAAGCTTACATTGAAAAAAATGTAATTTGTAAGGATTTCAAAAACCTTACATTGAAAAAAATGTAAGTTGTAAGGATTTCAAAAACCTAACATTGAAAAAAATGTAAGTTGTAAGGATTTCAAAAACCTTACATTGAACAAAATGTAAGTTGTAAGGATTTCAAAAACCTTACATTGAAAAAAAATGTAAGTTGTGAGGATTTCGAAAACCTAACATTGAAAAAAAATGTAAGTTGTAAGGATTTCAAAAACCTAACATCGAAAAAAAAAAGTTGTAAGGATTTCAAAAACCTAACATCGAAAAAAAATGTAAGTTGGAAATCCTTACAGCTTATATTTTTTTTCGATGTTAGGTTTTTGAAATCCTTACAACTTACATTTTTTTTCAATGTAAGGATTTCAAAAACCTAACATCGAAAAAATATGTAAGTTGTAAGGATTACAAAAACCTTACATCGAAATAAAATATAAGTTGTAAGGATTTCAAAAACCTTACATTGAAAAAAATGTAAGTTTTAAGGATTTCAAAAACCTTACATCGAAAAAACATGTAAGTTGTAAGGATTTCAAAAACCTTACATTGAAAAAAATTAAGGATGTATGGATTTCCAAATCAAAAACCTTACATTGAAAAAAATGTAAGTTGTAAGGATTTCAAAAACCTAAAATTAAAAAAAAAATGTATGGATTTCAAAAACCTAACATCGAAAAAAAAATGTAAGTTGGAAATCCTTACAACTTATTTTTTTCGATGTTAGGTTTTTGAAATCCTTACAACTTACATTTTTTTTTCAATGTAAGGATTTCAAAACATTACATCGAAGAAAAATAATCAAATTCGCCTGTGGCAATTATGTAGCATAGTTCTAGTGAATCTATTTTATATACATCGTTACGGAGAAAGAGTGTTATAACATGGTACCATGGATTCCAAGTGTCAAAACTATTGTATAGAGAGTAGAAACCCACTTTGTTCCCATACAGTGCGCAAGCGCTAGAGAACCCAGAAGTAAGTATATAAAATCTATCATAAGTGCCATAATTCGCTGTCTCCGACTTGCTTTCTTGTATAAATTTGCGCGTCCGCCTCTGTATAAGCTGGGTATATTTGGGTATTCTTTTGACTTATTTCGATCATTAGAACCACTAATATACATATGATTCGAGGACTGGTTCTGTGTATAAAATGTCAACATGGTCATCAGATTAGCGACGTCGCCATATAGTCAAGCGAGGTCAACCAACAATGCCTTGCGGATGACCCAAGCATACGACCTTTAGCCGGCAAGACACGCATGACACGATACGACACGCAACTTCGTATCCTCCTCGGAAAACATAGTCATGTGTAGCTAGGTGGCCACTTTGATTTGACTCCAAATTATCTACTACGAGGGCGTCCTAACATAAACACTAACAATTCAAATTTATTTGGATTGCGTACATCAAAATAAGTAACAAGTATTTATGCCCAAATTAAAACAAAACGAGACCGTTGATCGTTGATCCACTAACCTGCATTGGAGTATATATCTGTTCCCCTTTATATTCTCACATCGAATCAATATATTACGTGACGAACGTCCTGAAATATGTGATTTCATGATGCAACATCCGCTGAAAAACGTACATAATTTGGAAGAAATCGTAGCCAATTTCAAATGAAAATGTCTGTAAATCCCTCATTTCCAAACGTCGTAAAAAATCCATCAACACAGTAGCTCATTATATCAAGTTATTTGAAATCTTGTATATTTGAAATATTCAGAGTGGTTAAGACAAAAGTTGCCGCATTGTTTAAAGCGGGGTTTAAAGCTGGAAAATGGTGATCAAAGTTATTGTTATTTTAATTACATACGTTTATGTGTTTATTTTATTGAGCTACGATAGACATTATTCTCGGTAGCTCAGCGTTAGAGCGCTCGCTTCGATAGCAGGAGGACCCGGGTTCGACTCTGAGGAGAACCGACTTTTTTCATAGGCTACTTTAATCTATTTGCTTTATAAAGTTGTTCTGTCTTGTATTTTTTTGTGTGGATCTGTTGGTTTTTAATATATAACTGCATGGTTAAGCTCAAATTATGCGGCAAAATGTGTCTAATTTACGGACAAGACAAAAAAACTTTATAAAGCAAATATATTAGGTATAAAAAAGTCGGTGCTGATCAGAGTCGAACCCGGGTCCTCCTGATATCAAAGCGAGCGCTTTGACGCTGAGCTACCAAGATCAATGTCTATCGTAACCCAATAAAATATACACATAAAACGCATGTAATTAAAATACCAATCCCGTTCGACCACTATCACTTAGTTATAAGTATAATAAAAGGAAATTCACAGTTACGTAGTTCCCAAGTTAAAAAATATTTCCCTCAACGAGAGTTTCCACCATAATATACTTAGCCTGCCGTCCGAAAACACTGAGATATAATTAAAATTGAATGCGATCGCGCATGATAAACAAATGGACGAAATGCCATTGGTTCCAAATTTTACTCTCTCTTAAAATGTCTTTTATGTACTTTAATGGTCACGTCGTAAAATCGATTTAAGAATAATAGTTGTTAAAACCCTCATTTATCTAAATAAATGAAAATTGTGTAATTTCGCTGGTTAAGACAGCTGTTTGGCATATCAATGTAGACACTACTTTGACACATTTCATTTTCGATAGCGACGAATTTGTAAAATGCCGAAGGGAAATGCTCTGCTTGTAGATGTCATAGACCGGTTTCAATAAGTTTGCAAGACAGGTCCTATTATAAGGAGTAATTCAAGACATTGATCTCAATAAAAGACTTTGATTTCACCTCAAGATCACTCTTGAAACCGACGGTCCGAATTCCGCGGGAGTTTAACTCGGTGTTAGTACCCAAAGTGCGCGGTTCAAAATTGCGCGGTTCGTTTTGGTGATAAATTGACCTACGCTATTGTTCACCGCTAAGTGGCCACCTAGCTAATGTGCAAAGGCCGCCCCCACTATTGAAATATTCGGGGGAAATTACTGCCAGTCGGGGCCCGGGGGAAACTACTGTCAGTCGTGGGCTTGGCCATCGGTAGAGAGTTGTGTGTGGGGATGTGTAATCCAAATAGTGAAATAGTCGGCAAATTTGTACATGCATTTGACAAATATGCAGCAGTCGGCAAAATAAAGGAAAATGTTATAGAGAAAACTGATGAAAATTCTCCGGATCGGGCATATAGTTGTTGACTGTGCAGTGCTGTTTTGACTGTGCGATTTAGTGACTGTGCGAATTTTTTTGACCGTGCGAATTTGTTTGACCTCGCTGCTATCCTCCGCTATTATCCGGTGAGCGATTTCCCTGGATTAAATGCGAATACTCAATATAGAAACACGCTATACGTATTATTCAAAAGAAAAATACTCATCCCTAAGCGCCAATTCTTAAAGCACCTGCCCTTAAAGGGACACAATGTCATGTTGAATTTTTTAAATTTTAATTAATTTACCTTAGAATTCAAGATGAATATTAAAAATTGCCATTATTGTTGTTTCTACTAAAAAAAACCCCAGCAAAACTTGATTAAAACGATGTTTTAAATATGTTGGAATAACACCCTTGTTCTTAACCATGTAAAAATGCTGGTTGCGGCTCTACCAGCATTTTTGGATCGACTTTATGTTGTACAAAGAGGGCTGTTTTTTTTCTTAATCCTTATAGGTGTAAGTTAATACATGTAATACAATTGTAAAAACATACAAATCCCAGTTGTTATCATATGTTTTTGTAATTGAGGGCGCTGCCTCCACCACATCTCTCAGTGTCCCTTTAATATGGTGCGTACCATGACTAATTATACATGAATACGAGTTTGCATTTCAACGCTTATAATACTTGAAAAAATGCACACATAACGTACACACAAATTGATTGATAGCTCAATTATAAGTTAAACGAAACGATTGGTTTATCCACACCACAATTGGTTTATCATTCATTGAATTCTGCACGGAATTAGCATAGCACAAAATCTGTGTTAAACTGTGTTAAATGATTAAATTATTAGACAGCTTTATTCAGTAATAGAGGCTTAACACCAGTCTAACTCATAAATGAATTACACCAAGGATACACCAAACAATTGTAGTTTGTCGTGACGAGACGCAGATGGTAAATAATGGAATGGCTTCTTTCCGCTTTTGCACGAATTGAGTGTTTCCATATCATAATGAGTGACATGTGACAAGTAGTAGGATAGGAGGGTAGGAGGGTGAAATGTTTTAAGGAGGTGTGGAATGGGAAATATATATATTGTAATGCCCGCAATTATTAAACGCCCACATATCAATTCACATGACTTAATTCAGTTTATAGCGCGCTCAATACCGGTATTATGCGTATACACATATCACGTACTAAATAATACTCGTACACTGTGCTAAAGTTGAATGTCATATCGTCAGCCTGCTTCGATAATTGCCTAACTCATTTTTTCTAGTTCTTAGAAAACAACAAAAGTATGAAACCTGTTACCTGTGTACCTGTTACTCATTTTGCATTATTGATGGATGGATATTCATTATGTGGAATGAGGCTTGTATTGTTGATGTGAGGCTTGTATTGTTGATGTGACTTGGATTAGTGCATCCATGCACGCCAATTGAGGATTGGCGTGAATGGATGCACTAGTCCAAGTCATAGAAACAGATGAACACAGCCATACAATAATTTGATTAATTCCATGGATTTGTCAATGCAAATTCAATAATGCAAAATGAGTAACATGTTGGAATGGTCTGGTGGCCCTTTTCCAACAAAGCTCTTCATTTATCAACACTTTTGATTGGTCAATGACTTAGGTATTATAACAGCATGTGCATAATGTAATGAAGTCATGATTTATGCAAAAAACTCAATTTTGCTGAAAAGTGAGTTAGGCAATTATCGAAGCAGGCTGACGATATTACTTGCAAAAGTGCTTGCGTTGTAGTGTTGGTGTTCCAACTATTGTATCAAACTACCGTAGAATTGTCGTCGTGAAGGTTGCCAATCAGAGTTAGCCACCTCGACACGCAGACAATTCTACTGTACGATGACGTAATGGTTGGAACATCAGAGCATGCGCGGGGTAGTTACCAAACTATAAGGACGAGTTCCTCACATTTTAGAACATGTTGAGTTATTGGCCGAAGTGTCAGAAAGGACCGAGAGAAGGAATAAACTATCTATGAATAAACTTAACAATTCAAAGAATAAACTTGTACAACTAAGGAAACTTCGTCTCCGTGTACTTAACATCAATCCCTAGATATGGAACGATTTAGGGCAATGAAATTTTTTTGGAATGTTTATTTTGAAATATCACCCTAACTCCTAACTTCAACAAATTAAGTCACATATATTTGAATATTGCCAGTAAAAATGACGCTTATTTTATAAAACCAGTTTTTGTTCTCCTAAGGTTTTGAAACTCACCAATTTCCTAACCGAACAATATAAAATATAAGAATTTTTTTTTCTTTCTTTAAAGTTAAGTTTTGAACATCACCAATTTCCTAACCAAACAATATAAAAGATAAGAAATTATTTTTTCTTTAAAGTTAGGTTTCGAACATCACCAATTTCCTAACCAAACAGTATAAAACATAAGAATTTTTTCTTCTTCTTTATTTCTTATGTTTTATATTGTTTGGTTAGGAAATTGGTGATGTTCAAAACCTAACTTTAAAGAAAAAAATAATTATTTTTTCTCCAAAGTTAGGATTTGATCCTCACCAATTTCTTAACCAAACAATGAAATATTTTTTTCTTTAAAGTTAGGTTTTGAACATCACCAATTTCCTAACCAAACACTATAAAACATGTCAAACAAAAAACTAGAAAAAATCAATGCATTTGCGCTAATGATGATATTTTCACAATACTGCCCCACCACGACAGAAGGAAGTATGGGACAATTTGAATTTGTTGATATATGATGAAATAACTATTTTTGTGGATTTTTCATATGTATTCAAACAATTAATTACATTTGTTTTACTATTAAACAAACGTTATTAATTATTTGAAAAAATATGAGAAATCCACAAAAATTGTTATTTCACCAAATATCAACAAATTCAAATTGTCCCATACTTCCTTCTGTCGTGGTTGGGCAGAATAGCACTCCCCCTTTCGAGGTCGTGCCATTAGTCACAAGTCAACATCAGCGTGCGTATATTGATTTGCCACATTTCTCTCGAAATTCACCTATAATGAAGGTACCGTGTTGTTATTGTCCAGCGAAAAGTATAAACGGCTCGTGTTTCATTTACAGAGTGGCAATAGCACTATTGCAAGGTATTGTAATATTCCATTACGCTAACGGCACCAAATTTAATTATTCGCCTTCCATCAAAGCTGGTTGCTATATGACATAATTATCGTGTGCAACCAACCGGCTGTATTGCAACGCCCATTGAGTAGTTTAAACGCATGAGCGTGGACATTATTTGCAACATAATGGAAACTCACCCATCCAGTTAGCAAGTAATACCGCCCGTAAACGCGCCGAATTTAAATATACAACCAGGCAATCCTCTCGTAGTAATTGATAACAATAGGTTAACCAGACCGAATTAATAGCGCTCCTAAGCGGGCAATTTATGTCATGATCACGAGTGTAGGTTCCCTTTGCGATTGATATTGGCCGACAAACATCTATAAGGCCGCATCGCAAAACACGTAAGGCTTTTACTTAAAGGCATATTATGTGATCTTTTCCAGATAGCGCCCTCTATTCATGTTTTTTTTTAGAAAGTAGATTTTCTTGCAGATTTACATTTCTGATCATAAATCGTACATACATTCCAAGTTACAGAGCGATACGATTCCTAATTACCTCAAAATCATGGTTTTAGAGTGAATTTAGAGTGAAAATATCAACTGTCGTGGCACCACGACAGTAACAGGTAACTTGGCATGTATGTACGATTTATGATCAGAAATGTAAATCTGCAAGAAAATCTACTTTCTAAAAAAACTGTCGTGGTACCACACAAGTTTATTTTCACTCTAAAACCATGATTTTGAAGTAATTAAGAATCGTATCGCCCTGTAATTTGGAATATATGTACGATATATGTACGATATGTACAATGCAAATGTAAATCTGCAAGGAAATCTACGTTCATTTTTTTTTCGATGTTGAGGGCGTTCCCTGGAAAGATCACATAATATACCTTTAAAGTGACTCGTACGTTAGACGTAGTCGCCCATATTTTGCAACTCCATACGTACAAGCACCAAGTAAAATTGAACTGAGATGAGTACAAGTATGTCCATAATAATATAGAAACGTTTGCATCGGTCCCAATACATCGTATGTATAAGTCGTTTTCGTGGTATCAATAAACTCTTTCTAGTGTCACGAGAAAGACAATGTTGGGCATGTTAACGGTGAATCACCCGATTATCCTTAATGAGAGAATATAATAAATATAAATCTTCTGCGATACAAAGTCAAAACATTTCCCATATAATATACAGCACAATTGTGAATAAGATATGAAAGAACAATGCTTGTATAACATAACTTGCACTCGTATGATGCCAGCTTTAAAAGCTATTGTATGACATTAAGTATTGACTGGATTAGCTAACAATGTGTTGTTCCAAAGTGGCATATGGCCATGTGCTTTGAACTCGCCACCCTTCGCGTTGCACTTGGTCTACAGTCTACACGATAACAAGTATATATTTTCTGAACGGAAATCTCACAAGGAATCCGAAGATGCTATTGGATCTATAGGACCTAATACTAACATGTTGTGATTAACAATGTTCAAAAATCATCGAAATGTTCATATTTTGATTAAAGCTCAAACATATTTATATATACCTATCCCAATCATAATTTACAGTGCATATCGGAGTTCCTCGTGAAATTACCAATCGGAACATAATGGTTGTCAAGGCTTACTTTGAGATATACTATACGGTTTAAGTTTGGCTATTTTTTAGAGTTTACAAATAACAACATTGGGTATGCACCCTACACTACAAAAAGGTTGCTTAAAATACGTTGCTACAAGTACTTTTATCATCCGTTGGTTGACGTGTTGATATTATGTAGAAAGTTAGGCGTTGTATAAAAGTAAAAAAATCCCCAGCGTTGAGAAATGTCTTCGAAAACAATGTCCTTAAAATGTTGGTGGAAACTGTTTCTGTTGCTAAACTATTTTGCATTGAGGAAAATCACGCAACAGTTGATGCAAGTTACGCACATGTGAATTTTAGGCAACTGTTGTCCAAAAAAGCCAATTTAGTGATTGAGTCATTCAATCATTATGGCGTCTTGTGCACGAGCAACTGTTTGCACGAGCTGAGATCTCTGGATCTGGATAAATTATAATCTGGTAAATAAAACGGTGAATCCGCATCAACATCAGAGTATGTGACATCTTGACAGACGTTTTGTGAGTCCGGTTTTGAATGTTTGAAGCTTGGTCTGTCAAGAAGATGATGTGATAGATCGGTCTAAATCTCTGTGGTCGTCCATGTAATAAGCTTATTCCGTCATGTTCGTATAGGTTTAAAATACCAAACAAATCACTAAATAAAAGCCCACAACCAATAAACAATAAAACACTCAACAAATAGTTAAACAATGCTCAACAGTTGAGCTGGTGCATACTTGAACAACTGTTGAGTGAATATAATTGCCCAGCTTTTGAGTAATTAGAATTGTTCAACTGTTGGTGAAAACATGTTATCCAACGGTAAATTTTACTCAACAGTTGAGCGGTTGCATACTTGAACAACGTTGTGTAATATGTTGAGTAAATATTTAAGCAACCTTTTTGCAGTGTATACTGATTTTAACTGCATTATTAAATTCCCCTATTTAAGAGCTTTCAAAAAATGTATACATTTGCTATCATCGGTTGACTACTTTTGTGTTATTGTCATTTATATAAGACCGATGAATTAGGGGCAAGTTCACACTGTAGCGAATAGCGACAAGGACATTCCAATCAGTTAATGATAAACCGTTGTAACACAATAGTTGGCACGTTTGTTGAAACAGAGACTAATAGAATATAAAACAATATTTAAAATGAGACCATGATCATGTTTGTACCATACAGAGATCAGGAGTTATTGTAAATTGAACGTAGAATTTGGAACATTTTCCATATTCCCCATAGAGTTTGTACACTGGGCCACCGTCACCGCCGCCACCACCACAGCCGCCACCCTTGACTTTCGATATATAATCAACCATATATCAACCAAACATATGAAAACCTGATTTATTCATACAATGTAGCTAGATGTACGGGCTTTCAAATGACACCTAAAGTCATAGCTCTACCACAGTTAGTTGTTGAGTTAATACAGAGCGATGGATGATTCGTCACTGAAAATACAACCATGCCACCCTTTTTGGGTGGGGAGTTCAAAACACACGGCCCCATTGCAAATATCTTCCAGTTGTAAATCTGTATTATCGCAAATATTTAAACTTCTGCCAACATAAAGTAGAATCTATATTGGACTTCAGAAAATATCTGTTAAATAATCCTCCTTTATATCTGTTTGCAATCATACCAGAACGTTTTTATTTTATCTGGTTTTTCTCCCCAGATGAAATTATACACACATTGAGTTTAAAGCAGATAGGGTTTCATTTGGAATAGAAAACATTGGCATTAAGTAAGTCATTTGAGAAATGTACAGGCTTTTGGTTTATCCTTGGTGTAAGAAAGCACGAAATTAAAATACAGTGCAACAGAGCATAAATGCCCAAATGTGCTTGGTACGGAAATTATGTTGCAATTCAAAAAGTAAACATGAATATAACTTGATTTAACGTCATAGAAAAAGTAGATGGCGTTTGTCATTTAGGCTATTTTTGTCAATTCCCATTATCTTTTGGTTGAACTATATTTTTGGCCAATAGTTCCTAAAATACAGGATACCTCAGGGGTACTCAGGTTGATGTGAGGGAGTATTGTAGGTCTGTAGATTAAGCGCTCCACAATATTACTTGATCCTGGCCAAAAACTGGGGGCGATCTAACCATGGTTTATATATGGTGGTTCACGGTTGGAAGCAGCTGTCAATAACGTGCACAGTGTGATCCTGTGAGCTGCTGTCGATTTAAATATATACAGCATTATTTGGTAATGGGTTTGTTACACTATTCTAACTTATGAATAAATACACCAAGACTATAGCAGCTCTTATAGCATTATCTACTCCCCCCCCCCCCCCCCCCCCCCCCCACCCCCACTTATCCATATTTCAGCAGCTGACGGAGAAAAAAGAAAATAGTGCAAGTTTTACGATTTTTTGGGGAGTCTTTAAAAAAGATTGTCGGTACATCATGCCTTTCGTCGGTACAACTATGGTCGTGTCCCCCCCCCCCCCCCCCCCCAACCCCCAGTTTCCAAAAGCTGGGTACGCCACTGCCTGAGTGTTAAATATAATAATAAATAAAACAAAGCATTTATAAAGCGCTCTACAAAGAACACAGCGCTAAATGCAGTACATAAAAACAAGCAAAAAAAAAAGTAACAAATTATGTTGGATACAGGTTTTAAGTGCGCGTCTAAAGGCATGCAAGGAACAGATTCCCTCAGATGTACTGGGAGCTCATTCCATATTTGGGAGCAGCAACCAGGAAGGGGGAATCACAAGCTCTTTTTCTTTATGTCCGAACACGGGTTCGAAATCTTTGTTTGCAGGTAGTATAATTTGTGTTTGCAATGTACGACAATGGTAACGGGATCGAAACCTTTGTTTGCAGCTAGTCGATGAAATCAAGCGAATCCTTGTATGGAGTGATACCATATTTGGGCGATACAGAGTGCCCACAGAAACATGTCCTTACGTTGCCGTATTGTCGTCTCCAACTTGCTTTATCACCAACACAACACCATTCGTTTGAGCGATACTTAATCTTAGTATACAAAATGTTGTTGAGGTTGGACTTAATTGCTAGCAGACTGCGTTGCTTATCTTATTTAATATACTTTTGTTTTCATTTTTCAACCAATTTTCATTTTTAAACCAATGTTTAAATTCCGTCTGGTGGTATTGCTATTGATGTCTGTCTAGCATTCCAAGTAATTGTTTGCTATTCATGTTTATGAATGTGAAACTATAGAATTAGTAACGCCATATCGTACACATACAACACTTTTTGATCATTACAGTTTGTAGGTTAGCGACCATTTCCCTATCACTATAAAACACAATGAAATGGTGTATTGCCGTGTCATTGACCGGGAATGATTGAATCAATACCTATAGTTTGATCAGTTCCTTACAGCAGCGAATGAATACAGATGGACGTGGGCGTACATGAAGGCAATAAACGTACTGCGCTTTGCGTGACGCGTTACAGCAGCGAATGAATACAGATGGACGTGGGCGCACATGAAGGCAATAAACGTACCGCGCTTTGCGTGACGCGTGTGTGCTTCCAATACCGCGAGCGTGTGGTCGTAATCACGGGTGTACGATTGGATCCCCTTTGCGCGCGGAGAGATAAAAACTGAATTTGTCTCTCTAGTTTGGAACTGATTAGAGTATTAAACTAGAATGAAGTCAAAGCGTATTTTAATGACCACAAAACATTTTACGCACGAGTGCCGTGATTGACATTTGTTTGGATGGGTACTTGCGCGCAAGAAGAGTTTGGGTGCCTTAATTGAATTACGCTCTGACGCCACTGTACAGAGTTTGAGAAACAAGGTACCGTATAGATAGATATACACTTTCGGCCGAGTGCACCATAACTGGCGTAACTTAATAGAGGGGTAAGCTACCTCCCTAGTAGTTCATGCCCTAACTGTAGCGTAACTTACTAACGCTGTAATTCTGAGAGCATAACTGGCGAGTAACACCAGAATAGTAACTAGCGAGGTAAATATCCACATTAATCAGCATCGTCGCCCTTACACAATTATTTGCCGCACATGCCAAGTGTTCACCTATACTTTACTGTAAAATTCTGACGTGAATGGTCCTTCGTAATATTAAAAATGTGTCGTCACTCGCTAGGTCATAGGTGAGTGTAAATAAAGAATCGGCTATCGGTCTGGATCGACAAAATGATGCCATTTTTGTAGCCAAAAATTTCGAAGTTGTTTACTGCTTTTTCAAAAATAAGGACCATCATGTCATTACAGACATATTTTGGGCGAGTGTCACATACAAATGTTGCACTAAAAGGTACAATTTTCATGATAAAAATCCGTTTTTGTAATTGAATAGTTCAATGGTGTATTAATATCATGATGCCACTTCTAGCGTCCAATCTCTGTGGCGTTCTACAGTGATCCTGTCTTTTATAATCGGATATACGGGTTCGATTCCCGAAATTTTCATATGTTTTATTATTTTAAACATGATGGTGACTTAATGAAATCATTCAATATAATGGCCTAGGTATTGACATACCGTACTTTTATAAGTATTTATTTATTATTAATCAATTCATTTATTTAATGTGGTTTTTTTAAATTATTTTTTATACATCTTTTTATTTACTTTGAATGTACTTATTAATTAATTTTTAATTTTAATTATTCATTCATCCATTTATATAACTAGGCATATGTGTTTATTCATTTATTTAATTATGTATTCGTTTATTTCAATAGTATTTGATTTCATGTTAAATAATTAATTGATTAATTAATTTGATTAATTGGTTGGTTGACTGATTGTTTGAAATTATTTCTACAATTTTGCATGCATCATTGTGGATAGATTTACAATATTTATTAATAAATTGGTCATAAATATATCATTAAGTAAATAATGCATAATGTGATAATTAATGAATTGTATGATAGAAATCTCCCATTTATCATCATATCTATGCAACGTAATCGTTCATCGGGCAAATCAGAAATTATCATATGGCCATGTGTTTTGAACTGACCACCCAAAAAGGGTGGCGGCGTTGCATTTTTGGTGACGAATCATCCATCTCTCTCTATTAACTCAATAACTATATGTGGTAGAGCTATGGTTTAGGTGTTATTTGAAAGCTTATTTATCTAGCTACATTGTGTGAATAAATCAGGTATTTCTATAACTGTTTGGCTGAGATATGATTGATTATACTTCGAAAGTCAGGGGTGGCGGCGGTGGCGGTGGCGGCGGTGGCGGTGGCGTCGTGTACAATCTCTATGGGGAATATAGAAAATGTTCCCAATTCTACGTTCAAATTACAATAACTCCTCATTTCTGTATGGTACAACCATGATTTTGCTCTCATTTTATAGATTATTTTATATTCTATAAGTTTCTGTTTCAACAAACGTGTCAACTCTTACGTAACAGTTGTAATCACGAATCGATTGCATTGTCCTTGGCTTTCTCCCTATTCACTACACAGCGAACTTGCCCTAATTCATCGGTTTTACATGCATGACTATAACAACAAAATTATTCAACCGATTATAGCAAAATTATACATTTTTGGAAAGCTCTCGAATAGGGGAATTCAGAAATCTTGCTTAAAATAAGATAGGGTGAATAACCAAAAAGATATCTGTGTAAACTCTAATAAATTTGAAATGTAAACGTTTGTGCTCATTTACTTCCCGATATAGTATATTTCAACAAGTTACCCTTAACAACCATTATGTTCTGATGGGTAAATTGCATGAGGAACTAATATGCACAGTAAAATGATGATTGGGATAGGAATAAAAAAAATATTGAGCTTTAATCAAAATATGAACAAAAATCGATATTTTATGAACATTCTTAATCACAACATGTTACCATTAGATCTTATGCAAATTCCAATCGCATATTTAGATTCCTTGTGAGATTACCGTTCAGAAAATATATACTTTTTATGGGGTAGAACAAGTAGTTATTGCGATATGCTAATTCGAATCTCAGATGGTGTAAAATGTAAAAATCTGGACATCCAACGGGAAGGGTGGCGAGTTCAAAACACATGGCAATATAGTTACAGCATAAACAGTTATGCTTCAACTAACTCTTGGGTCCGGTCAGGTATAAGATTTAGCGTAAATTACTCGCAAGTTACTAGCCTAGTAGCTTACCCCGGTGTGGTGCTCTCAAAATGTTGGGTTATACCTCAGTTACTAGCGAGGTAGCGATATTCCTCAGCTACCCACCATTGGTGCACTCGGCCGTATATTTACGAGTCCTTTTTCCTGCTATTCTGATCGCCTCAAACATTTTGAATTCTATCATTTTCTAATCAATATGTGACGCGATCAAGAGGAATGAGTCGGATGTCGACCCTGGTCGAAAATGAGTTTTTTAATACAGTTTTAAAGAAGACACCTAGAGCTTTCAGAAACTGAAAACCCCATGTCGATACGACGTTTTGTTCCAAAGTTATGTCAAATTGTATACATGAATTTCCATCAAAACTTATGTAAGCCGCCATTTTGAATTGGCCATATCTCAATTTGGGATTCCCCGACATCCGACTCATTCCTCTTGATCGCGTCACATATTTGTATATTTTCTACAAGTTTATTTGCAGGTCGGACGTAAAGAACATTGCCAACTACATTTTACTAGCCATTCATTCATCTGGCAGTTTGAATAAGAAAATACCGTGCTGAAGGACATCGGAAAATAAGACATAATAAAACAGTATGGAACATTTAAGATTACGGGATTATGATATGAATATAAGACATTAAGCATAAACTGCTCTCGACTCTACAACAAGAGTCCGGATGTAATTTAGCAATCATTCATGCATAACATATACACTTGTGCCTAACTTAAGCTATAATAGCCAAGCAGCTAGAATGCGTATCAAAATGGGAAAATTTACGAAATTAGCAAGTTGTTGTTTTACGTTATCACTATTTCTTACTTGTATAATATTGCCGTGCGCGTTAGCAGCTCCAGTAAACGGCGTTGATGCATGCAGCATCAGCCATGTCTATATTACCTCACAGCCAGTCGTTATAACAGGGAACATCACTGATGAATTTGATGGTTGCAATATAGACCTTGCTTTAGTGAGAGTGAACGGGACGTTTAATATAGAGGTGCTCTATTCAATAAAGAAAGCTGTGTATTCCAACTTTTATATAGAAATATTAGCGTCAACTAGCAACGTTCAATGTCAACAAAAATATTTAGCGTTAGATTCAAAGTCCTGTCTATTCATTCTAAGCGATGTCATGAAATTCAAACTAAACTATTGTGATAGTCAAGTGAAGTTGAAAGTCCAAGGAGTCAATACTACCGACTCAACAATTGCAGGTTGTCATACACCCAATGACGAACAGACCCAATTAGTTGATAATGATCTTGTAAAAACCACGTGCAATGCTACTCACTATGATGCAGTTAATAAAGGGCATCGTCCATATGGTACTGACACTTACTATCAGTTTAAATGTTCATTACAATGCTCCTGTATCCTTGGCTTTAAGAAATGGACAACTGCTTGTAATGACGACGTCATAGGTATTCTCTTGATTTATCACACGAACACTAGACTGATTTCATTTGCTATGCAGAATATGACAGAACTAACTTCTGACGCCTTCATTGGTCTCAATGGGTTAAAAGTACTTGATCTGAATTCTAATAGATTGATTTCTTTACCTGCTAAGGTGTTCAGTAGTATGAATTCATTGATAACACTGCATTTAAACGGGAATAGTCTAAGTTCTTTGCGGGTCGGAGTGTTTGATGGCCTGGCGCAGATATATAACTTATACCTTTCAGATAATGAACTAGTCACTTTCGATACAGGTGTATTTGGAGGTTTAACCAATTTGACCGTGTTTGAACTGGACAATTCTCAATTAACTACTCTGCCAGAAGGCTTGTTCAAAGGATTAGTGAAGTTGGCACGATTATATCTACATAACAATAACATTACGCGCATATCCAATTGTTCTTTTGAGGATGTGAAACTGTTGACCACCTTGTATTTGAACAATAACTATCTGGTATCAATAAATAATGAACTTTCTGGACTGAGTCAACTGGAGATGATACAATTGCAAAATAATCAGTTGTCGAAGGTAAATGCTGGTGCGTTTAAGGGTTTACATTTGTTACGAAATTTGATACTATCCGATAACCAACTGACCTCGTTACCGTTTGGTATCTTCGCCGATCTGTATAGTGCTAGAGAAATTCGGATTGCGAATAATAAACTGGGTGAATTACCTGATGGTGTTTTTAAAGGTTTGGTATATTTGCAAATTGTAGATTTTCAAAATAACTTTCTGACCTCAATTCCAGACAATACCTTTTCAGGCCTAGTAAATCTTAACGCTTTTCAAATACAACATAATCAATTGACTTCGTTACCTATTGGTGCATTCAGGGACATGAATTTATTGGTCAACATGGATCTCAGCTATAATTCACTGTCAGTTTTACCCATCAGGGTTTTTGAGTCATTGATGAACGTAGTCTCGCTTTTTTTAAGCGATAATCATCTTGAAAGTTTATCAGCAAACGTATTCGACAATATGACTTCACTGTATTTCCTGAATATCAGTAATAACAGGTTAACCGATGTGCCTCAGATCGTGTTTAATTCATTGAATACATTGCAATTTTTGAATATCTCTAACAATGAATTGCATTTTTTGCCTTCGTTGAGAGGTCTTGTTAGTTTACAGATACTCGACGCGGGAACTAATAAGTTGAAGCATATGAACCTGGATACTTTCAAAAATATGACAAATTTAAATTTCTTATCGGTTGATAACAATGTCCTGTTTTGGCTACCAGTTGGAATATTTGACGATCTCACCAATTTAGAAATCCTTTACATACGAAATAACACACTAAGGGATCACGTCAAAACTCGACCGCCCGTTGACCGCCGGTTACGGCCGGTTCCGCCCGGTTCTCACAAAACGTGTCGTCTGTTATAATATACACACATAATGAGGTCAAATAGTTACACTCTGGTGAACACGACCGGTTGTAAGTGCCTTGTCACACGCGTGAGCAATACAATCTTGAGGTAATGGGATCTCAAGAGATCAGTTGACAACCAGTACAATGCAGCTATTGATTTTCGCTGGGGTTGGCTTTTTTAATCTGTTTATAGCTCAATTAACTTTTTTAAATCAATACCGAAAGTCTATGAATGGTTATTTTTATAGAACGATTATAGAGAGAGCTATTATGACCGCAAAGTAACAGATTGATAGTGTAAATTGGTCCGATTACAGCATTAAGTCAACCGGCGGTTGTTCAGTGTTGCATGCGTGAATATTCATATACCAGTAAAACATTTGACCTGAAAGAACCGGGCGGAACCGTACGTAACCGGCGGTCAACGGGCGGTCGAGTTTTGACGTCTCCCCTAACTGACATAAAACCAGGTTTATTTAAGCACTTAAATAAGTTGATTTTACTTAAGCTATCGAACAATTTGTTATCAACCATCCCCAGTGGCGTTTTTACCGGTTTGACCTATCTTCAAAATCTTGATCTGCAGTATAATAACATCAAGGCTTTACCCATTGGTTTATTTTACAATTGTACACATTTGAAATTTGTCAACCTGTCGTATAATTCAATCCAAACAATTGAGCGCAAAGGCTTTCCCAAAAATGGAATCAATGTTTTGGATCTTAGATCAAACGATCTATTGCTCGTTACTAAATCATCTTTTGTTGATCTTGATACATCGATAATTTTAGTGGATGAAAGTGCCACTTGCTGCTTTGTGAAGAATGTCACGTGTATTTCAAGACATCCTCGACCAGTTTATTTAACGTGCAATCAAATGGTTAAAGACTACCTACCTCGTGTGTCGATCTGGGCCCTTGGTCTTTTCGCGATTGTATGCAACATGCTCGTGCTTTATTCACGCGTTTACAAACAAGAAAATCGGTTCAATCTCTTCTCATATCTCATCTAGCACTGTCGGATCTCTTCATGGGAGTCAGTATGGTTTTGATGGCATCTGCCGATGCTTATTATGTAGATTATTTTCCATCATACTCGGAATCTTGGAGAACTGGACCTATCTGCAAGTTAACGAGCACCTTGTCAGTTCTGTCCAGTGAAGTGTCTGTAATTTTGATTACACTTATCACTTTTGACAGGTTCCAAGGCGTTAGGTATCCGTTCAACGTTTATCGTTTAAGACCAAAATATGCAAAGATTTGCTTGACATCTATTTGGATTATTGGTTTGATTATCAGCGTGCTACCAATAGTTTTATCTGGATTCTATTCGGATATTTACGAGGTTTCTGAAGTATGTGTAGGTTTACCAATAGTTAGAAGACCTCTAAGCAAACAGACTATCGGTACTGTTGTCATTGAATCAAACACTGCCAAAGTGAATTCATTTCAATATTGGAATGGGAAAGTAGGGGCCATAGTTTATAGCTACAACATATGGGTAAGTTCTATATCCATATCTGCTACCTACACAGTTTCGGAAATCACAGGTACCCAGTTGGCGACGTACTTTTCAATCATCATTTTCATTTGTCTCAATTTGGTTTGTTTTTTGTTGGTTGCTGTTCTCTATATGGATATTTTCAAAACGGCTAGAGACACATCAAAAAGGGCGGGAAGGAATCAGACTGAGCGGCAGGAGATTCGAATGTCCTTGAAGATGTCCGCCATTGTATTGACTGACTTCTGCACTTGGGTCCCGCTCATCATAGTGTGTATCCTCGTCCAATTCCAGGTTATCTCTGTTGATCCATTGGTATATGTTTGGACAGTAGCTTTTATTATCCCGATTAATTCGGCGATCAATCCTTTCCTCTACACCCTTATATCACTTATTGAAAACATAAAGCAAACGAAGAAATCATATCGGTCAGTTATCCCAGCGATCACAAGTGGAAAGATTAATAAACCATGACCCAGCTATTATCGTCGGTCATAAGGCTGCCATTAATTATGATAAAACATTGGATTTATTTCAAAAAGCATTCATTTTCATTTTAGACTAATAGAGTTTTATTAATAACATCTTATAAAATGTACATCACCTTAACAAGTTCCTATTAATTAATATTTTTCCAAGAATTTAAAGTAAGGTAAGTAACTATGACGAAACGGTATTAAAGATATCAACCCCTACGAATACCCTACATTTCACGGTTTCAGTAGCAAATTCGATGCCATACAATCGACATTAGTTTCTGTCAGTCAATATATGTGTTTCATCGTTGGTGTTGTCATAACACTAACTCTAGATCACCACACGGCGACAGATTTCTTTTCCGACACCCAAACTTCACCAGAAAGGTCACCCGACCCCCCCCCCCTGGGATTTGAACCACGGACCTCCAGCACCCGGACCCAGATCCTAGCCACTACACCACGGCTCCCAGTCGACACTCGGCGAGTATATTCGCCTCGTTATATAGCCTGGGTCCGTTTTGTAGCCAAAAAACCTGTACGCCGGGTTAAAGAAACACTTTTTCCGCACAGTTGCCGTATGGTGTAGTAGGGTTAGGGTTAATGACAGTCGTATATCTCAAATGTACTGTTATTCTGTGTAAACCAAGAAGTCAGTTAACACATTCCACACGGCCGGCGTCTGCAGACGACATTCCAAAATTACAAAAAAATGTTTATAAAATATAAGCATTAGTGGATCTCCTTACCATATTATTTGGAATCACAATTAATAAATGCATTGACATAAGTGCAAAAATGCCTAGTATTGGTTCAGTTATCCTTGAGATACACATTAAAAGTTGGGAAAGGTTTCTAAAAAAAAAAAAAATCCGTTTTGTATTTACCAATGGTAACGTGGAAAGTGTTAAAAATGTCACTGTACACAGTCAAATGTTATGTGCGGGTACATTGTAAGATCATTATGATCCATAAATTGATGATAATTGTTGATATAAATAGTTAAATTGCACACAAATATTCTCACATAGATAAATCAAGTTCATTGTATGAGTAAGTATGAGTAGTGATCGGTAAGCAAGATATGTGTCCGTAAATTAGTATATTTGTCTTATTTTGTAAAGGATTCATCTCAGAATTTCAGGGTACCATCAACATGATCATAGGTTCATACCCGCTTTCAATTGCAACTGGATTGTTTATCGGTTCAAAATCATCACACGATGTATATTATTATTATTATTATTATTATTATTATCATTATTATGTATATAGAATATGATTGTGATTAGATCTAAATTCTCATGGCCTTTGTCAACCTTATAATAACATTCAAGTTTACCGCCGGTTTGCTAGATCATTAGCTCAGTGTACCGGTATTATGTTGATGAATATGATAGCTTGATGGACATGACTAATTAACAAAATAAAGCATATATAAACGTCTAGCTTACGTATAATTTATTGTGGATTCTTCAATTGTTGACCTCTAATCATGCTAATGTCATAGGTAACCTGAAGGTGTTGCATAGAGTAGGCGACTTCAGTCATTGCCTTGGGCTTGATATAGCTCAGAATATGTTTTCCTATCATGCGGATCTCTTTTAATTATTAAAGGGGCACTAAGAGATGTGTTGGATGCTGCGCCCTCAATTATGATAAAAACTTGGATTAGTATATATTTACAATTATATTACATGTATGAACTTACGCCTATAAGGAGTAAGAAAAGCCTGCCCTCTGTGTACAACAAAACGTCGATTGAAAAATGCTGGTTGAGCCGCAACCAGCATTTTACGTCAAACAGTGTCCCTTGCAGCACGCGTGATAAATAACGCGAACCATATTTGCATAGAGGCCGTTTTTCAATAAATAGCGATTATATTGTTTTAATCAAGTTTTGCTGGGTTTTTTTTAAAGTGAAACAACAATAATGGCAATTTTTAATGTACATCTTGAATTCTGAAGTAAATTAATTAAAATTAAAAAAAATGTCAACACCACTTTGTGTCCCTTTAAGTTTCAGAGAGATCGTCTCGATCAAACTTACTAATTTGATAGGAGGTATTATATGGATGCTATTATAATCCCTCTATCATGAGAGAAAGGTTCATAGTGTCTAATCCAAGTTCTACCCAGCAAACACCTGGACGTTTCGGCACTGCTGCCTTATCAATACATGATTAGTAGTGAGTGATTAACTATTGCTACCTACACTTGATGGTAGGTTAGCGATGACTCTGTATTTTTTTCTACAGATAGCAATCATTCTTTCTGGTGTTGAGCCAATAGACCATTTCAAATTGAGATCGGAAATCTTCGGAAAAACAGGTCACGTGGAGTAGGTGTTGAGCCAATAACACATTTTTTGGATAGCACTTCTTTTAAAAATTGAAAGATTTCGGATGTCTTCACTTAATAGTAATAAATAATATAATTCTGAGAAGGGTCATAATATGTGCGGGTGGTTGTTTTTTCCTTCAAATTAGGGGATTAGGTACTTTTCCTAGGCCTGCCCGATTTGATTAACCGGAACTGTTCATCAAGCAGCCGGTATTTATTATACGGTTGTTTATTATGGAATAGTTTCATCAGGAATTCAGAAGAACATGATAATAATTTTCGTTACAAAATTCCAATTAGGAAACTTACTTAATTTTCCATACGGGTTTCAACAAGCACCTAATGAATGGCGACGAGGGGGCTTACCAACTCAGTCATCTTTACGACTCAGTGATCCAGAGGGCGTCATCATCCGATGACGTCATCAATAAACAGACTAGAAACACTAGCTCTAGATCAAACACAATCCACTGAGGAAGACAACCGATGTGTTGTTGAAACCCGTATGGAAAATTAAGTAAGTTTCCTAATTGGAATTTTCTAACGAAAATTATTATCACGGTTGTTTATTATAACGTTTTGAATACGGAATTCTTTGTTCAGACACAGTTTGGTATAATAGGCCTACTGCAAAAGTGGGAGGAAAATGAAGAAAGCAAAAATGTTAAACGATCATTCTTACTAACTCTGTATATTGGAATAGCATTCACTTCAACTGCGAGTGAACTGAACTGAGCTGAATTAAAATACCATCTGGTAGACTGGAACCCTTGTTAGCTTTTGAAATACGCGTACATACATATACAGTCCTAAAACCACCTTATATCATGAGTCAAGAAGTACAGCCCCAACTTCAAATATCAAGTTATACGATCATGGAGGGATTGAGACAAAGCGCATTTTTAATTTTCGTACTTGGGGTATTGAACGAGCAAGATGGTGACGTGATAGGTATGTTATGGACCGCATTGGTCGAATGAAACATCACCGATTCACATTCTATTATCGACCGATGAGTTTTCGATACCAGTTAATGAATACTCTACATTTTGCTACACCCGAGTTTATACACCATGGCTACGTTATGAAAAACCTAATGCTAAAAATGAAAAACATGCTTTTCTATTTGTTTTTATTATATAGCTTTGTTAATATTCAGTCATTGTTCAAGTGAAATATTTGAAATGACAGCGAGTAAATATCTTCACAATTTTATAATCTAGTATATTACTTTGGAGCTATAATTTTTGAGTTATCAGAATATCACCCGGGAAGTTACTTTTTGTAGCAATGTACGTTGTTAAGTGCGAGACAGCGTATTCAGAGATAGCTACAGAAGTAAGTAAAGGAGTGTATAATAAACTGTATAAATATAGAACGATCCCTGCACGAGTGAATGGATAAATGAATGAATTAAACAAAACCCAGTTAAGTGTTTTTTTAAGTGTTTTGTGATCGTCTGCAAAGTTGATGCGTAGTGACGTTTTATTCCGGCCAGACCCGCGCTTAAGTAACAAATTCGCCAGTGGCAATTATGTAGCATAGTTTGAGTGATTTTATTTTATATACATTGTTACTGTGACAGAGGGTTATAACATGTTACCATGGATTCCAGGTGTCATAACTATTGTATAGAGACTAGAGACAAGAAAGAAAAAGTAACTATACTAATTTCATAATAAAACAATTCCCATCATCAATTTGTCCATATGAAGGACATGTAACCTTTAATTCAATGACACACATCGAGTCGCTAAGAGGTAAAATAGAGTTTTCTTTGTTTTGTGAAGTGTTTTGTGATCGTCTGCGAACTTGATGCGTAGTGACGTTGCATTCAGGCCAGACCCGCGCTTAAGTAACACATTCGCTTTTGGCAATTATGTCGCATCATTCAATGTTGCTGTGTGTACTTTTAAGTGAATCTATTTTATATAAATTGTTACTGAGAAAGAGTTTTATAACATCGCCATGGATTCCAGGTGTCAAAACTATTGTATAGACAAGGGAGACGGGAGAAAACAATTGTCCATTAAACTTAGACTTGTAAATTGACATCTGTATGAAGGACCTGCAACCTTTAATTCCGTTCTACAATACAAATCGAGTCCCTCACAGGTAAGATTAGATTCATCGACTTTTTTTGTCAAAATGTGATAAGTAGGCTACACAGCAGAGGCCATTACAATGAAAATTCACGGTCAATACTTGTGATACCACTGACATTTAGAACTATGTATCTTTTGCCAACCTTTTCAAAGAAAACATTCTCACATCATTTTACCCTGAAGCACAAGGATGGATTGTCTGAAATTGACTGCACAACAAATATGGAGGTCTGGCCTGGACGGAACAACTAAAATCGACGTTGCTAGAAGAATAGTCTTTCGCACGTATACCTATGAGCCATGCGTACTCATTTGGCAGTGCGGCCTTACATATGCGTACTATAGTATACCAAATTCCACATTCCTTGATTGCCACCCCTCCCCTGACTCAAACTCGGCCAAATGCCCAAATTCGTTTTCTTGACTAGGTTACTTATGTCCAGCCTAAGGAAAACTTTCGGCATTAAATCATCCTCACCATCCCTGTATGGTACTTTTATGCATATATTCATACGCAGCGATGGAAATACCCACATGACTTTCCACCCGGGGTAGACCGACCCGGGGTAGACCACCCCGGGGTTGATCAACCCTAAGTCGACCAACCCTGGGTGGACTAAAATAGCGCCCTCACGGAATAAACCATAATACTGTTTAAAAAACACCTTGGAAACTATATTCATTCTAAATTATATGTTAAAAAACTCAGGGGGTTGGCGGTCGGGGAGGTAAACACAAGGACGGATCATTCCCGGGACTGTCCAGCCCCGGGACTGTCCACCCAGGGACTGTTTCTAACCCTAAACCTAACCCTAACCCTAACCCTAACCCTAACCCTAAACCCTAACCCTAACCCTAGTCCACCCAGGGTTGGTCGACTTAGGGTTGGTCGACTTAGGGTTGGTCTACCCCGGGTCGCTCTACCCCGGGTGGAAAGTCATGTGGGTATTTCCATTGCTGCATATTCATACAGTGTTGTATTTCCTTGCCATTGGTTTGCCTTCAGTCAATTTGACGTTGTCATGAAGCAATTGCCCTCGTACTTGATCTATTCTTTTCTAGAATTCGAAAGCCAGTATTCAAACTGGTACACTGGATTTCCAGGCATGGCAACAGGAAACCTTGAAGACCTGTCCTGAAGCACATCGACATTCTGCAAGACTCTGGATTGGACACCTGTAACATCAGCTATGACAGCTATGAAAGATCGATAATGTGGAGGACCGTTGTGGATCGATGACAACACTCGAATTAAGCAACCAATCAATAACATAACACTTCTGTCAGGTAATGCCCGCAAAATGAAATACACACAATAAAGCTTTGTGGGTTCTCATGACTTAGTCCAAAAACACTTAAACGAAACAAATTTGGTGTCATCTTAAAAACTATCATTTTTAACATCATAATCTAAAAAATCCATCACAGAATAAGAGCGTTACTACAATGTTAGTGCAACTATTAATCACAGGTAAAAGATACATTATAAATACCAGGGTGTTTAAGGATTACTGACCCAATACCAGGCAGGTTCGCACTTATTTCAATGCATTTCTCCTGGTGATTTCAAATATGGTAATGAAATTCAACAATTTATGACATTTTTTAAACATTTTATGACATTTTGGAATGTCGTCTGCAGACGCCTGCCGCATGGAAAGCGTTAATATGGAATAACTGAATGCCTGCCGAACAGCAGCCATTCAATATTTATTGTATACATGTACAATAATACTAGTCGCACAATTATTGTCAAGCCATGTGATAGTATGGCCATATTCAAACTCCAGTGATTTTAAAGCATTTTTCTACCGATTTTACCCCGGTATTCCAACGGTATTTCGTTCTATCCCCGGTATTCCAACGGTATTTCGTTCTATTTCGTTGGAATACCGGGGTAAAATCGGTAGAAAAATGCTTTAAAATCACTGGAGTTTGGATATGGCCCCTAACATGCCGGTGTAGAGGGAAATATAGTCCAGTGGAGCAACACTAGTTTCACGCTACATTCCGTGTATGTCTATGGACGCCGGACTATAGCTCCAGGGGGACTGTGGCTCCTTCCACGCCGGTTTACATATATGAATGAGTTCCTGATCACTTTGAGAATAAACTGAACTGCGTCGTAAGTTAGTATATTAGGTATTGTGACACCTCCTTAACACTTTCCACGCGGCTATTAGTTTTACCATATGCAAAACAGATTTTTCAGAAACCTTCCCAAATTTTCGAAGTCTATCTCAAAGATTACTGAACCGATACTAAGCATGTTTGTACTTATTCCAATGCATTTCTCACTGTGATTCCAAATATGGTAATCAAATTCAATAATTTTGACATTTTGTAAAGTTTTGGAATGTCGTCTGCAGACGCCTGGCGCGTGGAAAGTGTTAAAACATATCACCCTCCTACAACTTGTCACATGTCACTCACTGTGATATGAAGACACTCAATTTGTGCAAAAGCGGCAAGAGGCCATTCCATTAGATCTATGAGCCATTTGCGCCAAGTCACGACAAACTACAATTGTTTTGTTTAATTTATAATTTAGCTATCAATCAATTTGACAGTGTGTATACGTTATGTTGGCAATTTGCAAGTATGATAAGCGTTGAAGTGTAAACTCGTGTTTTTTTTAGTGCAGTGACTTGCGCGGTCACTGCAGTGATGGATTCTGTATTGAATATAATGATGTTGCGATTCATCTACTTAAATAAATGGGAGGAATATTCTTGGTGTTTGAAAAACCTTTGTTGTTGTTGAAAATACCGTAGATTGTTATTACACCTAATGAATAATTCATGAAGTAAATTATGTGAATTTATTCGCTGATTTGTACTTTTTCCAATGCGAATAATGTAACACAAAACAACTATTGATATTGAAATTGAAATTGATATTGAAATTGAAATTGAAATTGATATTGATATTGATATTGATATTGATATTGATATTGATATTGATATTGATATTGATATTGATATTAATATATTGATATTGATATTGATATTGATATTGATATTGATATTGATATTGATATTGATATTGATATTGATATTGATATTGATATTGATATTGATATTGATATTAATATATTGATATTGATATTGATATAGATATTGATATTGATTTTGATATTGATATTGATATTAATATTGATATTAATATTGATATTGATATTGATATTGATTTTGATATATTGATATTGATATTGATATTGATATAGATATCGGTATTGATATTGATATTGATATTAATATTAACATTGATATTAATATTTATATTGATAAGTTCCGTACTGAAATCAAAATATACGAGGGGCAGTCAATAAATAATGAAAGTGATCATGGTATGGGATGCATGAGTGATTCTATTGAGGGGATAATGTGATCAATACAAAGTATCAACCTTTGTCTTTCAAACGATATACTTTTGGATTGTTAGATACCTTTGGTTATGTAACGTCATTAACTTAAACACAATAGGTTTCAGACACTGACTGAAATCTGTCAATTATTTGGCTGGATATGTAATAAGGTTGAATATGGGTTGATTGATACATTTGCGTATATCTCGGCAATGCAAGCATAAAAACAGATAACACTTGGCCCATAGTTAGAATACACACTTATCTCTGTTTGACACTCTTTTGTAGATCTGAATGCCTTAATAGTTACAAGAAGGGACCATCTCAAATACGCTTTTATTTAGCAAAATCCGCAATAATATACCTTAGAAAACAACAAAGGATAAAGAACAATGGAGGGATTATAATTTAATGAATTGTTGTGGGATGTAAAGCAATAATAGTGGGGATTTCAAAAGGAGCTGTTCATAAAATCTCCTCAAACCATTGAAATTATATGACGATTACTTACACAATACATATCTAGTAGCTCTAAAGATAACATTAGTAAGAGAGGTTGTGGCAGCCAGCTTTGATTGATACATTCATGTATATCTTCATTTTGACTATCACAATAATTATTTTTACACATTGATTTAAGCATTTTTCATTATTTCTGATTAGAATTTGAAGGCACAGTAAGCTTTTATCTGGTAAATCTCATGATTTTAGCCATCTTGGGCCCGTTTCAAAATTATCTGCCGTCTGAGCAAGCGCATTTTTTCTGCAGGTTTAATGCGAATAAGTTCAGATAATTAGTTAACTATCATTTGGAATCTTCCAAACTGGTTAATTGCTTGAATTTTTCCTAAATTTTTGATTTTCCGCAATATTAGTGATTCACTGACTGGGCATTTGTAAATGAAAATTAGCTATTTGAAATACTGATATTTGTATACCTTTTATTCAATTGCTTTTCCTTACTTTTTCCTCTTATACTACACATTCAAAATTACACAGGGATTAAAGTTATTGTCTTTTGTATCATATTTATGCGAGAAAAAAAAAATCGGGATTTACCTGCTTCTAATGTCATGGTCATGTTATGCAATCTTCTTACCACGTGTTTCATAAAAACAATTCAAATTTCCCGCCAAATAACTGATTTAGTAGTGTCCCAGTGTATTCACTTTGAGACAATGCTATGACGTCATAGTTCACACTTAAAATCCAAAACTGTATTGTTTGAAAGACAAAGGTTCATACTTTGTATTGATCACATTATCCCCTCAATAGAATTACTCATGCATGATGCATCCCATACCATGATCACTTTCATTATTTATTGACTGCCCCTCGTATTAGGCAAAATGTGTTCCGTTTAACAATGTGTTTTAATAGTTATACGCTAGATCTTTCTACAGGGTGAGTCAAAAAGAAGTTTACCCGGATTGGTGATGTTTAAAAATTTTAAAAAATGACACTCGAGAGTTCAGTAAAGCATATATTTAACAAGCATTCTCTCCTGCTTATTAGGAAAAAGGAATGACACAAATTGAGCAATGCTAAGAGGAGTTATGTCTATTTTAATAAAGGTACTCATTTTGCAAGCTGTCCACGGAATACTTGACCAAACATATGCATTTTAGCTGCGTACTTCCCTATTGACCGAGATTGGTGATGTTTTTCAAAACAAATAAATGACACTTAAAAGTTCAGTAAAGCATTTATTTACCAAACATACTCTGCTGCTTATTAGAGAAAACCAATGAAGCAAATTGATCATTCCTAAGAGAAGTTATGCCTGTTTTACTGAAAGCGCTCATGTTTGTAGCTGTCCATCGAATGCTTACTTTACATTTGTTTTGTCAAGTATTCCGTGGACAGCTTGCAAAATGAGTACCTTTATTAAAATAGGCATAACTCCTCTTAGCAATGATCAATTTGTGTCATTCTTTTTTCCTAATAAGCAGGAGAGTATGCTTGTTAAATTTATGCTTTGCTGAACTCTCGAGTGTCATTTGTTTGTTTTTTAAAACATCACCAATCCGGGTAAACTTCTTTTTGACTCACCCTGTATAGATACCAGATGATAATTTGCGTCAACGTGCTTAATTGCTCCGCTGTGTATGTTGATATCGTAGCTGCCATGTAAATAGACACACTCGAACAGTTCTGTCACCAATAAACATCGACACGGGGTGTGTACGCACGGTTTAGGACAATTATTTGGAAGCGCCCTACTTTACATCTACTCAAGATGTGTAAACATGGCTTCGGACAATTTGGAAGCGCTCTATTTTACATCTACCCGTGATGTGTAGACATGGCTGAACCAATCAGATTCGGTACACAAAATAAATGGGGTCCAATTAAAGTTAAGTCCGCTGGCATGAATAAAGCTTACTCGGACGTACCTCGATAAGGCGAGCGTTTCTTTCTTAAAATGTTCATAAACATGTCAGTACATATTCAAAATGTGTGACCATTATTGAATCAAACGTCAACTATTATCGAAACTCTCCAATTTAAAAATGAATTCAAACATTTAAAAAGTTGTTGATTTTTTTAAAGTTATTGTTCTCCACAAAATAACCAAAATATTTCAAAAATTCAATTTTATTTTATTTTTCAAATAAGAACGGTTCAAATAAAAACGAATTTAACCTACATTATTCAGAAATGGACATACATTATATACAAACAAGGAGTTGTAGTAACGAAATGAAGGTGAAAGTCTAACCGAAGCACACATATTGAACCGTGTTCTTTTATAGCTTGACATGTGGAACACAGAGAGACAGTAAATGGATGTGAACGAAACATGTAATAGGATTAAAGTGCTCGAGGGCTCTAATTTGCTGACTTTGACGTCTGATCAAAAAGAACAAAATGAAACATGTTCATAATAGGATAACAAATTCGAAGCAGTTGGTAATGTAATTAATGATTACTCTAAAAGGTTTCTCATGAAAGATTGTCATTTGTATTGAGGAAGAAATGTTTGTAAGGACATTTGGAATAAATAAACCTTAAAGAACTTAATAAAAATGTTAACAATATTAAATTGATGGTGACTCAAGCAATAGGGCTATTTGCGGGAAGTTAAAAAGAATTGAGACAAATACTTTAACAAATGACAAACAAATGACAACATCAAATGTTAACCGATTCTGATTAGTATTAATAAAGCGGTAAGATTGAAAGGTATATTTTTTTAAAGAGAATGTAACGATGTCAGAAAAGTGTTTTACGTTCAAAACCGATCAGAGCAAAGAAGTATTGAGTCCTTTATTACTATCTTAGCCTCATCACATAGAACTTATAAGACATAAGGACAGTTCCCATTCTGATAAAAACCACAATTACTTCGTGATTGAACCGCTGCGAGAGGGATAGTCCTTCCTCATTAATATCTGAGCCGCATTTCATATATAGAGCATACAAGAACCAAGAACAGATGCCATTCTGAAAAACCGCCAGTTCGTTCCCTGCATCAATGGGTTCCACACAACTTATCCATAGATGCAGGTACACGCCGGGGATCCAGTGTGCAGGGAACCAGCATACGTTAACTGCAGCTGCGAGGCCACACAGCGAAACAAGTACGTATGGCTCAAAAGTGAACGTGACGTAATACGTAACACTTGTCCGATTCCCGTCCAAAGTAACCTTTATGTCCGTGATATGGAAACGTAAATCTGTTTAATTTCAATTTGATTGGTGTTTGTGCATATGGTGCTGCAAACATTGGCACCAATCTTGTAAGTGTTTAAACTTAAGGGAACCACAATGGACCAATCACGAAAATATCGGTTACGTTTAGATGCTATTGGCTTCGCTTCGATATAATGGACTTCAAAACGTTGAAGCAACACATCCCCACATATCATCCGTCTATGCATACATTTAAACTACCCAAAGTGAATAGCGCGCTATTTAAACTTGCCATCTAAACACACATTGACAAGATAAGACATCGGTAGCTTCCTAAAAACTATTGTGGCAGGTCGCATTTTCCTGCCCGATCAAACTTGCACTATCATTACTTTTGTACATGGTTTCCCTTCGTGGTCTGGAATTAACTGGGTAAACATGAATCTATAGCAAAACAAAACACACCATTGCGTCTAAAAACATAAACATATAATGTATTGTGGGTTATGAGGTTATGATTTCTGTCCAGTCCAAATTCCGCTAGCTTTACAGCACCTGTAAGCGAACCCGTATGTGAAACTCACTTTTGAATTGCCCGCTTTGAATGGTTAAGCCCATAAAATCAGCATGCTATACGCTCCATACAACCATGGATCGATTACTAAGCCTTTGAAAATTATTACATTATAACTATATAAAGTCAAATCATTACTCATGAACAAGAGTCTGTACTAACTTTCCACCTGGTACCATGATTCCTCTGGACTATAAGTAATTATATCGATATGGATACATCCAGCTATCCAGAGATAATCAAAAGAAGGGATGATTGTCTCTATTGTTGACTTTTTTGTAGAAAACGTGCGCTATGTCTGTCTCGCTCGCACCTGTATGACTCGCATGTTTGAAACGCCCGGTATTCAACAAAGGTACTAGTAGTAGTCTATTGCGACAAAAATGTCTCTCATACTTTATTTGATTATATCAAACTATCTTTAGACAATTAATGCGTCGGTGAAAATTCGAAACATTTCTAACAACTAATATTATGAATTACGCGATTTACATAACAATAATTAAAAAGTATTAAAAACTGTTACACTATCGGTGTTCTATTACACCTAAACTCGAACCCATGAGCACTCGCGGGACAAAAGTGCATTTGTTCAGATCGATTATAGTTTCTGGGAGTGAGAGCATCGGGTTATTTATTACTGTTGAGAAGTTATTTCCTGACAGCGCTAGAGGCTACGTGGCCTTTTATAATAATTCTTTCTTATGATCGATTTTTATCCGAGACACGCATAGCTTCAACTTAAAATACAGGCTTATCCGTCCCTGTAATATAAAAGTCACTGAGCTATCTGACTCTATTAAAATTGTGATGAAAATAGACGGTAGAATAGTATGACCTGTAAGAAAAGACACTTTCTACAATGCATTGTGCTTTTATGCTTTAAAATCTTTCAAAAGGATGTACGTCAGGACAGGTCTTCAAGGCTTCCTTTTGCCATGCTTGGGAACCCAGTGTACCAGTGTGGATATTGGCTCCTTACTTCGGAAACAGTGACCAGTAAACCTTATTCGTCTCTCCTGAATTGTCTGGCTTATTTTTGGGAGGTCCCCATAAACTATTCAACCATCAAGCTCTTTCTTTTACTTGGGACTGACGGTCCTTGTTTCGCATCCATATAACAGCACTGATTCTACCGTTGAGGCAAACAGCCGGAGTTTGAATTTTCTCGAGAGAGAGAGAGAGAGAGAGAGAGAGAGAGAGAGAGAGAGAGAGAGAGAGAGAAAGAGTTCACTTTTTTGAATTTTTTGGTCATTTCATCTCATTTTTTGGTCATTTTATCTCATTTTTGTTGTCATCCCATTTTTTGGTCATTTCATCTCATTTTTTGGACATTTTATCTAATTTTTTGGTCATTTCATCTTATTAGAAGAGGAAAATTCTAATATGAGAAGAATAACTTGATAAAGTGTAGATTTTCTCAGTCAAGAATAATTAAAGACTCTAATTTAATACATTTTAATCGTTGTAACTTCTCTCTTTAAAGATACGCCACTGAAGTATACGGCGCTTTTATATGTGATGAATATATTTAGATAAGCGTGATAATTATGCTTTGTTTATATACTTGTTTCATGGCACATTACGTAATAATATATGCGTTCTGATGCTTTAAGCATATGTAATGTTTGATATCCATAGTGGCAGGTCGAATACTCATCAGTCATGGGATGTGACGAAAGATCTTTTTTCATTAAACAACTTTGTAAACGATTTTTTAAAATTTATTTCTAATTTCCTTTTTATAGATTAATTGAATGTTGGATTATCAATGAACCCAGGTGTTTATATAATTATACAGAGCAAAGTGAACAATATCCCAACAGACATTAACGAGGTCAATTAACTGAGTGACAAAACTAAAACTGGTGAACCTTTTCAAGGAGCTCTGATGGGCCAATCAATTGGCTCACTGTTACTCAGAGAACATAAGAAACATAAATGAGTAAGGGTTAAAAATGTAAATGAATACGTCATATGAATCATTTTTTTACTCGTATTCAATTCGTATTCAATCTGCATCAGATCTGAATTTAGACATCTTTTCAAATCTTCAATGCAAACACGGGCGATTTTTTCGCCATAAACCCTGTATCTATGCTCATCCTGATTTTTTTCCAGCAGTATAAACCTATTCAAATTCGAATACAATACCCTGGGAAATATTTTGCGGCAGTAGTTAATTCGATAGAACGAATTGAATTTACTGATCGTCTGCAACCTATTAAAACAACCGGAAATTGTTATTGGTATTGGAAATTTTTATTTTTATTTTATGGAAATAAATTTGATTTGATTTGATTTATATTGTGACCCAACGTGTGTAAATGAGGCTCATTGCGGCAGTAGTTAATTCGATAGAACGAATTGAATTTACTGATCGTCTGCAACTTATTAAAACAACCGGAAATTGTTATTGGTATTGGACAGGCTTAGATCCACACGACATCTATATTTTAATATGACGGACTATTATAATAATCGTTTCCGACGTCGTGATAATACTTAAATATTTACCTTGCCCTGCGAATTAAAATAAAATCGATCAACCTGACAAATTAATAATAACAAACACGCGCCTTGAATCCAGGGATAAGCATTGTTAAGTTGAGATGAGATGGTGAATTTAGTAGAAAGACTTCCATTTAAGAGGAAACATACCCTTCACACAGCGAATGCTCAACTTATTCATACACGGTATTGATCACTACAACATTTCGAACAATCTCAAACAAATCCTAGACCCCAGTGCACCACTGCGAACCCCTAAGCGAACCACCAGCGAATACAACGTATCAAATATGTCACGAACGAATGACAACTTACACGAACGTACGCGCAAATTTAAAAACGTCGGGCAAACGTACAGAGCAGCATCGCCGAGTAAACATCAGTCACCCCGCGTATATAATGTTTATCAAGTTCGATCACCAAAAAAAAAATTGCGTAATGCTGCTAACGCACGGCGTGTTTGCACAACGCAGTAGTTACGCGACGTGTGAGTGGTTCGTTTGTACGACTTTCGATCATACTGATCGATTTCTAATGGGTTAAGCATTTTTAAATTGCCGTAAAGTGTAATTTGTTTATAATAAATAGTTGATATTAATAACGTAAGTATCATTAAATGACGATTTTAAATGGTTTAGAAACTGGATAATAACTTTGATCAGTTCTTTTGTCGGTAACTGTGAAGAATAAAAACATTTGACTTTTGGACCTCGGAATTTCCCTCGAGGCTACGCCCTCGTGCAATTCCTTGGTTCCAAAGTGAACATGTTTTAATTCTTCACAGTTACCTCTAATTAACTGATATGCAGTCATTATCCTTAATTCAAGGGAACGTAAACTGTCACTTAACCTTAACAATCTTAGAGTCAGCCGGAAGCCTTAAGGGCTGAGCAGACTCCACAACGCTCCAACGCTGAGCGCAAACGTTGACCACCGTTGACCAATCAGGCTGCGTCATTGTGTTGTGGTGGAGCTACCAAAGCATGGGTAAGTGCGCAAAGAGTGTGTATGCTACTACTTCCGGTAATAGGTTATTCACGGCGAGACTACAGGGAAAGGGGTACACTTTAAAATAAAATGGACACGAGTGTAAGTCTGCCACGTCCACACGAACACTTCTGAATATATTATCTATGGATAATAAATTGCAAAATGTACACAAGGTACTTTGAGGATTTTCTTCTTTAAAATTATTTGTTCAGGGGACAACATTTTTTTTAAACAATTTAATAAAAACGGGGTCTTACGGTAATTCAAAAATGAAAAAGGTCTTAAGATGACAGAGAGACTGTATAGGAGGGTGTATTAACAACTTTACAATGCACAGCCAGACTGTATGACGGTTTCCCCAAGCAGGAAAGCCATATCGGTGATAGAAATAGCGCGTGTTCCTCCACACTTATGAGACGAGGACACGTTTTGAAACCACCGTTCGAATACCCTCTGCGCCCTACTTACGTGACTCTGTCGTATTGATTTAACAAACATATCTGGACATCTCGCGTGTATCAACATTAATGCATATGACCCAACATGTGTAAATCAGGTTCAATGCGGCAGCTGTTAATTCGATTTAAGAACGAAAATGTGGGACAAGGTCATAATAAGTCAAATTCTTAATTTTTTTTTCTTCTTTCTGATCTTTTCTACATCTTGTATCCAACCATAAAGTTAAATTCATGAAAAAAAGGAGTTAAACTACATTTTTAGGAAACTACATTTTTAGGTATTCAATTTCTATTAACTCCATTGATTTTTTAACAAAACCAAAACTGTAACTTTCCATAACTTGACAGTTTGTTTTTGATGTTTTGAGTCAAAGTGAGTTTCAATAATCTATAAGTATGGTTAGAAAAGTAATATAAACATTGACTTTAGTACCAAAATGTCCCTTAACCTATACATATTATCATCTTATCACTAACCCATTATTTATATTTCCCTCATTGTGGCTCATTTACTCGTGTTGGGTTACATTTACGAATCATTAAGATTATCACCAAGTATTGTGGCAGTCTGTACAGTTATACGTATGGCTCATCCGTAAGTGACTTGTAAGAAATCTTTGGCAACAGCACACGTACAAGCCACTTTGAAAATGAAACTGAGACCAACGCTAATTATGTTTATATTATTAGCATTGGGTTAGTTCAATTTTCATCGGTGCCTATACGTAGGGTGTTGAACAATATTAGGATGGCGTATATGTCTTACGTACAAGTCACGTACACGTATGAGCAATACGTACTGGATTTACAGTGCGGCATTATCTGTTATGTAACTTTGCAATTGATGTGCACCGAAAGCAGGATGGCATCACTGTGTATATAAAACCATGGGCCCATAAAAGGAAACGAACAGGAAATACCGAGTGACAATTATACTAAGGCGAGGGTTCCAAGTCGGATGACAACATACTTATGAAGAGCTGATATGCAAAAGGGCTTTCATCCATTTGAGTGATTTTGAGTATTCTGGACTAGTGTAATTGATGCTATGCAATATTATGTGTATAATAAAATAGGTTAGTATACCAATCAAATACAGTTTATTTTTTCAAATCAATCATATTTTTTTTATTATGTTCTTCATTTTTCAAAAAAATTGATGTAAGCCCTTTTGCAACACATTTCAATAAAATGCAAACAAACAGTTTACTACACGGAGAAAATCATCCACCAAATCCAAAATTGGACTGAACAAAATGACTATCGCCTAATTAAACAGTTAGGTGGCGGGACGTTGGGAATTGACGAGGGGACAAAACAGGCACAAAACAGGAACACAAATTCCCTTTTTTCTTTAGTTGTCTTTGGATAATGAATTATAAAGGGCAGTATTTTGCATTAGAGGACAGTGTAAATGGTTGTTAGCCCTTTTGCCAAACCTTTTTCTTGGACGGAAGCCCATTTGCATAGCAACTCGGACTTTTGTATTGAATTACTATGGGATGTAAGTTTTTTTCAACAAATTACCCACATTGCTTGAAACTACTACCACAATACCATATATTGCCGGTTGTAACTCTTTTTTTGAAAAAGTGGACTTAAGCCCTTTTGCATATCAGCTTTTCATATAATATTCAAGATGGCGATTTTGAATATTGTAAAGTGGCAACTACTTCCCTCATACTTTGAAGGCTTAACCTACCCCAATTACCTAGATTCTCTAAAGCACTTTCTGTTGCGTTTTGGTGCCACCTGAGCAAACCCTTTGTGGTTTTAGTAGGATGAGGGTTAAGTGGTGATATATTGTAAACTTATTGTCAAGTACACGGAAATGACTTAACCTTCGTCCTCCTACCTAAGGGGGAGGGGGCAGTGCTGGGCGGTGGTTACCACCCCCTAAGAATTTTCGCCGATTGCGCTAAAACGCAAAGAACAGTGACCTAGGGTGTGTAGGTGATCGCTTTTACATCCCTTTGCGCTCATTTTTACGAAAGAAGGGGGTGGGGTGGGGGGGGGGGGGGGGTCCGATAGTATAGGGGGAGGGAGTGCCTTACAATTGTTTTAAATCGCAATTTTGAAAAAATATCTTAATTGTATGGTCCTGAATAATATAATAGTATATGTTAGAAGCACCTTTTTCCTCACTTGTAAGCATAAAACCGGGTGACATTTTGATATTTGGAACTTTTTTGGCGACAATTTCAATGTTGGCCTATATTTCACTGTACAGCGAATACGGTGGGATTTTAGTGACGTCATTGTGACGTCATGCGTGGGATGTTTGTACTTGTTCTGGTATGTATGGAAAGAGGGGACCTCTAGCTATACCATGGTACCCAAATAAGCATAATCTACCTCTCGGTTTTTAGGTGGGGTAGGGGTAGGGGGGGAGGGGGTTAGTCACCACCCGCCCCTTAGGTGTTATAAAAACGGGACGAGGGTTTAAGCCATATTTATTGTTCTTGTGAGCTCTATTCTAAAGATTTGAGACACGGTTTCAGCCATGACATTCACGCACGTGAAAGACGTACCGACGTCCGTGGTCAGATCCAATTTTAAAGTATCTGTCCAAAATATAACTAGAGTATGTTGTATTTATAAGTGCATAGCCTAAATAGCGAAACATGTCATTGTTGGCGATGCCGTGAGATGTTAAACGTATAGCGTTTCTTTGGTTGCTATTCTTGTGGTGGCAAATCTACATTAGAGCTTTACAGCCAATAAGAGTATAGTATATGTTTGTTGCCATGACAGAAGTTGTACATCTAGACAAGATGGACGTAAATGGCGATTAGGCCAGCGGATTAGTTAGCCTAGATTTAGAGAGAAGTGTTTTTGGTGGCGATTCCGGGTACGGTAAACCTATATTAGCGTAACATATGTCTTTGTTGGCGATGCCATGCGATGTTAGAGTATAGTGTTTCTTTGGTTGCGATTGTGGTAGTTACATTACAGTTTAATAACCAATAAAGGTATAGCATGTCATGTGAAGCCATGAATGTATTTGTGCATTGTCAATGGCGAGTGGAGAAGTGGTTACATACACCAGTTAGCCTAGATATTAGAGCGAGGTATTTCTTTGGTGCCAATTACAAGTACGGTAAGCCTCCATAAGCATAACACAAGTCTTTGTAGGCGATGCCATGAGAGGCTAAAACTGCATTAGATTGCACACCGGTAAGCGATTGTAGCCCTTGCCGACGACAATCATAGGTTTAAATCTGGAAAGGTACTTATTGCCTAAACTGAGTTGGGATATAATCCTGATTTTATGACTACTATTTAATACCACAGTGCAAATGAGATCTGTTCAGTCCAGTTTACCAACATTAGTTAGCCTTAATTAGGGGAAGTGCTTCTTTGGTGGCGATTTCGGGTTGTGTAAGCCTATATTAGCGTATCGCATGTCTTTGTTTGCGATGCCATGAGGTGTCAAACCTACATTAAAGTATAGCGTTTCTTTGGTTACGATTCTGGCAGTTGCAAACCTTTATAACCACTAAGAGTAAAATATGTCTTTCTTGGCGACGACAGAAGTTGTACACTAGATTGAAGTTAATGGCGAGTTTGGAAGGGGTTAAACAACATTACCTATAGGGGTTTTGGTTACGATTCCGAAAGTGGTAAACCAACACCGACGTGCAATATATCTTTGGCGCTGATGCTGATGCTGGTATACTGTAGTTAACATTAAATATTGTATATTAGTATACATTTGGCGGAGTGTGTCTTTAGGGACGATGCCGGAAGTTATTAGCCTATATTGAGGGTTGACACCCGCAAGGCGTAATTCACTTTGTGGTCATTTTGAGATACAGAAAGATTGGAAGGAACACAACCAAAAAGACATACTAAAAATAGCCCCCTTCATCCATTGGAGTTCAAAGCCAAGTTCTTTTTTACCCACAGCTCAATGGGTCACGAAATAACATTTAAACTGATTTTTTTCTGAATATCCTTTTTTTTAATTATGTCTTTCTGATTACACACCTACATTATAGATAGCGTGTCTTTCATGGAGTTTCGAGAAGATGGTAAACTTACATTAGATATAGCGTGTCTCTCATGGAGTAGGGGAGGCTGGTAAGCCTACATTAAAAATAGCGTGTCTTTCATGGAGTTTCTGGAAGGGGTAAACCTACATTAGAGATAGCGTGTCTTTCATGGAGTATCGGGGAGGTGGCAAATGTACATTAGAGTATACACTGTACTCTACATTAGAGTACAGTGTATATTTTACGGAGTTTCGGGAAGGTTTTAAACTTTCATTAGAGACAGGGCGTCTCTCATGGAGTTGGGGAATGTGGTAAACCTATATTAAATGTAGATGTCTTTCATGAGGTTACGAGAAGGTGGTAAACCTACATAAGAGTATATTATAGTGTATCTTTCATGGAGTTCCGAGAAGGTGGTAAACCTAGAGGGTGGCGTGTCTTTTATGGAGTATCGGGAACGTGGTAAACTTACATTATAGTATAGTGTATCATTCAATTGAGTTTCAAGAAGGTGGTAAACCTAAATTTAAATAGTATGTATTTGGCGGTGAGAGCTGGAAAAGCCGATGGTAAACTTACCTTAAGATTATGGTGTTTCCGTGGTGGCAATATCAGAAGAAGTTAGACCCGTTGGAGATTAATTTAATGTGGCTTAGCTTGGAGGAGACACCGTACAGCTATTGAATGACAGGACGACCATATTCATCTTATGTGTCTGTCTATCTTGTTTGTAGATTTCACTGGGAGTTGTTAATACCTCAGCACAGAACTCAAGGTATACGTGGGATGTAAAAAAGTACTTCATATACTAAGTTCTTTTTTAGAATTCGTAAGGTTTTGGATTCCTCAGAATAGTTTTCGAACTTTAGTGAGATTTAAGTCTTTGATGACCTTAATTGACAGGAAATCACTAAATGTTGAGAATAAAACAACGCTAGACCGACCCTATCTGAGAGGTCCGTTCTCCCGTAGACCAGGTTTGTTCGACTCCTTAATGGCAAACACGATGAAAACACGACCCGAAACGTTTCATCATGTCTTGTAAATCGGTTGACGGTTCCTAAATAATAATAAAAAAACACTCTGGGAATGAAATTTGTCCATTAAGATGTTAGTCAAAAAAGGATTTTAACGTTTTCCACGCGGTAGGCGTCTGCAGATGACATTCCAAGAAATCATAAAATAGTTTAAAAATGTCAACATTATTGAATTTTATTACAATATACGGAATTAACATAAGAAATACAATGAAATAAACATGTCTAACATTGGTTCAATAATCCTTGAAAGTTGGAAAAGGTCTCTGAAAACTCTGTTTTGTATATGGTAAAACTAATAGCCGCGTGTAATAAATTGATTTCTTTCAATTTACCGTTTATTTTAAGTCTTTAAAGAATTGCTGTAATCTACTTAAGTTAATTCTAATATAAATGTGATAATTGTTTTGATACGAATATAAATATATATATATACATCTATATAGCTCCATCACCATTTAAGCCATTAATCACACTAATTTGACATGCATAGTTGAAGAAGTTTATACACTCGTCCAAAGAAGTTCCTTGCCACTTAGTGAAGTCCAAATATTTCAAATTAATATTTAATAGAATATATATAATTGTATATCAAAATAAGCAGAAAGTAATCCTCTAACAGCTTAACATGGAATTTAGACATGATCACTCATGCATGGCAGATCCCATTCACTTGACAATGGCAAGGTCTGTGGAAGAAGATTGCAAAAAATTGGATGATCCCTCCATTCAAATGTTAATGTGAATGATTGAACACAATATGAACCTTACCATTGATTAATGAATGTGCTCAGCCAGGCATGAATGCGTACATCTTAATTTCATACAGACATGATAGAGAATTATTGTCTGCTTATTTTGACATGCAATTGTTTAATTTATATTAAATATTTATGTGAAATATTTGAAGTTCAATATTTGAACTTCAATTAGTGGCAAGGAACTTCTTTGGACGAGTGTATATATATCATACACTATGTATTCTCTTGTGTCAATCAAACATTTTACATTGTCCGAGAATGTGAGCAAAGTCCAAAACATGTTGTTCTATTTGGATTATGACACTATGACGTGCTCCCTTCTTTCAGGCAAACTAAATTCCGCAGTATCTAAGCTAGTAACCACACAATTTTCCATTTGTTTATGACAGAACTGTTCATCTTAAATTCCTGAGTATCCAACCAAATACTTTGTAATACAACCAAAGATTTTTCCACCTTAACACTTTAAATCGATGGGTAATTTAGGATGGTGTACCCTTAACGCGGATGGCTACTATTATTGTAATTGATGAAAAGTGGTGAATTCCCTTCAAGTGCAATAAGTAATGTTGTTAGGATGTTTGAAGTTGTTCGACCTAATCCGACAGTGTAACAGCAACTGTAAATATTCTTGATACTGTTTGAAACTATGATAGATAAATTCATTAAATTAGCTATACGAGTATACGGTACGTAGTAACCCAAAAATAGCAATATTAATAGCCAATCTGGGAAAAAATTAGAAAGAAGCCGATTTCAACTGATAACAGTAGGTATGGGTGTCATTATTCACCAAAAAAAGTGAGGACAGATAGGGGGTGGGGAAATTGTTTTTTCAGGGGGGTCATTGAAAATCGGGGGGTCATTGACCCAAATTTTGTTCAAAGTATGTCGTGTTTGGTATCAAATGAAAGGAAATTTAATTTTGACATTTTATCATCCTGTGTAATGTTAAACACGGTTGAAGACATGGTGCTGGCTGGTTAACAAGATTCAGCGAGCTCATTACACAGTTTCCAATATATTAAGAAAACTTGAAACTATCATAATACGTTACTACATGTAGGCCTATGTATCAATCAACGTGTATCACATTGTTTTGAGGCTGATGTCAACATTAGTCTAGGCACGTTAAGTACAAATAGAACAATTTGTTGATCAGAAATACTACTTACAAGTCAAAACTGACTGTAAGCTCAGTATTATCATGATTATAAGCCCTACAAGTTTAGGCAAAGCGAATCACTTGATTATTCCGTTTCCTCTTCATCACTTCCAAGTTCTTTTGTTCTATCTGCTCCATTGGAGTAATGTCCACAGCACACTCCACATGCCAGCTTTCATGCAGCTATATAATACATTGCTGTTACAGCAAATTCCTTTTAGAAGAATTTCGAAGAATTTCTGGGGCGATACCTCCAGTAAGCATCTTCAGTCTGAGTTTTTTTGTTGCTATTTAACTCCCACCCTCTTCCATCAACAACTGGGGTTGGCATAGGTATAAACTATGGTCTTCATGGTTGCAGCTTTGAACCGACCCCTGTTCCTACATCTCTCTTCACTATGGATCGTATGATAAGGAAACCCCAAAAGCATGAATTTGGCAGAATGCTCAAGGAAACAGCAATAAAGCTGGACTTAGTCATGAATAGCAGCAGGATACATGATGTTGATGGGGGGGGGGGGGGGGGGGGGGGGGGGGGGGTATCAACATATAGTTGATACATGCCAAGTATGTCCGAACAAAATTCAAGGATTCTACTGTAGTGTTTGATGGCTATGGGGGAAGAACAATCAACGAAAGATCATAAGCATATGCGGCGGATGGCTTGAAAGATTTGTCTAGACTTAAATGTCACACCATGACCATATATCATATGACAGAGAAATCTTCCAGACGTATGAGAAGAACAAAGGAGCTATAATCGAGATTATATCTACAGAATTGACAAGCCACACACCCTGTTGTTGTTGTTGCCCAAGACACTGATATCTGCTATCATCGGCCAAGTAACTGTTCTAATTTGTACTCACAATCAGACGTTGATGGTCTTTATGACATCTATAACCATAGATATCGGTGACCGGGAAGAGTTCCATTTCAAGTATGCACTGAAAAATAATTTGGTGTCATTTTGACACTAAAACAAGCGTCAAAAAATGGGTCCTCAGTTGGCCACCTAAAGGTGTCAAATTGACACCATTATGGGTGTAAAATATGACACCTTTGGGTGTCATATTCATTTTGACACCTTTGGGTGGTTACCTCAAGACCCATTTTCGAAAAATGCCAAATGGGGTGTAATATTGACTCTCTTAAGTGTCATATTGAGTTTGACACCCTAAAGGAGTCAAATTGACACCATTTTGGGTGTCAAATTGACACCTTTGGGTGTCATATTCATTTTGACACCTTTGGGTGGTTACCTGAGGACCCATTTTCGAAAAATGTCATTACACCCCAAATGGGGTGTAATATTGACTCTCTTAAGAGTCATATTGAGATAGCACATGTTTAGGAGCCGGTAAGACTGGTAAGTATCGATCTGCTCCATTTCCAGACATTTTTGATAATAATTATGATACAATTAGCGTAATGTAAGACGTCCGTATGAAAAAGACGACCACTGAGCCAGATAAATCGGGCTACATGTATGTAATGTTGCTCATATCATCGTATGCATGCATGACGAACACACACATAGTACTAGTAGGTCCATGCACTGACACACAGTCCAACAAAATGCTAGTCTCTGACTATGAAATTGTAATTCATTTCATCAGTTAGTTGGCGCAATATTAAACAACATGAACAAGGCTTACATTACGCTAATTGTATCATAATTATTATCAAAAATGTCTGGAAATGGAGCAGATCGGTACTTACCAGTCTTACCGGCTCGTAACATGCAAACAAAATGGCGACGAGAAAACGCATGCGTTGATATGTTGATAGACGCCCAATTTGGTGTCAGAATTACACCAATTGGTGTCAGAATTACACCAATTTGGTGTCAGAATTACACCAATTGGTGTCAGAATTACACCAATTGGTGTCAGAATTACACCAATTTGGTGTCAGAATTACACCAATTGGTGTCAGAATTACACCAGTTGGTGTCAGAATTACACCAATTGGTGTCAGAATTACACCAATTGGTGTCATGCTGCTTCGACACCTCTAAAAACCGTGAGCTTTCCCGCCAACTATTGAAACCCTTGGAGTTATTTCAATTAATCTGACACCAGTTTTGGTGTAAATCACTAAATGATCACTGAAAGGTGTCCGTCGGACACTTAACGGTGTCACCGTAAATTATGTGCAAACCCATATCATTGACGATTACACCAATTTTGGAGTCAAAATAACGCCTTTGTAAGTGTCATTTACAGTTGACTCCAAGAAGGCGTCGCTGTGACACCAATTTATTTTTCAGTGTGGCTGGTCTGGAAATGACATTGTTTCATGCATTCATGGACATACATGTTGCGCTCTCTACAAGTTCACAACTTTCTTGCCAGTGTCATCACTGCATTCACAAGTGATACATCAAAAGTATCCATACAATTCAAACAGCTGGATTAAAGGCAATGTAGATCACATAGCTGTAGGGATGAAAGGGCTCACTATCAGAAGTTGTTCCAAAAACAAGCAGCCAAGGGTAAAATTGATCCTGATCGCCTACCATCCACACCAAATGCAACAAAACAACATTCCCTTCGTGTACATCTCCAAGTTGTGGTATAAGAGGATGGGAGTTAGATTGGAACATAAAACTCAGACCGAAGATGCATACTGGAGCTATCGCCTCAGAAAAAAGGAATTTGCTGTATCTGCAAGGAAAGGGAGAGGCAGCGTCAAACTATGAATGTAGCTGCATGAAAGACGGCATTTCATGTGTTTCTGCATGTGGAGTGTGCTGTGGACATTGCTCCAATGGAGCAGATAGAACATAAGAACTTGGAAGTGATGAAGAGGAAATGGACTAATCAAGCAATTTGTTTCGCCTAAACTTGTAGGGCCTATTATGAGCTTAAGGGAGAGCGAGGAGTGTACGCCCTAGGGGCAGGTTCGCCCACAACATGATTCTCATCACTGCGGCCACTGGTTGGACTTAAAGAACTCGCAAATATATTCTGCTGTTTGTTGCAAACTTCCATTAGTAAAATGGCAGACCTCAGTATAATATTTGTCAAATGATCATCTGAAAACCCCTTTTACAAAGTGGATTTTCTTCCATTTTTGAGATTCGGGGTGGGGCAGGTTCACTATTTTGAGACACCTGTCTTATCCTTAACTAATCCCTTTAGTAAGGCCTTGGGTACTGAAGTGTGGTCGTATGTAGCCAAGATATCAATCTTTCTTGAAATGTAAATAGGTCCATTCGATCTTTAAAATTGACGCCTCCAGGCCATGTTCAAATGAAAATGGGGCGAACACTTCCCCCTCTCCCCGACCCCTACTGTCAGTTTTGACTTGTAAGTAGTATTTCTGATCAACAAATTGTTATATTTGTACTTAACGTGCCTATACCAATCTTGATATCAGCCTCAAAACAATGTGATACACTTTGATGAATACATAGTAACGTATTATGATAGTTTTTCAGGTTTTTTTTACATTAGAAACAGTGTAATGAGCTCGCTGATCCCTTGTTAACCAGCACCACGTCTTCTATCTAGTGTAACTTTTCACAGGATTATATAATGACAAAATTAACATAACTGTCAGTGTTTTAAATTAAATTTCCTTTCATTTGATACCAAAATTTGGGTCAATGACCCCCCCAAGTTACAATGACCCCCCTGAAAAAACAATTTCCTCACCCCGTATCTGTCCTCACTTTTTTTTGGTGAATATCGACACCCATACCTACCATTATCAGTTGAAATCGGCTTCTTTCTAATTTTTTCCCAGTGGAATCCTAATTTAGGGATACTAACGTGTTTTTTTTCTTCATGATAAGAATGCTTTTTTTGTTTGTTTTTTGTTGTGATTTCAATTGTTTTGTTTTGTGTTTTGTTTTTGCTTTTGTTTTCGTTTTGTTTTATTTTGTTTGTTTTGTTTTGTTTTGTTTTGTTTGTATGTTTTTTGTGTGTTTCGTATTTCTTTTTTTGTGTGTTTTGCTGTGTTATGTTTTGTTTTGTTTTGTTTCGGGGTTTTCATAGGGAACAAGTTTCACAATACGTTTTATAATGCTTCCAGGGCTCTACACAAATGGACACATAGTCTTTGCGTACATCAAAGGAGGTTCCAGTTTTATTTATTGCGCGTAGCGGTCTCATTGATTGAACTCTCCAGTAAGCTAACATCCAGTCTTTAATTACGTACTAGTCACACATACGTATATAGCCACACGTACTAGTTTTATAGAGCGGCCTAAACCGTGACGCGACCCATTTACATCGCGCATGAATCCTACTGACAGTCCTTCAATCTTAACTCCTTCACCGTCAAAGAAATTCCATTATCGGCCCATTTCAATGTTTGCTTTCGGCAATTTACATATTCTTTCTAAATAGAAGCATCCCATTTACCTGTGCTATTATTTGATGTAATGTTATCACCTAGTTATTTTGTACTAATACAATCAGTAGAGCGTCAATTATTGCATTCATTCATCTCCTTCATAAACAATATAATATGCCTTTAGAAAATATGGTGATGGGAAAAAATTATATGCGGCTCAGAAATATTTTGCTAAAATCAACATTTTGAAGCGATAATATTTCGAAAAAGATATTGAAATTTGCAAAATTTACAACAACAAGAAGTTCAAATATCTCGAGAAAAAGATTGAGAATATTTCAAGTAAAATATCATTAGTGGTCGGTCGGACCAATAGCATAGACTTTTTCCGTCACCTTAAGGAACCTACAAACGTTAAGCGTGAATCAATAATTTATTAGAAATGTCATGCACTTGATAAAATAAATGAGGAGCTCAAAAATCTGCTGAATATTATAATTTCGGCAATTATTCCACCATTGAATCAAAATAATATCATTATTGACAAATCCACATTCATTCTTTTTGGATTAAAGCAGGCATATTTCATCATTTTGTTGAACATTGTCTGGGAGGAGTTAAATTGACTGAGTATCAGGATCAAAATTGGAAATCTACTCGATTACAATGCAGCCCTTTTATAGCAAAAGGATGTATCTTATATGTACTTTCCTAATGATATACTTCCTTTTCACATGGATTGTCTTAACTTGGTTCAATAATCCTCACTTAGGAAAAGGTTGCAACTTGTAAAGACAATAAAAGTAATATACTGCCTTTTACCACTACATGATTTATGGAGAAAAAAGGTAACTTTGATCATGTTAAAAGGAAGTATACTGTTAGAAAACTACATATAAGATACATTCTTTTGCCTTAAAAGGGCTGAATGGTGCAGAGACTGCATATTCTGAACTTGTATAATCCATTGTTACATTCGGGCCTAAAATGATTCAAGATTAATGATACAAATAATACGGGCTTTATTTTGCTACCAAAATCTTGTTATTGATGAGGAAAAGTGAATTTCATCTGATAATCGAAGTAAACATTAACAGGCAAGACATGAGACCCATGCAAAGAATTATTCGTAGACGTGTAATATTCACCAATTTATTTACAAAAATCATTAACACATCATACTGGGTATAATACTGATAGAATGTTTGCAAATGTTACTGTTTTGGTCCAGAGAGTGATGCAAAAATATAGGAAACAGTTACCACTTCGTACATCTTACAATACACTGACACCTCATTACTTGATCATAGAAAAGCCCACACTTAACAATTTCCATGCAGCAGGTGTCTCCAGACGACATTCTAAAAAAAAATTCTTCAAAAATGTCAACATTGTTGAATTTCATTACCATATTTGGAATCACCTTGAGCTATGCATTTACATAAGTATAGACATGCCTAGTTTTGGTTCAGATATAGACTTTGAAAGTTGTGAAAGATTTCTGACAAAATCTGTTTTGTGTATGGGAACCATAGCCGCTTGCACTTATAAAACTCGCCCATTGCTTGTGTGTTGGATTTCGATCACGACAGGAGCATGCGCAGATGCGATTTTTGTGTAAGTGGTCTGTGATTTTGTCAATATTAGATTTTTACTGTGATTTGTCGATCTGCATTAAATGCAAAAAGAAACAACGCCCCGGGTGGACTCGAACCACCAACCTTTCGGTTAACAGCCGAACGCGCTAACCAATTGCGCCACGAAGGAGGTTAGTTACTAAGCTGTTTTGGTTTGTCATGTTCACCCGTACACTCCCTTTGCAAAGCCGGGCATCGTTTTTTCTCAAATGTTGCCTGCATATTGTTGTTGCTGTCTACTTAAATTCATGTGTTGTCTGTTGAACTTGGAACCAACGTTTAATTTGAATTGTCTATTTTCAATAAAAAAATACTCCAATACGGGAAAAAATTCACAAAAGCTCACAGACAACAAATAAGCACATCATTTTACTCGACCTAGAATTTCAAACATACAAATTTGCCGTTCCGAAAATATCGATGATGTGAGTGACGTCATTTAATGAGCCCTTCACGGATTAGCTCATTAGCATAATTTATGTCCGTGAAATGTATAATGCTGTTTGATAAGTGGCTTGGAAAGTGCTAATATATATACTATACGCTGATGATAAATACATTTACCGTAAACAATTATGATGAAACTTAAAATCACATTTTGCAACGTACAAAATGATTTTTTAATCATCATAAAAAAGTCTAGGTACCGAACAAACAGCGTGTGCTATGGGCCTATTAAACCTCTCGGGTAGTATCAGTCGTTCGGGAGCATTTTTATTTTGGTTGTTTTAAAAACTTGGTAAAACATTTAAAAGAATTACAATTTTTTTTTAAATATTCCAAAAATATCAATACATTTCCAAAAATATGAAACATTTCCAAAAAGGGTAATTTTTCTTTTAAAATATCAAATTTGTTTCCAACATTCTTCAAACATTTCCGATTCCTGGCCCGATTTCCATGTTTTTATTCTATATACATGAAGGGTCATCCTTAAAATAGTCGTATTCCAAAGTTTGAGACTCAAATGAGTCTTATTATAGGAGCACAATGTGACACAAACTGGCCACAGGTGGTTAACCACCTTTGGCAGTAATTCACTGTATTTTTCATTCTACAACGTCTAAATGGAACATATCTTGCATCAAATATATATTTTGCAGAACGGTTTCTTCTGATACCAAAACAAGCTTAAGGGCAAACAAAGCTTAAGTGATCGGAACATCCACCTTTAAAAAAACCGGGTCGGTCTGGCCCGTCAGTGTGTTTTTATCGTCTAAATGTCGTTTTACTCTGTAACCCAGCTTATTTATATCGTAGACCCCACTAAAAGACAAATTATAAATTATACAATACATAGCTTCTTACGTGCCCGGCGACCACACTAAATTTGAAGAAAAAATACAATATGTTTTAATTGTAAGCAAACAGTCTTCAAAATGTCATTGATTACATAAATTTAATTTACTAATGAAAGGAAATATAAATAATAATACAAGTTTACGGTTAACCGTGAACAAATCTAGAAGGCAATTATCAAAGTTTAATATATATAATTAAAGTTTGCGTCGCATCATCTTGGATCTAGGTAAATGGTTGCAGCTTCGAAATAAAGTTATATGAAACAAAAAGCCATGTATGATATTCTTAATGTGTAGAAAACAATATTCTTAAATACAAATAAAATGTGTCAGCATAATGTATTGCATCACCCATTGAACAACAAATTATTTAGTAACAAGATTAGACCTATTGCAACTGTTGTGATGCTCTCAAGGACGATGTAAATTAATGCTTTGATGTCGTTGAAAAGTCTGTCGCAAAATTCGATGTTTACTCTGAATATTAAAGTATTGATTTTGCTCCACCTCCCCCTGAGACCTTCTCAAAGTATCCTTCGTCAATATTCCGATATCCTGAAACGGATTTACTGACTCAACCAAGAGAAAGTAAATACCTTTGATTAAGTCTTTTTAAATGTAGTCGTGTATGCAAGAACGCCATAAGTAACATTTTGCAGGAGATGAATGTGCGTGTTCAATTCTGTCAACTTAATTATTCTTTGATTAAGTGTAATTTGATTAAAATTTGATTAATTTCAAGACGAGTAAAATAGCTTAAAATCGGAATTTATCTATATTTTCAGAAAAATAAGTAATATCTGAATTTGGACAAATGTCACGTACAGTGTACGACGATTTTTGTATTGCCACGACGATTTCAATACATACGATGTGTAATTAAATCGTAACACCTGTCCTCCCTTATTTAAATCAATCAATCAGACAGTTTGCAAAATACTCTATGTTTCAAGTCAATCGATCAGATAACATAACGGATGGATTCATTGCAGTGAGCAATACAAACAGAACTAGAAGTAGATCTGGTCTGAGACCAGGACACCTTGATTTCCCTTGTTTAGGTCAATGACCCCTAGTGACCCCGTATGACATGTCACTTTTAATCGCTGAAGACCCTATATGTACATGGATCCAAGAAATCTTTTGACCAATTCTGACATTCATCGGGTCATTTCCTACCGAAAAATAGCATTTTGAGTGCGAGGAGTGAAAATTTACATCTTGACCCCTAGTGCCCCATGTTGACCTTTGACCCCAAGAAAATGATTTACTTTTGTTCTTGTCTTATCAATACAAATCCGGTCAAAATTGGAGCATGTCTTATAATTTACCCCTGTTTAGGTCAATGATCCCTAGTGACCCCATATGAAATGTCACTTTTAATCGCTGAAGACCCTATATGTACATGGATCCAAGAAATCGGTCATTTCCTACCGAAAAAATAGCATTTTGAGTGCGAGGAGTGAAAATTTACATCTTGACCCCTAGTGACCCATGTTGACCTTTGACCCCAAGAAAATGATTTACTTTTGTTCTTGTCTTGTCAATACAAATCCGGTCAAAATCGGAGCATGTCTTATATTTTACCCCTGTTTAGGTCAATGATCCCTAGTGACCCCATATGAAATGTCACTTTTAATCGCTGAAGACCCTATATGTACATGGGTCCAAGAAATCTTTTGACCAATTCTGACATTCATCGGTCATTTCCTCCCGAAAAAAATAGCATTTTGAGTGCGAGGAGTGAAAATTTACATTTTAACCCCTAGAGACCCCAAGTGTTTTTTTGATTTTAAAACCCAAACTATATAATATATGCGTACGGTCATAAGGAATATGTTGTCTGATTTTGACGATCCTAGATCATTTCGCTAAATTGCATGGCTGTTTTAGGTGAAAATCACGTTTTCGCCCCTAGTGACCCTTGTGTGACCTTTGACCCCTAACTGTGAACACCGTATATGAATGTCAGGTAGGGGGTCCTACTGACCAAGTTAGGTGATTGTAGCATGTAAACTGTAGAAAAAATAGCATTTTTTAGATGGGTTGGGAAGAAGAAGAAGAAGAAGAAGAAAGAAACCGTTGGAATACAGTACCTCGATTTTTTGAAAAAAATCAAGGTAAATATTCGAATTTATCAAAATACCAAATAATCTACACACTAAAGAAAGACAAAACTGTGCAAATTCTGAGGGCATCGTACACTCCTTAATTGAGTTCAACATAATCGCCAAATAACAGAAAGAATGTCTGAATACTTAACCCACTGACTATGCTTCTTTAGTATGTCAATCGCTGGGAAAGTAACTTATTAGGGAGCACTGCAAAGCTAGTACGTATAGACCATTTCAAATTGAGATCGGAAATCTTCGGGAAAACAGGTCACGTGGAGTAGGTGCGTTGTGCGTTCTTCAGTTGATCGCATTCACGGCATTGAACTAGTGAGTTGTCCGCCTAGTGATTTACTATGTTTAAATACACGCGTGCACACATGAAAAGTAAAACATGGAACGAGACTATTTTGGTTTTTTATCAACAATGGCGTTGACGGGCAAATTCCAAATGTATCGAGCAGACGATGAAAATATTACCCCAAATCTCTTTCATATCACCGTTTTTGTAACTGAAATGCCGCAACATCAACTTTGTGAGGGATACAATCAATCACCAACACCAGCGCAATCTACCACACGGGCAGACGGGTGAAGAACACGTTGTTTTTTGGCACATGGACATGATCTGTGAGCTGACAGGTCATGTAACCGAGCGTCAAATCACTCGGCTAATCGGAAGCATTCGGAACCGATCGTATATTTTCGGATTTAAAATGGTCTATGGCTCAAACGTATAGATGACTTGTACGTAAGACTTATACGATAGTCTCCGAAATAATATCTGCATCATCATTCGTACGAGCAATCTTTAAAAAAAAAATCAAATATTTCTCTATCATTGCGAAAATCATTTATTGGATTAGTTCAATTTTCACGGATGCTTTTACCAGAGAGATGTTATTACTAGTAATAACACCTCTCTGCTTGTACCTATGGCGACGCACAATATTACTTAGGTGACATTACTTAGGTGGCATTCGTAAAATGCTAGCGTAAAATTCACTTATACGTATGTACTTTGTGTACTGGTTATGCAGTGCGACCTTGAAGGGTTCCTTTAATATTACCGACCACGTTCCCATACGTGGTTTAATGTGGGGGTCCAGGTTCAATGAGGAGGGGGGAGGGGCTGTGTAGCAATTACCTTGTTCAATTTATTTAGTGATCTTTCAATGTTGCGTTGTTGCCATTGACTACTGTCTTGTTGATTTTCTTAAATAAGCTATCAGTCAATTAACAGCACGCTCGAAGTTTAGTTTGCATCTGATGTAACACAAAAACACACGTAGTCTCATGTTCACGTGTCAGTGCAAATACCTACGTGATACCGTTAACAATAAAATAATACAAATACAAACACAACCTGCGATCCATTCACTAATATCCTCCGGAAGTTCAGGGTGTTTCAAAATTATACAGTATTCTCTAAACGTATCTTCTAGGTGTATCTTAAGGTCTATGTATAGAATCTCTAACCGCCTTAGTTCAGTGACAATACAAGATCGCTTGCGAACTGAGTTCTGGTCACTTCAAAACCAGGCCAAGGGATGTTCATCCGGCCTTTTCCTTTGTTGAGGCCAAATTATGTTTGTTCGGCTGGTCAAAGGATCTATAAAAATAAAACAACGTATTTTAAACCTAAACACTCAACTGCAACAAAAGGTGTGTCACCACCATTTATTTGCCTGTCTTGTTTTTCCTGAAAAATAGGAATAATCTATATCGAAATAAAGACAATATAGGTGGTGAATCTATTTTATTTTCGTTTTGTCAGTTAATTTTGTACATGATTTCTTTTATCTATAGATACCAAGTGTTCAAAGGATGATACATGGTTATGATAGCATATGCAATTCTCTTCCGAAACAAATACTATATACTGTTCCATAATACTTCAAGACGTCGGTTAATAATGCAAATGTACACCACCATACTAACAGAAGGGCAATTTTCACTGGGTAGTGATTTAAACGAGAATACAGGACACTCTTGTAAATATATCAACGGTTACATACCAACCTAGTCTGTAAGCTGGGGTGTGTGTACAGTGGCGGCACCAGCCTCATATTTTTTTATGGGGGGGGGGCAAGAATTTGTTTAGGGGGGAATAGAGATAAATGATGCGCGAAGCGCGCAAATTTGTTGTGCCATTGTACGCTTAAATGGTCAAATTTAGTATAATACTAACTAATTTAATTAAATTAAATTTATTTTTAATAAATATGAAAATGCGTGCTTTCGCGCAAAATTTAGCTGTTTTATGCAGAATTCTCAACATATACAAATGCCCCCCCCCCCCCCCCCCCCGCGTGGTGCCGCCACTGAGTGTTTGAGTGATTACTTTGATCGTACGATCGACGGACATGACAGTTTGAGTCTTAGGTCATTGTGTGCGGAATTGTTATATCCAAATACGTCCATCGGCGACAGCGGTAAACTGTGAACTCTCTAATCGCAGAGACCATATATCCCATGATAATTTTAAACATGATATAAACCAGATAACACTCCTTTTAATTGCCTAAAACTGGCTAAACCTTTAATAAGTCAAGCAATGTTAAGAAACAAATCTCGCCAGATCTTATATTTCCTCTATTCATCATCAAGGTATAACATAACTATTGTATTGGATATTAAATCAGACAAAAGGACGAAAGGCATTATGGTGCGCATTAAGAGTTACATCTTCTTTTCGGATCAGGCGATTTTCAACATGCAAGTGGAAAGTGCCCAACATATCATTACAAAGAGGCTTAAGAAATTCAGTGACAGCGTTCCGATTTAGCACATAAGACATAAAGAAGTATATACATCTAGGGGGTGAAATTTAAGACACTCTCAGATTTGGACCGAACTTGTTGCATCTTATGTCGTTCGATAATACAAGAAAAAAGAGTTAATCATGACCTGGGATAAAAGGTCACACAGGGGTCAGGGTCAAAACGTTATTTTCACTTTAAAAAGGCCTTGCAGTTTAGTGAAATGTCCTAGGATCGTCACAATCGGTCAAAAGATTTCTTAGAACCATGTACATTTTAGGTTTTCAGCAATTACAAATGACATATGGGGTTATATGGGGTCACTAGGGGTCATTGACCTATGCAGAGTACAATCGAAGACATGCTTCCATTTGGACCAGAATTATTGCATCGCACGTCTGTTGATGAGCAAGGACAAAATGTGATTGATGACCATGGGGTCAAAGGTCACACAGGGGTCATTAGGGGTCAAAAAGTGATATGCGGTATGCGTGCGCACCTACAGGGAATTTGTTTTGTAAATTAAATTCACACTTTATTGATCATTACTGACGGTGTAGAATGGTGCAGTAGTCATGGTCTGCGTCCCTAGCCCAATGAGAGACCAGGTACTCAATCTGGTTGCCCGGCAGTATGCGTACGCACCATAAGGGCAGGTGCCTTTAAAATTTGCGCTTAGTGATGAATATTTTGCTATTGACTAGTACGTGTGCAGTAGTTATGGAATAGTACCTTTAGTAGCATGTCTTCAGACCAGGTGCTAATCAATTTGTAAACACTACTGCTGTAAACAATGGTCACATCATCTATAGCCACTATGAAGTGGCGTCAGAGCGTATTCTATTGATAAGTGCATTTTGCATTTATTTGGAAGGCCCCGATTTGTTGTTTACACTATTGTTGGTCGAGTCGTCTGCCGAATGTCCACCGTCCGGATACCTCGTCGTAGCCATATCGTCGATATTAATTCGCAAGCACGGGAATATCAACGCCAGGGTGCGTCTGTACGCCACCCGAAAGTCTCTCCCATAAGCGTACAACCACGGATTGATGGCAGAGTTGGCGTGCGAGATAATGATGAAAAAATTGAGCACTGGAAACGGAATGCTGCACTTAGGAAAAGGACATATTGCAGTGATGGTGTTGAAGAGACTAAGGGGAAGCCAACAGCACATGAATACAACAATTATAACCGATACAGCTTTGACGGCCCGTAGTTCTTTTTTGTAGGACGATAAACGTTTTTTGAGATTAGCTTTTGTGGTGTTGTCTTGACCGCTTATCGTTGTGACGGTTTTGCCGGATGAAATTGTTCCGATTGGCTGGATTTTGCGGATCTGTATTAAAGATATAACAATAAAAGAGAGGCGTATTCAGGGGGAATCATATGGATACATTGTGTTTAATTAAAGTAAAAGCAATAACAATATCAATATCACTGGCCTGCCTAATCTGGGATTGGAGAATTTATGACCAGCCAATAGCTCAAATGTCTGGTATAAAAGTGATTAGGCAGTGCAACATAATGAAAACGGGATGAGGATAGATTTTTAAAACAGATCATCTGGTGACAGCATGTTTAAACATGAACATCATGGTCAAACATCACCGTCACAAGGAATTGTCTCCTATGATAATGAGAACGCAGATGACAAATTCATTCCTTGACCAGAAATTGCACATGGGATCTCTCAAACTGTAGAAATATGAGAATTTGAGCCTTAAGCTTTAGTTGCATTTATAACACTTCGATACCAATTATTGTCCTCGTCAGCTCAGTTGGCAGAGCGTCCGTCTAGCAAATCCCGCTAGTGAAATGATTTGTTTTGATTTTTCGACCCCCACGAGGGAGAGATTATCATCAAATAAACGTTATCAAGAAGTGTGTCATGATTGATGTGTGTTCATCTGTAATTTGATATCTCAAGTGCGATGGCCACTGTTATAGTGCAATAGATAGTTGGCCACTTCATTGGTGTGTCAGAGGTAAGCTCAGCATTTTGGAAACCTCAAGTGAAGTAGTAAAGCAGTAATTCCAAGATAGATTGCACACATTTGTTGATGATCAATATACCTCCCCGTACATTTCTGTTAACCATAGAAAAGTAAATACTTTTTTGGAATGTACACATTTTAATATCCGTGAGTGATCGCTTTATATGAATGAGACATGGTAATGATAATAACAACAGGGGTAGAAACATTGTGTTATTTTGACATTCTATCATTGAATAATGAATATATGGGAATTTGATTAAGGTTCAACTAGGCCCGACAGCCTTAATACTACGTTCCAGAGCCATGCACGCCTTATTGCATTTTAATGCATCTAGCCGAGAGGGGAGTATGTACGCAACGTGTGAGGATTGACACAACCAGAAACTAACTTTGTCTTGTGAAACTAGTTACTGAAAATCTACAGTTCCGATTGAAAATGAAATATGTATAGATTTTAGCGCGAAGTGCCTGCTGACACTTTGAATGATTCATACAGAATCCGGTTTGTGATGTTATATATTGTTGTTTTTTCCTTGAGTATTACATTACAAGGTGCTGGTAACGCGCCTTTTCCAGTCAATCTCGGGGGCTATTATATGCGGACGAATATCTTAAAAGATTTTCAAAGCTGACCTCTTGGCGCTTGTAGGTAATGACAGAGCTTCCTCGCAGGCGACACCGGTTCGATTCTCAAGTATTGTAAATCATATATTAAAAAGGCTTGGACACATAGGTCAGGCCTAAAGAATTCTCAGTCCACAGTTCATTGAATTGTGTTTATGCTTTCAATTCATGCTCTGAAGTTCTCGTGTTACTTTTAATTTCTTAGTAATTTGTCCATGTATGTTTATCTTTGACTCTTTATTTTATCTCACATCTGTATATAGCCTGGGTGTTCGTTGGTAAAATTGAAGGTCTCATTTGTGTATATTTTTTAAATTTGTGTGTATACGGTTATTTTTGTATACGAACGCATCGTTTTTAAAGACGTGTGCCGCAGCTGTTGTAAAAGCGTATGTTCTAATAAATAAACTAAACTAATAAATAAATAAAATAAACTAAACTTACAAGTAAGCACACAAATTGTTTCAAACATTATTTAATTTCATCATAATATTTGGAATCTCAATGAGCAATGCATTAAACTAAGTGCAGACATGTCTCGTATTGGTTCAGTAACCTTTGAGATAAGACTTTTGAAAGTTGGGAAAGGTTTCTGAAAAATCGGTTTTATATAGTTAAACTGCTAGCTCTCGTGGAAATGATTAAGACATTAGCCGAGAGCGCAAATACGGAATGCTGTATGGATTACCGGTCACGATTACTAATTAACATTTACTCGCAGTTATGCTATTATGCATTTACTCGCAGTTTAATATGCGAATAACTGCAAGGGTACACAACAATTACACACTCTCAATAGTTAATATCATATATATATATATATATATATAGAGTGAGATAATAGATATGACTCGGACGAAGCAAGTAGAGTAAATTTGTATTCAAGCTTTCGACTTTATTGTCTTCTTCAGGATAGTGTATACGGTGTGCGATTGCAAGATAAATTTACTCTACTTGCTTCGTCCGAGTCATATCTATTATCTCACTCTATAACTATTATCTTCGACATGACATGCTCTAATAAGCGTATGGAGATCAACACATTTCTCACAGTATATATATATATATATATATATATATAATATAAATCTTGAGGAAACCATCACTAGAAATAGTGCTCAACTATAAAATAGGAGCGAAATAGATTTCAAAATTAGTGGTGGACTTAACACATCATTGCAATACAAATTTGTTTCGTATGGATGGAAGTTAGGCCATCCACACTCCTCAGTTGCTATGCGTAGAGTGACAAAAATAGTCATACCGTACTTTAAACAGCACATAATGGTTATAACACAGATGGATACACAAGGTTTATATTACAAGAGTCAATAAGTCAAAGAGTCAAAGTGTCAAATAAGTAGGGCACTTATAATAGTCTAGGGTGGTTCAAAACTGGATAAGAGATGTTTTCTTCTGTGTCTACATCCACTCACCAGTTCATTTCTGTTACCCAAGGTAATAATACAACAATCGGACACGGCTACAATCAAAAATGTGTATTCAATATAAACAGAGCAAAGGTCTATCTATAAAGGCCAAGAAAAAGGGAAAATAATGAAACTAAATTATAAACCTTCGATAAGTAAACCTGAGGTTGAGAAAATTGTCAATAAATCAACCTTAGGTTGAAAATAAATCCAATCTGACAACCTCAGGTCGTATAATGATTGAACGTGTGCACGCAATGCAGGCATGCACACTTTGTGAACAAGTGTTAAGTCCGAAAATTAATTCGAACTGAGGTTAAGTAACCTGAGGTTAGTAACCCTAGGTCCATCTCTGCATATATTACATTGCTATACATATCCATATATACACACACATAGATGTAAATTTGATTAAGTTTAAACTGGCCCAATACCCTTAAGCTAAGCACCGCGAGAGCGCAATATTTGAGCAACGTGCAAGAAGTATCGGAAACAAACTAATTCGTACTGAAAACAATCTCAGATCCCGATCGTGATAACATTAAAATGAATAGACGCGCACGAAGTGCTCAATGACATTATTGAATGACACATAATGCATTTGTTTACAATTTCAATCTAGCATTAAATGCTGGAACGTGCATGCGTGCATACAGGAACACTGTTTCAATTTGAATACGTACTGCAACAACGTGTACATGTAGACAAAAGTGTAATATAGTTATAGTAATATAGTTACACGCTATGATTAGACAAACTTGGAAATAGTCACGTTTTGAGAATGTTCATATTTTAGCCTAGATATAGACATCACATGTCTTTCCTCGGACTCACACGCAAGTATGTTGTACAAATTGTATGAATAGTTCATGTGCTGAATATTAGGCTGTTCAATATGAACTCATAACACCCCCTGTCACACAAGGAGTGTAGGTTACTGGAGTAACTCATGCAGGTGACCCATTCAAACTTCACACTCCCTGAGAAAATTGAGATCATGTCTTCCATAGGGTGGTGTATGGATTTCAAATGGAATAGCCCAATTAAGCGGTGTGCCCTATGAGCTATATTAATATTGTTGAAAATTGCTCCATATTCTTGACCTTCAGGGGGCTGTGCACCTTCAGGTACAGCCTCCGTAAAAAAAGCCGTAACTTCTTCATTATTCATTTAATCTATATAAAAGTATACATTTTGTTTGCAGGAAAGGGTTCAATGAATCCAACCATGATCATGAAATTGACCATTTTGGAATTTGTTTTTATAAAAAACACGTTTTTTTACCAATTTTAGGTTCTGCAAAGATAACTCAAAATATATTTTGTCAAATTTTGTCATACTAGTTTTATTATATTCCTCATACAATTCCCTAGGAATCTTTTTGTTGTTGAAAATCTGTATATTTTTTTGATTTATCGACAAAAAAGTGCTAAAAATGTGATTTTTTAAACAAAAATGGTGATTTTCACGATTTTTGAGGTAAACAATCACGTTTTTTAGCACTTTTTGGTCTATAAATCAAAAAAGAATGAAGATTTCCAAAAAAAGAAGAAGATTCCTAGGGAATTGTATGAGGAATATAATAAAATAAGTATGACAAAATGTGACACAAAACATCAGATTAGATTTTCTTTGAGGGATTATATATGTCTAGATTATTTGACTAATATTTTATGTTGATAAATATTATCATCGGTTGTATCAAAAATGGAAAATGCCGTGATAATATATAAATTATATATTATCACGGCATTTTCCACTTTTGATTTCATTTATTGGATATTATTTAATGCCGACGTAGCTTCTTTTTTATCATCGGTTGTAGATACATAATACTATTAACCCACATATTATACATCTAGTTCTTTCTATTACTCATACAAATATAAAGGTGATTGTGGAATATTTAAATATCACCTGATTTGGCGAGTGATTGACACTCTCCAATTACAGCAAGATATCTCATGCAATAAGACTGTTACATTGATACGGTGTAGTCTGTCAACAATACGGAGACAGTTTTCGAGAGTAAATTTAATGAACATGTGACTAATAGGAGGCCGCCATGTTGATGTCGCTATATAATGAATGGCTAATGGCTTTCTTTTCAAATGCATTGTTGTATACAAATATCAAAGTGATTGCTTATTAAGCCTTACTAATGAAACTTACGAAAATTAACAAAGAATGCATCCGTTAATAGTTTCCGCCCAGGAGACAAATTTCAACACCACGGACCACGCGATACGTAATCAATGTTGTCACAATTGCCATGACTTGCACATAATAATCACCGAAATGGGTCTTAAATCGGGTTTTAAATCGTCTCTAATCTAGTATCCGATATCGAAAATGTAAATCCGACCATGATAAGTACTATTACATATAAAAGGTCAAGATAAACGTATTCAAAGATCGTCTCCATACGGGTTGACCCCTCCAGACAAATCGAGTCTTTAAAAATGGATGTAAACAGTTTCAGTTAATAATATCCCTATGCTGTTGTACAGTGAAGCTTCCACATCCGGGGACCTTTCTCCGCGGCACTCGCACTCCTATTAGTCACATGTCCAATAAACTTACTCTCGAAAATTGTCTCCGTAATTGTTGACAAGCGTACGAAAGTCAAATAGAATTAAAAGGAAATGGATTTATCTCATACATACTAATTGTTGTATCAGTATCGTTTTATAATAGAGCCGGATTCGATTTTATCTGCGAATTATCTATTCCATTACAAGCTGTCCCAGCTGATGACAGGCAGTATCGATTTACAGTTTTTTTGGCGCGAAAAGGCGCGTCCAAATGCTATTAGTGGTTCTTGTCAACTTTTTACCGTGATTTCTGACAGGCAAGTGATTTGATTTATAATCGGTATTTCCCATTAATGTGGTTGTTATATGTTCTTATCATACGTCTGAGTTCTGCTGCCATTTCCCAATTGAATCTCGTAATGAGTTTCATGAAAGGATCCGGCGTATTAATGAAGCCACTTAAACATTGGCGTCAAGTGGGGATGCTTTTCTATACTTATGGGAATGTATAGAATAGGGTCGATTTTCTGTGAAAGTCACCAAGGCACCTAATTATGCATTAGTGAAAGTTATTTTCAATGATACGAGTAAGATTTTAATCAAATCTTTCTCATGATATGACGGTTATACAACCACTTAATAAAAAAAATGTGATCTTTCACATGATGGGATTGCATAAAACAAACACACGGTACTTCCGAAGGAATGCAACATGTGGCCGACGATCGCGTGCGCGCGGTAGATGTTTATTCAATTAAACATGCTTACAGAATGTTACCTACATAGAGTGCCTTCCGGCAAAGTGATCGTTGTATATGAAACCCTTGCCGTAATATATCCGTTGTTAAATACAATGACAGACTTGTTTAGCGGCGGATTGTGCTACTTCACATTTAAGTGTAGTATTCAGAATGCATTACATCCATAGAATCGATTCCCTAACCTGGCTCCCTACTATATGCGTTTCCATGATGATAAAGTGATTACTTGATCGTTCTTTGGTTGTTTTTTTGCCATCACCGATGTTCAAGTATTTAGCCGAGTTGGTAATCACGACACGTATAACACTGTGACATACATATCGTCGCTGTTCTGACATACCGGCACATCACAACAGAAATAAGTAAAGTGATGTGCCATGTCAGAACAGCGACGATATACTCAATTGCTTAAAAGCACGTGTTCTTACAGGAATTGCTGTGTTTCATGTAACCCCTGAGTCATATTTTGAGTATATTGCTTTTCCACAGCTATTATATGCCCAAACTACGTCACTATTCAACTAACATACTTTGTACACAGAAATACTAGATTTCTATTGGACAGTTAAATCAAAGGGGCTGTTCTAGTTGAAATCCGTGCACCCCATACTGAAGAAATACACTTTATCTTCCACAAAGGGAGTGTAGACTTCAAATGGGGTCAGGCACGGTCGCTGGTAACCCCAATTGAAATTCATACTCCAAGTTTAAGACAATGACCACGTAATTACATTTTGAGATGAAAAAATAATTAAATCAAATCGCTGTGAAATCAATCGCTGTGAATGCTTTATTTCTAAACCGAATGTGATATTAAGCTGTATTTCTAAATCGAATGTGATACCAAATGTACTATAGATTCAAATTCACGAAGTTCGTGCAATCACTTATGAATATTTAGCAATGGTAATACAACTATCGACATTCAATATCATTGAATGAGAATTGTATTTCATTTCATCTGAGACCATCTGTTACAGCCCTTATAGGTGGGCCCGGTCATCCGGGTACTTTGTACCTTTCGCCGTTTACAACCAACCAGACGTTTTAACTACCTATTAGTTTTACGCTTCACGCTATCAACGCTGTGTAAGAGGCTTTTATTTACCTCTTTGGTTTGTGGTCAACGGCATGTGACGTCACTCCTTGGCGACCTATACTCGGCACCTGAACCGTACAATGGTATACGTCTTCTCGTGTCCTTACAACATTTTTCCGAGAGCGCAGTATTTGGTCAACGTGCGAGAACTATCGGAAACAATTCTTTTACGCTACACTTATATTGTTGAAAAATAGTTCAGACTCAATTAAGATTGGTAAATAAAATATGAATTGACGCGCTCAAAATTCTGACTGACATTTTTGAATGATTCATTTGGTGTGTGATTTCCTGGGTCTACTTAATCTCAAATTAATGGTTTTATTCTTCGAAACTGCGTGAACTAATTCGGAAACTATACGTGAAGTTAATGTCTACATGTAAACCATTTAACCCAGTTGTTTTTGCATTCTTATTTGACACACTTGAAAATAGTCACGTTAATGTAAATTTGTCATCAATTATTTTAACCTGTATTCATGAAATTTTGTTTAGGGCAAACACACCCCATGCTGGGGTGTGTTCATGGGAGTGGACTGCTCAATCCGTCGACAATTATTTTGCTTAACAAGTTGACACTGGATTAGCCAGCCACACAATAGATCTCACATACCAGCATGCTGGGTAGTTCATATTCTTAGCATGGAAGTCTACTACTCAATCCATTGGAAATTATTTTGCTAATAACAAGCGGTCCTTGATTGACACAGGATTGAAGCAGTCGCAAGATTTTTTTTCTTCTGATATGATCCGTATCCACGCGAGGTGCAATATAAAACAATAAGTCCATACGCCACGTGCATTATCTTCAAAGAGTCTAATGATGCACAGCTAAACAAAATATTAATTTTAACCGTGCACAATTTGGATTTCCGACATGATTACTGTGTCCTGAAAGAGACCAGTATTAAGTTTGGCTCGCATTATTTTCATCAGGATCCGACAGCTATATATTACAAGCCCTCGAATGCAATGGCTCTTATGGGTACTGCAATGGCTCTTATGGGTACCAAAGGGCATATGAACTTTGCAGTTAAATACGATACGAGATTGTTAGGAGAGTATACCAAATGGATGATCACGTGACTGTGCATTTTGGTGGAGGTACCACACGGAACAGGTCGTAGCGTAGCGCACACAGACATGAAAGAACCCCATTCGCTGTGAAAGGAATACAATACATGTACATGTACATGTATGTACCGTTTCGTAGCGTGTATTTTCGTGGTATTGTCAGAATGGTCCGGGAGAATGGTTTCACAATATTTGACAGATTGCCTCAATGGAAATGGCTAAATGTTGTCTCATTTTGAAGAGGAATGTATATTTATTCGTAAAAGAGAAATGTTTTTGTAAAAATAGTGTATTTACCTGTTAATTCTTCGCCCGATGAAATCTTGAATTTATAGCATCAATTTCAAAAAGAAGAAAAAATCGAGAGTATTTATCACATTGTTACGGTGATGGCAGAAAAAACATCGTGCACAAGAAATAACACCGATGTGTTATCCTTTCTCAGTGTAAGGATAAACAATCTTAAATTCAAATAAGTTAGTGAAGAACACGGCGTTTTATAGACCCATATATTCTGCGAAGCTTCCAAAATGGCCATTTTAAAACCCGACACATCGGGGCACACATCGGCACATGCTTTTAATGTTTTTGCAGTGTTGCTTGCTCTGAGCTTGTTATTTTTGTAATACATCGGACCGAAATTCACAGAGTATGTGGATATACCCTTGAATTTTGATAATTCCTAACAATGATTTAAAACGATGATACACTTTAGTACATTTACCGTGCTTCCGCCAAATTTGGAGTGCAAATTTGTCACTCGGAACAAAATAAATAACACATTTCTCTAAATCCGAAATTATAAGCTTATTTAGTTCTCTGCACGAAAATGTGAAATATTCTGTCCAACTCCAAAATCTACAACTATGCCCTGGCTGGGCAGGTTATGTTATTGTTCTGGGGGCACCGCACTAAATAAACTGCCCGTTGGATTACGTGTAAATTAGGGCTAAAAGAGCCCGGGCTTGACCCACAAAAATCAAAAAGAGACTGGACCCACAAATATCAAAAAGAGACTGGACCCACAAATATCAAAATTTGACAAATGAGCCCAAATACCATTATTTGGTTAAATAATTCATTTTTTGGGGTACGTATGAGATCAATGACACAAAAAAGTCAAACCGCAATCAATTTGACGACAAAAAAGTTGTTCGCATAGAAATCATAAGGATTTTTTTTTTTTAATTCTAGGCTTGACCGACAAATATCAACATTTGAAAAATGAGCCCAAATACCATTAATTGGTCAAATAATTCTTTTTTGTTGTTGGTACGTATGGGATCGATGATACAAAAAAGTCAAGCTGCAATTAATTTTACGACAAAAAAGTCGTTCGCATAGAAATCATAAAGATTTTTTTTAATTCTAGGCCTGACCGACAAATGTCAAAATTTAAAAAAAAAATCTTTATTTTTGATACGCATGAGATTGATAATACAAAAAAATCAAGGCGCAATCAATTTGATGACAAACAAATCGTTCCCATAGAAATCATAAGAATTCTGTTTTAAATTCTAGGCTTGACCGACAAATTTGAAAATGAGCCCAAATACCATTATTTGGTTAAATAATTCTTTTTTTTGGGGTACATATGAGATCGACGACACAAAAAAGTCAAACCGCAATCAATTTGATGACAAAAAAGTTGTTGGCATAGAAATCATAAGGATTTTTTTTTTAAATTCTAGGCTTGACCGACAAATATCAACATTCGAAAAATGAGCCCAAATACCATTATTTGGTCAAATAATTCAATTATTTTTTGGTAAGTATGAGATCGATGATGCAAAAAAGTCAAGCCCCAATCAATTTGACGACAAAAAAGTCGTTCGCATAGAAATCATAATGATTTTTTTTAATTCTAGGCCTGACCGACAAATGTCAAAATTTAAAAAAAAAATCTTTATTTTTGATACGCATGAGATTGATAATACAAAAAAATCAAGGCGCAATCAATTTGATGACAAACAAATCGTTCGCATAGAAATCATAAGAATTCTGTTTTAAATTCTAGGCTTGACCGACAAATTTGAAAATGAGCCCAAATACCATTATTTGGTTAAATAATTCTTTTTTTTTGGGGTACGTATGAGATCGATGACACAAAAAAGTCAAACCGCAATCAATTTGATGACAAAAAAGTTGTTCGCATAGAAATCATAAGGATTTTTTTTTAATTCTAGGCTTGAACGACAAATATCAACATTTGAAAAATGAGCCCAAATACCATTATTTGGTCAAATAATTCTTTTTTTTGTTGGTACGTATGGGATTTATGATACAAAAAAGTCAAGCCGCAATTAATTTTACGACAAAAAAGTCGTTCGCATAGAAATCATAAAGATTTTTTTTAATTCTAGGCCTGACCGACAAATGTCAACATTTAAAAAAAAAATCTTTATTTTTGATACGCATGAGATTGATAATACAAAAAAATCAAGGCGCAATCAATTTGATGACAAACAAATCGTTCCCATAGAAATCATAAGAATTCTGTTTTAAATTCTAGGCTTGACCGACAAATTTGAAAATGAGCCCAAATACCATTATTTGGTTAAATAATTCTTTTTTTTGGTGTACGTATGAGATCGATGACACAAAAAAGTCAAACCGCAATCAATTTGATGACAAAAAAGTTGTTCGCATAGAAATCATAAGGATTTTTTTTTAAAATTCTAGGCTTGACCGACAAATATCAACATTCGAAAAATGAGCCCAAATACCATTATTTGGTTAAATAATTCAATTATTTTTTGGTAAGTATGAGATCGATGATGCAAAAAAGTCAAGCCCCAATCAATTTGACGACAAAAAAGTCGTTCGCATAGAAATCATAAAGATTTTTTTTAATTCTAGGCCTGACCGACAAATGTCAAAATTTAAAAAAAAAATCTTTATTTTTGATACGCATGAGATTGATAATACAAAAAAATCAAGGCGCAATCAATTTGATGACAAACAAATCGTTCGCATAGAAATCATAAGAATTCTGTTTTAAATTCTAGGCTTGACCGACAAATTTGAAAATGAGCCCAAATACCATTATTTGGTTAAATAATTCTTTTTTTGGGGTACGTATGAGATCGATGACACAAAAAAGTCAAACCGCAATCAATTTGATGACAAAAAAGTTGTTCGCATAGAAATCATAAGGATTTTTTTTTTAAATTCTAGGCTTGACCGACAAATATCAACATTTGAAAAATGAGCCCAAATACCATTATTTGGTTAAATAATTCAATTATTTTTTGGTAAGTATGAGATCGATGATGCAAAAAAGTCAAGCCCCAATCAATTTGATGACAAACAAATCGTTCCGATAGAAATCATAAGAATTCTGTTTTAAATTCTAGGCTTGACCGACAAATTTGAAAATGAGCCCAAATACCATTATTTGGTTAAATAATTCTTTTTTTTGGGGTACGTATGAGATCGACGACACAAAAAAGTCAAACCGCAATCAATTTGATGACAAAAAAGTTGTTCGCATAGAAATCATAAGGATTTTTTTTTTAAATTCTAGGCTTGACCGGCAAATATCAACATTCGAAAAATGAGCCCAAATACCATTATTTGGTCAAATAATTCAATTATTTTTTGGTAAGTATGAGATCGATGATGCAAAAAAGTCAAGCCCCAATCAATTTGACGACAAAAAAGTCGTTCGCATAGAAATCATAATGATTTTTTTTAATTCTAGGCCTGACCGACAAATGTCAAAATTTAAAAAAAAAATCTTTATTTTTGATACGCATGAGATTGATAATACAACAAAATCAAGGCGCAATCAATTTGATGACAAACAAATCGTTCGCATAGAAATCATAAGAATTCTGTTTTAAATTCTAGGCTTGACCGACAAATTTGAAAATGAGCCCAAATACCATTATTTGGTTAAATAATTCTTTTTTTTGGGGGTACGTATGAGATCGATGACACAAAAAAGTCAAACCGCAATCAATTTGATGACAAAAAAGTTGTTCGCATAGAAATCATAAGGATTTTTTTTTAATTCTAGGCTTGAACGACAAATATCAACATTTGAAAAATGAGCCCAAATACCATTATTTGGTCAAATAATTCTTTTTTTTGTTGGTACGTATGGGATTTATGATACAAAAAAGTCAAGCCGCAATTAATTTTACGACAAAAAAGTCGTTCGCATAGAAATCATAAAGATTTTTTTTAATTCTAGGCCTGACCGACAAATGTCAAAATTTAAAAAAAAAATCTTTATTTTTGATACGCATGAGATTGATAATACAAAAAAATCAAGGCGCAATCAATTTGATGACAAACAAATCGTTCCCATAGAAATCATAAGAATTCTGTTTTAAATTCTAGGCTTGACCGACAAATTTGAAAATGAGCCCAAATACCATTATTTGGTTAAATAAATTATTTTGTTGGTGTACGTATGAGATCGATGACACAAAAAAGTCAAACCGCAATCAATTTGATGACAAAAAAGTTGTTCGCATAGAAATCATAAGGATTTTTTTTTAAAATTCTAGGCTTGACCGACAAATATCAACATTCGAAAAATGAGCCCAAATACCATTATTTGGTTAAATAATTCAATTATTTTTTGGTAAGTATGAGATCGATGATGCAAAAAAGTCAAGCCCCAATCAATTTGACGACAAAAAAGTCGTTCGCATAGAAATCATAAAGATTTTTTTTAATTCTAGGCCTGACCGACAAATGTCAAAATTTAAAAAAAAAATCTTTATTTTTGATACGCATGAGATTGATAATACAAAAAAATCAAGGCGCAATCAATTTGATGACAAACAAATCGTTCGCATAGAAATCATAAGAATTCTGTTTTAAATTCTAGGCTTGACCGACAAATTTGAAAATGAGCCCAAATACCATTATTTGGTTAAATAATTCTTTTTTTTGGGGTACGTATGAGATCGATGACACAAAAAAGTCAAACCGCAATCAATTTGATGACAAAAAAGTTGTTCGCATAGAAATCATAAGGATTTTTTTTAAAAATTCTAGGCTTGACCGACAAATATCAACATTCGAAAAATGAGCCCAAATACCATTATTTGGTTAAATAATTCAATTATTTTTTGGTAAGTATGAGATCGATGATGCAAAAAAGTCAAGCCCCAATCAATTTGATGACAAACAAATCGTTCCCATAGAAATCATAAGAATTCTGTTTTAAATTCTAGGCTTGACCGACAAATTTGAAAATGAGCCCAAATACCATTATTTGGTTAAATAATTCTTTTTTTTGGGGTACGTATGAGATCGACAACACAAAAAAGTCAAACCGCAATCAATTTGATGACAAAAAAGTTGTTCGCATAGAAATCATAAGGATTTTTTTTTTAAATTCTAGGCTTGACCGACAAATATCAACATTCGAAAAATGAGCCCAAATACCATTATTTGGTCAAATAATTCAATTATTTTTTGGTAAGTATGAGATCGATGATGCAAAAAAGTCAAGCCCCAATCAATTTGACGACAAAAAAGTTGTTCGCATAGAAATCATAATGATTTTTTTTAATTCTAGGCCTGACCGACAAATGTCAAAATTTTAAAAAAAAATCTTTATTTTTGATACGCATGAGATTGATAATACAAAAAAATCAAGGCGCAATCAATTTGATGACAAACAAATCGTTCGCATAGAAATCATAAGAATTCTGTTTTAAATTCTAGGCTTGACCGACAAATTTGAAAATGAGCCCAAATACCATTATTTGGTTAAATAATTCTTTTTTTTTGGGGTACGTATGAGATCGATGACACAAAAAAGTCAAACCGCAATCAATTTGATGACAAAAAAGTTGTTCGCATAGAAATCATAAGGATTTTTTTTTAATTCTAGGCTTGAACGACAAATATCAACATTTGAAAAATGAGCCCAAATACCATTATTTGGTCAAATAATTCTTTTTTTTGTTGGTACGTATGGGATTTATGATACAAAAAAGTCAAGCCGCAATTAATTTTACGACAAAAAAGTCGTTCGCATAGAAATCATAAAGATTTTGTTAAATTCTAGGCCTGACCGACAAATGTCAAAATTTAAAAAAAAAATCTTTATTTTTGATACGCATGAGATTGATAATACAAAAAAATCAAGGCGCAATCAATTTGATGACAAACAAATCGTTCCCATAGAAATCATAAGAATTCTGTTTTAAATTCTAGGCTTGACCGACAAATTTGAAAATGAGCCCAAATACCATTATTTGGTTAAATAATTCTTTTTTTTGGTGTACGTATGAGATCGATGACACAAAAAAGTCAAACCGCAATCAATTTGATGACAAAAAAGTTGTTCGCATAGAAATCATAAGGATTTTTTTTTAAAATTCTAGGCTTGACCGACAAATATCAACATTCGAAAAATGAGCCCAAATACCATTATTTGGTTAAATAATTCAATTATTTTTTGGTAAGTATGAGATCGATGATGCAAAAAAGTCAAGCCCCAATCAATTTGACGACAAAAAAGTCGTTCGCATAGAAATCATAAAGATTTTTTTTAATTCTAGGCCTGACCGACAAATGTCAAAATTTAAAAAAAAAATCTTTATTTTTGATACGCATGAGATTGAAAATACAAAAAAAATCAAGGCGCAATCAATTTGATGACAAACAAATCGTTCGCATAGAAATCATAAGAATTCTGTTTTAAATTCTAGGCTTGACCGACAAATTTGAAAATGAGCCCAAATACCATTATTTGGTTAAATAATTCTTTTTTTTGGGGTACGTATGAGATCGATGACACAAAAAAGTCAAACCGCAATCAATTTGATGACAAAAAAGTTGTTCGCATAGAAATCATAAGGATTTTTTTTTTAAATTCTAGGCTTGACCGACAAATATCAACATTCGAAAAATGAGCCCAAATACCATTATTTGGTTAAATAATTCAATTATTTTTTGGTAAGTATGAGATCGATGATGCAAAAAAGTCAAGCCCCAATCAATTTGACGACAAAAAAGTCGTTCGCATAGAAATCATAAAGATTTTTTTTAATTCTAGGCCTGACCGACAAATGTCAAAATTTAAAAAAAAATTCTTTATTTTTGATACGCATGAGATTGATAATACAAAAAAATCAAGGCGCAATCAATTTGATGACAAACAAATCGTTCGCATAGAAATCATAAGAATTCTGTTTTAAATTCTAGGCTTGACCGACAAATTTGAAAATGAGCCCAAATACCATTATTTGGTTAAATAATTCTTTTTTTTGGGGTACGTATGAGATCGATGACACAAAAAAGTCAAACCGCAATCAATTTGATGACAAAAAAGTTGTTCGCATAGAAATCATAAGGATTTTTTTTTAATTCTAGGCTTGAACGACAAATATCAACATTTGAAAAATGAGCCCAAATACCATTATTTGGTCAAATAATTCAATTTTCTTTGGGTACGTATGGGATCGATGATACAAAAAAGTCAAGCCGCAATTAATTTGACGACAAAAAAGTCGTTCGCAAAGAAATCATAAGGATTTTTTTTAAAATTCTTGGCCTGACCGACAAATGTCAAAATTTGAAAAATGAGCCCAAATAGCATTATGTGGTTAAATACATTTTTTTTGATACGTATAAGATCGATTATACAACAAATTCAAGTCGCAATCAATTTGATGACAAAAAAGTTGTTCGCATAGAAATCATAAGGTTTTTTTTTTTTAAATTTTGGGGCCTGGGCCTGACCGACAAATGTCAAAATTTGAAAAATGGACTCAAATATTAGTTTGTGATTAATGAGCCCAAATAGCATTAATATTTGGTTAAATAATTCATTTTTTTAAAAAGAGCCGATCGTTTCTATGTGCGAGTCGATAATATAGCTAGTTTTTCAATTAAAAGGTAAAGCCTATGCACAGTATGTCATCATGCAGTTATTAACAGTAAAATTCGTGACGACATTTACAAGCATTTAACCAGTTCACCTTGTTACACGGTCAATAAATCCATTGAGGGAATACAATACACTGCATGACCAGTTGACTTGGGTTAAATAATTTAGGATGAGGGTGGGAATCATGTTTTAAAAATGCAGGACAACCGACTAAACAGGGTCGTATGTATGCCAATAAAAATCACATGAACATGTGGGGAAAAGTATTATCTTTAATCTGACCCACTTGTACTTTGAAAATCGACTGAGCCAATAAAATACAACACCAATTTGGAAAGTGAATACATTTTACTATAGTAGGCCTAAATGTTACCAGTTTTTACGCCCAATTTGCTCAAATCGGCTCTCGGGAAAATGGTAGGACAACCGAGATCCTTTCAATATTTTGTAATAAGAGGGGGGGGGGGGGGGGGGGCCTTTTGGTTAGATTTTGGTTAGCCTTTTTTGGTTAGCCTTTTTGCTAAGCCTTTTTCTTGAATGCTGTATCTTTTTGAACGGATGGACGAATTGACTTCAAACCTTCAGCGATAAGTAGGCCATGGTCAAAAACTGTGGCTACTTGTTTGGGGTCTAATTTACATAGGTCATGTGAGGTCAAAGGTCTTCCAGAGGTCAAATCTTTAAAGTTGCCCGATTGACGTCTAACTTGGAGAAAAGAAACATGAATGCCGGGTGAACATTTTTTGGGGTCTAATTTGCATAGGTCATCAGAGATCAAAGGTCATCCAGAGGTCAAATCGTAAAAGTTGCCCGATTGACGTCAAACTTGGAGAAAAGAAACATGAACACCGGGGTAACATGTCTAACATTAATTAGAGGTCATCGGAGGTCAACGATCATTAGAGGTAATCCAAAGTCAACAAAGGTTAAATCGTGCAATGAACTCCGAAAAACATGTCAAAAATAATTAGAGGTCATCTGAGGTCAAAGGTCATCCATAGGTCAATTCATTAAAGTTGCATGATTGACGTTAAACTTGGAGAAAAGAAACATTAACACGGGGGGGGGGGGGTGTGGAACATGACCCCTATATGACCTTTGACCTCATTTAGTGTGCTCCCAGCAGGGGGATTCGCAAGTCGTGCTTGCAGTATTTTTATTTTTTGAAACTTCTCATTCGCTTCAACACATGACATCAGCTACAACTAACCATACGCCACAATACTGCATTCCATTACAATAGCATGCATTATTCCACCCATAATACTCTGACACCAACTAAATATATTCACTAACAGGACACAGTCAGGTTTTGTTCAAAATCTAAAACTATAAACCCGAGAACCGCGAAAGCCGAGAACCGCGAAAGCCGAGAACCGCTCTAGTTTAAAATACATTCATTAATGTGGACCGAAAATTGCCAACGTAATCAACAATGGGTAGTTGAGGCTAAGAGGCGCTCTATACATGTAACACCATATTGCATGTGCTAGTATTTGAGGGATCTCGAATGCCACAATCAAAGTTTAAATCTGATTTAAAAAACATAAATCTACGGATAGTTCACTTCGAATCTTGGGAAGATATAATGTGCGAATTATGTCCTCCATTACACTCAGTCACAGCAGACGACAGGAAGTATCGATTTACCGTCTTTTTGCGCGAAAAGGCTCTTCCATCTGCTAAGTGGTGCTTCTCACCTTGTTACCTGGATTTCTTACATACAAGTGATTTGATGTATTAAGGGTGGTGTTAAGCCCTTTTATATAAAGTGTATCAAGCGCTGTAACTTTTGAACTAGTAATGTGATGTATAAAGCATACATTAATGGACTGAGTCAGATAATCCATGTTTGGTATCGAATTTCAGTAAAATGCAGTATAAATGTTGACCATAAAAACAACTTGTTTTTAAAATTTGACCAAAAGTGTCAAAAAATGTGTTTTACTTCAAACATGCATTTTTGTCCAAAAATATTAAAAAAACCAATTTTTATGAAAAGTAAAAAGATGGGATCCTAGAAAGGTGTCTTAAGATGACTCTAGTGCAAGTTCAGCATTTGTCCAAAACTGATTTTGTTACGTAGTCCGAAAAATTGAGACAAAGCAGTTATTTGGTGGTCAACATTTTTAAAAATCGGAATATTGTGTGAAATGTTATTCCCCAAAACGGTTTCTCAGACTCAATTTCTTTCCAAAAATGTTTACGTTCAAAGGTAACAGCGCTTGATAAACTTCATATAAAACGGGTTAACACCCTCCTTAATGGGAATTTCCCCAGTGTCGTTATGTTCTTATCTTACGTCTCAGTTCTGCTCCAATTTCCCAAATGAATTTCGTAATGAGTTTCATAAAATGATGTACCCGAGTGTTAATGAAACCACTTAACCAATAGCGGAAAAAAGGATGCTTGTCTTATACTTTTGAGAATTTATAGTACGTGGTCGATTTCCTGTGAAAGTCATCAAGGCCTCGAACATCACTATGCAGTAAAGACGATTGTTTTGATTGAATCCGTATTGTATTGTGTGTGTCAATGTTGGCTCTCATAATAGTTTTCTCCGTGTAAGTTCTCTTGTGTTTGGGAAAGGGGTTATCATATTTTAATGTTGATACCATCATATACCCTGAAGACATTACCATTGCATGATTAATTGAAACATGTACTTCGCTTTTCCGCTACTATATGTACAAATTACAATAAGGTATAGCACATTAAAATTTCAAAT